>QMIH01000290.1:85167-99105 GCA_003987875.1 Clarias batrachus
AGCCACCATGCTCAGCGGGACAGTGTGCTTTCTCTGCGATGTTTGCAGTGCAAAACAATGCTGGCACAAAGAAAAGTGCACAAAAGAAAGAAGCAGGCCAAATTCAAGGCCTCCAAATCCCCTGCCGCACAAGCTACCCCCCATGATGTTTCGAAGGAGTAATTCTGTACGTCTTAGAAGCTAATCAGCACTGGCGGTTTATTTAGGAACAGAGTAGAGCCATTACACGTGTCCCAAGTTGCCCCTGCCCCATGGAGGTTTCTTAATAAAAGTATTAAAAGGAGGCTTTTCGAAGAACCCGGCATGTTCGGTATTAACTGTASGCTGTATTAGTCATGACTGCTAAACTTCGTGCGGCAAAACTTTGAGGAACTTACTTTTCTAGAAAATGAGAAACTATTAATCGACAAATTGCACACGAGAYTGTCCGGGTCTGGTTTTAAATTAAGATTTTAGCCTTTTAATCCTGTTTAAATTTGAGCAGACATCCTGACGTTAGTTCCTATTGCTTCCATATGTACTTTTTTTTTTTTTTAAACCACAGCCTTGGTCCTTGTTATTATTACATGCTTTCCAGGATTTGGAAGGGGAAAAGACATGGCGCTGCTTCCATCAATGCATTTCATTTGTAAGGTACATATTAGCACCAGGCCGACTAATAAGACAGATTTAGCAGTCAGCTAGTTGTATCCCTGTACAGCACCTCCTACTAGAATGGACAGTGTCGGAAAAACCAAACCTAAACCGCTCCTATTAAGATCCGGCTAGTGAAGAGTTGGTTAAGGATGTCAGAGATGGCATTACTTAAAACAGCAGGGGAAGGATTAGATATTTATGAGGTCACCACAAAGATTAGAGTCCTACTTTTCGTTGGCGATTGAAAGTGTTTTCTCCACCCTCTTTGGTAAAGGAGAAGAAAAAAAACGGTGTTGTATCTGAATAAGTCGTGGAGGTCTGGAGACATATCAATAGCCCTCCATTGGCAGTGGCCCACAATGGAGCCTTGAGGTACCCCCACCACCCAGAATGGCCTCCAGCAGCTGACTTCTCATTCTATTAGAAATCCAGCTCTACCCCCCCTTGTCCAAGGCTGCTGGGACTGCCTMCCTTTCCTTACTCCCTGCTGAGGGGTTTTTAAGACACCCTCCACAGTGTAGAGACTCCCTTATCCTCTACCCTTCATATGCAGAGAAAGAGACAGAGAGAGAGAAAACCTCAAAGAAAACCTCTGTGCATGCATTAGAGGTGATGTTAAGTCCAGCCACCAGGCAGGCAGAGGATCTTTCTCGAAACTAGGCGGAGCACTGATTATCTGCACGGTTTGAGCTTGAGATGTGGAAGTCAGCTGAGAGGGGGGGATAGCTAACCGCTTTTATTGAAAAGTTCCCCTTCTTTCACTTTATCCCTCCCCTGCCTCCCCGCTTGCCTCTGTCCAGACCCTCCCTCAATCAGTAGGGTTTACACAGCTGCTCGGTCTGCACAGCTACCCATGACTACCCCCTTCGCAGCTCTTCTAACCTCCACCCCCTACTGCTTACAACGGAGGCCAGCCTGATTTACAACATATTCACTTTCCACTGGCACTTTCTGACCATGTTCCATCACACTCCTTTCATTTAGGGGGACGATTTCAACTAGACTGCTTTTAATTCTCTCCTCAGTGAGTTATTTCCTTTGGGTTTTTTTTTTTTTAATTTTTATTGCCTCTTTCTCAGGGTCGTCCAAACAGTCCAACTGGCAGAGCGCGAGCCGTTTTTGAACTTTTATTTCAAAGCATAAATTTGTAATCTTAATTAATGCGTCTAGACTCGCCCACTATTTGAGGTTTGCTCCAAGAGCCCGAGTCTTAAATTGAAGTGCCACTAAATGAGCAAGTCATTACAGTAAATAAAAGAGAAAATGTGTCATATTATGCACTTCATTATCACCATTACGCCAGTTAAAGGACTACCGTTCGAGCTGCAGATTTGGTTTCGGAAATGAATCGGTGGTCAAGAAGATCTACAGCTCCCCAAGCAACACGTGGCATACCCCTCCTTTCCCTTCCCAGGTCTCAGCCGTAGTCATCTCCACCATTGCCAAACCTAATATCCATCTTCCACTTAAAGAGGATGAAGGAAAACTGGCATCGATTCGGCACCCTGGGAAAAAGGGGGGGCAAATACGGTCCCAGCTTACTCCCTGCTGTCACAACTTAGCATAGATGATAAATCAGAGAAAGACACTAAACAGCATCCTCATTTACTTACCACATATTCAAGCATTTTTTTTTATTGCTAACAACATTGCTGTGCAATCTTATTTTGCAAAGCAATTATTTGCTCTAATAGGAAAAACCATGCTCACATCTGGTCCAGCGATGATGTCAGTGCATGCCGTATTGTGCTAGCGCGGGGTGAGAGTCAGCCAGCGGCACTTGCACACATGCGAGGCATCTTTTCATGTGGGATTTTTTTTTTTCCTTGCACAGCACTCTGGGACACAAGAGGTAGTTTTTCAAAGCATGCAGAGCTCTGGTTGATCTCCGCAGCACATCTGAATCTGTCGTTAGTTCTCATTAGGTCGTAACTTGGTACGTGTTATTTGTGACAGAGGGACCACGACGACAATTTTGCCTCTGCTTAACATTAATTAGCCCCCATGAAACTCAACATGCCCACTGGATATACACCAAGTGCAATTATCTGGGACAATGCTGTAGAACTTTTTTTAAAGCAAAAGCCTTTAGCAGGAAMTCTCAGTGAAAAATTTGTCTTGGCAGTTGGTAGTTAACTTGGTAGTTTGTAAAATCGGACATTATACTAATCGTCTTGTGAGTATGTTTACAGTGAAATCAGACCAGTTAGTGTAGGAACATTAGGTCGGTTCGGTTTGATCTTAATGAAAGCAGTGGTGGCGACTGTCCTGTTCCAGTGTAGGGTATCGAGCACAGACAATACCCCTGCTTTTCCTGTCATGTGTGATAGATGACTCAAGGGTCCTGGGCTTCCATTAGCATTAGAATGGACTAAACCAACAATATGGAGGCATTCAGGCAACCCCCAGACTCCAAGGATCACTGGCAAGGTTTGGAAGCCTGACAGTGTTGGTGTTTGTGTGTTTTTGAAGGTGGATAGGAAGGAAGTCTTTTACTCTCGTGTACAACGGAGTTCTCGGGAACACTGCTACTGAGGGTGAGAAGTGGTTTCTAAAGAAACCAAATGAAAGTGCCTTAGAAGCTGAACAGGATTTAAATGTCTAAATGAAACGTCATACGGAAAAAAGGTTTCTAGGGGKTTTTTTTTCAAAATCTTCCAGGAACGTGTTGCAATTGTTGCATCATTCACTTTATTGATTTATTTTCCCCGAAAGCCTATGCACAAGCCCTATATTTGACCAACATCTATAAAATCAAAAGGGCCCAAATATCAGAACTCATCTATTTAATCAAATTCAGAGTGAATAGGAAAGCCAAACCAGAGGGGCAAGTGCTCTTGTTCTGAGATGCATGCYAAATATGACCTCTTGAATAAGTATGGCTTAAGAGCTTTGTTGGTTAGCGTGTGCTGCTCTCAGTTATAATTAGGGGAAGGGGAACAAGAGCTCGGTGTGCCCGACCAATGAAATCCATTTAGAAAGTGCACTGGATAACAGCTGCCAAGCCCAACATCTGATTCCTGCCAACCAGCTGCCGATTATGGCTTGCTTAAGCTTCCAAATGGTGGGGGCCTCAGGCTTTAGAGATGACCAAGCCTGAGAACGGCTTCAAGGCCAAAGTCACCCCGCCTAATGCTGGGCTGGTCACGCCCACAGCAGCCTTTCTTTTTGGATCACATTGCAGAACGCCCAGTCACCCTTGCCTTTACAAGCTCAGGGTTCAAGCTTATATGTTTTGCAAAGTGACCTAGTGAACTGTGGGCCTGATGGGAGTTCTTAAGTCTACTCAGGCTGTGGCATCAGACCTTGTGCCATCTGGTGCTCGCTGTGCGGAACAATGTCTTGCAATGCGTCAGCGTCTGTCCTATACATCTGATGGTGTCTCCTGACTGCAATTTGTCCCCTATTAATGCATGGCCAGTGTTGTCTTTTCCTGGACGGGCTGAAACCATAACCCAGACTTTTTCTGTAAACAGTAACACTCAACACCGCAAAGACAAACATCATAAGCCTCTGTTGTGTTGTGTTTTGTCTCAAAGGTCCCCAGGGAAAACAGTCATTTTAGACTAAAGGGGAAAAGATCTCATTCTTGAATCTTAAATCTTTCGACTGAATCAGCAGAACAGGTTTAATCCCTGTGCCTTTAAGTGGCCCACAAAGCATTGATTCTTGGCCAATCTTCAAACAAGCAAGGAGTTCTACCAAAAAAAAAAACATCTCAAAGTAAAAAAAAAACACTTCACTTCAATCCAACCACATGTCAACCGAAAGATGAAGCCTGGTGAGAAATTGCAACACGAAATTTCCTCTAATGCTCAGCAGAGAGAGTTTATAGGAAGGAAATTTAAAAAGCTCTCAGCTGTGGTCTAGGGCTAGAAGAGATCACAAAGTACTATATGTCAGAAGAAGAAGAAGAAAAAAAAAAACACTAACGTTTCACATTCCACCATCGCACCTACTGACTATATACACCACTCAATCACTGTCTCCCTAAAATGCTGCTCTTGGGCAGCGAATAATGGCATGGTATGCGAGCCGGATCTGCGAGTATTCACACTCAACAGAGCGGTGATGGAGCACGCTGTGAGCTTTCTCGCAGTAACAGGGCTTCCTGATAAAGGTCAGAGAGCAGTTACTTATGAGACAACTTATTAGAAAAATAAAGTCGGGCGTCGGTGCTAGATTTAAGACTTCGTAATAGATCGTCCGTCTTATGAGTCATGCTTGACTGCAGATCATTTCAATTCTCTATTAAAAGACACTTAAGTGTACTGAATACCTTTTTAAAAATCAATACGAAGTTTCCAAACACAAAAATGGAATCGATAGTTAGCTCCCGGTGACCCGGGTTAGCGCTAAAAGCCTGAATTACGGACGCTCGGACGGACGAGGATTGTCGCGAGGCTCTGGATTAATGACGAGCATCAATCGTGCATACGGACAAGCCAACGGCAGAAATCCGCAGGTGCTCACCCCGAGCCTTCTCAAGACAGAGAGGATTACATTAGATGACCTCTCGTAAATCCCCCGAGCGCAGCCGCGAGCGGGAGGGGATTTCGCCTGGGTCGTGTTTGTCCTTTCTCTGTACACTCCTCTGTGTTTGTCAGCAGCGCGGAAGCCACTCGAACCTCGCTTATCCTGCACAAGCTCCCAGAAGGCCAATTAATGCAGCCAGTCCTCCACGGCCTTGCTCTATCAATTAGGAGGCGCAAGTGCATCATCATCATCATCATCACGTACATTACTGTTGAGGCAGGTCTGGTCAGAAGGGGGGGCAGTGAGAAGAGGCTCTTTCAGAAAAGAGAGAGAGAGAGAGAGAGAGAGAGAAGGGGAAATTCAAGGCAGTAATGAGGAGTCCCAAGAGGACCGGAGAAACGGAGGAACTCAAGCCCTGCTGATGTGTGAACACGCCACCGACTAGCACCACCCAGCACGCACACAGTCAGGCGCAGGGCTAAATCAATATTTTCAATCTCTCAGGATCAATCCTGCATCTGAACATGAAGAGAAACCTGTTAGCAGTCACCAATATGTGTAAATGAAAAGCCAAACTTCATGACCCTGATGCATCACATACACACCAATACACACACACACACACACACACACACACCCATGTCCCACACCCTTCAATTCCCGCTCTGTTTCTCCAAGCTCCAGGCCTCAATCAATGTCAACCTCCCTCAGCGAGCTTCACGGCTGCAAATTGCATGGGAATTTCTCTGTTTTTTTCCCCTCTCTCTAACGTTCCGGCTTGAACGTTCCAAATCAAATCTGTGTTCAAAGTCACAAAAAAAAAAAAAAACCTCTCAAGACTACATCTCGGTAGTGGTTTAACGTTCGGCAATCAAGAGATGCAAAAAATAAATAAATAAAAGAGAGAAAGCAAGCGGGTAAAGTGATCCAGAATCCCTTCATTTTGATTAGAGCAGATCATTTATTTTGGTAGAGTATGTCTTTAAATAGTACAAAGAGCCCTGTTTTAGACGCACAAAAGCAGCCAATTGGAGCTGTGCAACCTGAAACCGGTTTGCTGAGCAGGCTGCGCGCTGTGCTGGATTTACTCCACAGCCTCTTAAACGCCAAGCAACGCTCCTTCGGCCCTGCTCTCTGCTGACCCGCAAACACAGATCACACAAATCCCAGTAAATCCAGGACGAAAGACAAATGAAGCGGTGAACATCCAGAAGCTGAGGTTTCCTAGATGTTTACAAACTGCTCCGGTGATTACGGTTTCGAATAAAAAAAAAAAAGTTTAAAAAAACAAAAAAACAGACTATAGAATAAAGGAAATAAAGATGAAACATTAATATGGTACAGTATAGTATGTATAAGGTTAATGATGTACAGTACCCTGCAAAAGTCTTGATCCAACCCTTCTTCATATTTTGCTTCCAAAGAGCCAGACTTTCATGATTTTTTTTAAAAGTAATCTTTAGGAATAATTGTCCAGGCTTCCTAAAGGACCTTTTTTGTGTCTCTTATTTTYGGTCCAGTCCTTGTACCTGAGCAGTTTTAAAGGAAGGTTTTTTATTTGTTAAGCCACACAGTAGCATTAAAAAGCATAAGAATTATCTTAAAATCTAATTTAAGGCATGAACCAGTGAGAAACAGGTGCAGATGAACAGGCCAGTGATTAGTATACTGGTGATGCTGAATGCTGAGTGGTTGGAACAGACGAGAGAGAGACATGAGGCTGCTGCTTAGGATGTTATTCTAAGCAACCCCTTTTTAAGTTCTATCTTTAGGCGCTTTGCAAAACATTTGCTCCTGTTTGCTCAATTGAATTAAATTTACTATGAAGAAATTAAGGGTGCAACAAGCCTCTTGTTCAGTACTGTGTGCTGTAATTTCTTGGTGCGGTATTTTCAGCTTTGCTGTTTCTGCTGTGTTTCAGAAGACACTGCTAGCAAAGTTACAATGGTGTTTAATAGGCGTCGTTAACAACCTTACACATATGGTAAGGGATCATTCGACATTACAGTGACTTGATACGTCTGGTTGGCACATGAAAAAAATGTGAAAACAGACCAACATGAACGCAATTGAAACTATAAATGCAAGTACAAAATTGATCATATGAAAGTCATTTAGGACAGGTTTTSCTTTGGAGCTCCCATATTTTACCATTTCTTTCACAAATGATCAAAAGGCTCCTCAAAAAAAGCTCAAACTTTCTCCAAACATGCTGTTTCATATTGCTAAGCCACAGCCCTCCAGAGAACAGCAGTGCTGAGCAACAAGTCAGGGGGGAGGGGTATCTTCTTATATGAGGTCACAATAGCGAAGGCGAATCTTACTGGCTCGTTTAAACCCAAATATAAAWATGTAAAAACAGAAAGCAGGGAATGTTTTTTTTTTTTTTTCCTAATGTTTTACGCTCATACACACACGGGAGATGCATCTGAATATCTAAAATGTGAAATTTTGAATAATAGGTGCCCTTTAGGTTTCACTGATACTCCTATCTGCTTTTTTGTACTATGGCCATTTACTTGCTAAAGAGAAAAGACTAAAGTACAAACGTTTTACACGCTGAGATAAACTGGAAAGTTCCCTTTATCTTCTTCAGCTTTTGGCGAGTTTACGGGATAAGTGCGTGTACTTTTGCTAATAGAGCAAATACGAGATTCCAATCGCATTCTTTACTGATGAGGAGCCGTGTGAAGTCTGAAGCCACAGATCGCTTGCGAGGCAAAGAAGAAAACGGGCTGACGATCTTCTGGCAATAAAATCAAGCAAGCTTTAGACTGACGATTGAAGAAAGAAAGGAAGTCTTGTAGCTTACAAACATTTTTTAAGAAAAGAGCTGTGAATAAGATTAGATCTCGCCATGTAACTAAACAGAAGATTCGAATGCCTTTAGCGTTTGGTTTAAGACGGGCAGTCGAGCATGGGAAGGGTCATCTAACCAATGATTTATGCTTCTGCATTGAGTCTGGACTGCTGATGTGCACCTCCGGTGGCGCCGACTGTACTGTGATTGGTCTACCTTGCATATTAAAGGTTTTTCTTCTATTCATCCATTTCTAATGATCGTGGACGAAATCGAAGATTTGTAAATGTAAATATTTGTGATGTCTGCCTTCATAGCAAACTGCAAACTCTGGCGAAGAGACTCGGGAGATGTCCACTGCAACTAGCGTTATGGAGTGTAACTGCAGCATGAAACACACACACACTAGAGCACAAGTATAAACGTATGAATAGTTCACAGAGGCTCCGTGTACTCCAGACGCAGAAGTATAAATCATGCTTAACATGATGCGCATGGTCAGTCCAAAAACAACTCATTTTAGAAAAAGGACATAGATGGATGAAACAATGTCATCATAGCAAAAGCTATATTCCAGCAACAAAGCATTGGGGATTGATTATTTGGCTCGCAAATCCCGTCATGTGCTCGTTTCTTTATATAGTTGAATAAATATTGCCTTTTAAAAAACATATTTCTATGTGCTTGTGAAGCATAACCAAATGGAATATCAGCAGTCACAAAAAAAAAAAAAAAAAACGAGAGCTTAGCAGTTTTCAAACATGAGGAACCTTTAGGGCTTTGAAGCAATAAATTACACAGAACAGACCCAATCACTAGAATCAGCAGAAGGCCAAGGAAAATAAAACAGCAATTCTGTTAAAAAAGAAAGAAAGAAAGAAAGAAAGAAAGAAAGAAAGAAAGAAAGGAATAAAAAAGACAAGTTATTATTTAAAATAACCAGGGTGCCTGTTATAAAGGTATGGTAGTTAAATCAAATGGTCTGCACCATTAACAATACAAGTGTGACCATGACCTGGAGATGAGTTTTCAGAAGGCACCATATGTATTTCTACTATAATCTTCACCTCGCTCAAGCATGAAATGGGTAAAACAGCAGCAGGAGAAAACAACCGGTGCTGATAAACACCACAGCTCTGGATTTCGGGCTTTCGTAATCGCTTAAACTGGGACACTAATAAAATAGTACTGTGTTAAAACATCACAGGACAAACCTGTAGACTGGTACGTTCTCGTTTATAAAACGATACCATCATCAACAAAAGTGCAAACAGGTCAAAACTAGAGGATAATACAGGATTAATCAAGTTCAAGGTTGTAAAGATCATTTCACTGTAATGAAGATACTGTGGAAGGATCGCGACTGGATGCGGATGCAAATTCACTACGCGTTAAAGAAAAAATAAGAGCCAGGACCGAGGATGTGTCCACCTGTCTGCATTAAAAAAACCTGTTGCCTTCACTGAGAAAGGCTCGGTAAGTCATCTCCACATGATGAAGAGTAATCACAGTGTAATTGAAAACGTGTCTTTCGCAGGTGTAATAACTACAGAGCTGCTAGCAAGCCACAATGGCGTTCCGATAAAAGCCAGGGATTGTATACGATGTGTGTGTGTGTGCGCGTGCGAGCGAGCGTGCATGTGTGTGTGCTTGTACGTGTGTGAGTGCGTATGAGGCTGAAGTTCTCCAGACTCCATTCGCGGAGTGAATGCAGGTAGCACAGGGAGCCTGAGCGGATCCCAGAATTCCTCATTATCCTCGCAGCGGGTGGCCGGGTTTGCGGCAGCAGTCCACGGGGGAGGCCAGGCTCGCTTATTACGCTTAACTGAGCCACAGCAGCTCTGCAAACCAAGTGCCACTTAGTGCCCGTCTGAGACGGCCGCTTGGCCCTGATGAGATGACTGAGTGTGCGGCGTGTCAGCGGCAGGGCAAAAACAAATGCCTCATCAAAGCGGCACGGCAAACAGGTCCGTCCTGTGCTCAGCTATTATGCATGGACCTTGATCCTGACACGAAACGTCTTATGGCTTTGGGTCGTGCTTGGAAAAAAAAAAGAAGAAAAAAAGCATGGTATGATTAACGCTCGCCACCTCCTAAGCAAACAGATGCACCGTAAAAGACTGCTCGGGTGGCCAGGGCCTGACAGCAGCCGCTAAAAGCACCTAGTTCCTGAAACAGATGGTCCTTTCACACATAATAATCATAACAGCCTGCATGTGCTCCTGAGCATCATCCAAAACATACTGTGATATTTAGACTGCTTTAAGCAAGAAGTCTCTGGAAAGCTGGGTGTAGATTCTGCAAGGTTTTAAGATTATAATGTTACACTGGACGAGCTGATACGCATAACATCTTTGTTTAAATCTACTACAAACTACAGCAGAACATGTGCTTCATGTCAGTGAAGATCCTCTAACGATAGACATGTGATTAATGTAAACAACTAGCCTTTACCTCTGCTTACATCATCAATCGGTTGCGATCCGAGCTCTCGCAGAAAACAGAAACAGTCTTCGAACTTAGTTATAAGGATTTTCCCGTCCATAATCACGCCATTATGGATATAAGACAAATATCACGCGCATGTTTCTTTTAAGCAAATGCTGTCCTCTTTTTGGTAGCTTTAAGACCACTCTCAGATTTTTCTTTACTTAAAAAATGAGTAAACCTGGCTTAAGATTCAAAATGTGAAAGTTCTTGTAAAAATTCACAGATTCACAAAAATACTTAATAATAAAAAAAAAATCAGAGCCGCATTAAAGACGGCAGCTTACGGCGGCGCATTATTCAAAGCAATTTGACACAAGGCGCTCCCGCACACACAATAACCCCCATTAAATACATTTTCTCTGATGTCCCATTTTGCTTTTCTTGTCATGTTTCACATCTGGCCATGTGTGCAGTGATGTACTCCAGAGGGTATGTAATTGCCTGCGGCCAGGCTGAATGGAGGCTCGCAAAGCAGGTGAATTATGTAAGTGCTAGGTCTTCGGCTCTCACTGCTAAGGGTTCTTGTCTCTTTCTTCCTTCATCCACCCCTAACGCCCCCCCCCCAACAGCCCACCCCCCTGTGCTTCTCTCGCCACAAAGCAGAGGTTGTAATGTTTTTTCACTGCTGTCACAATTAACCTCAGAGGCTGGGCAGGGAGCCAGCGGCGAGCCCTTCAGGTAAACAGTACGATAAGCTTAGCTGAAAAAAAAAAAAAAAATTAGACATTGTTTTGAAGCGAGAGGCAGTTGCTATAGTAACTGTTGCTAATTAACTGCATTCAGCTGGGGGAACAAAGGGCTTAAAGGCACTCAGGACAGCAGAGTGCACATGTGCAGTCCGTCTCTTTCTATTGCTCGAATACCTGCGACTCTCCCTTATTCTGCCCCCGCCCCTAAACGCATGCCAGGAGAAGTGCTGCGGACGGCCTATCAAAGACGGACACCGATTGTGGTCTGGTGTCCAAGACCTCGCCTTTCTCTCGCTCTTAAAAATATATAAATAATATTATAATTAAATAAATAAATAAAATGATCAGGGTGTCCCAGGGCCAATCGATGTTCTTCTTCAGCATTGACAGCCACTTGAAGTGGCTCCTCATCATCTCTGGTGGCATCCAGGGAACACGGTTCACCAGAAACAGCGTTTTAAAAAAGCAGACCTTTTAAAATAATAATACAGAACTCCCTCTTGCTATGTGTATCTGTGTTTATGTACATAGGAAACTATGAAGTTAAACTGTTGCTCGTGTGTGTATAATATGACGGCATTATTCTGGATGGACAGATACAAATACACATATGAACAGAAGGCACATTATTCATTTCTGCCAGAAAGGCATCTGGTTGTGACAAGAGCTCTGGGACCGAGATCCCATGGGGTGGAAAAATAGGTGCTATTTTAACTTTCATGTACGTGTAAACCAGAGGTCAGATATGAAGTTCACGTTAAGAATGACTAACATGAACATGCAGCTTTCGTGCGTTTATCTTTAGCAACATTATGATCAGGGTCAAAGTAGTTTACATTAGGCTACTACAGTAGCTTGTTTATATTTCGGGACATTGAACATCTCTAATTGAGAACTCGAGTGATGGAACTGAGGTTGAGGAACAGTCAGAGCCGGAATTCACAAACCATACTGACCTCTAGGTAGTTCTGGGCGATATGACTGTAAATCTATATAGTGACTTTTTACCTTGATTATGATTACTGAATGATTGCCTTGTTTTACCTTGTTTTTTTTCTGCCTTTTTTCTAATGACAGAGTTTTTTTTCCATGTTGCTTCTATGTCACAGACTGGATGGGGTGGACTCACGGTAGCATGTGCATAAGGAAACAGTATATGAACACACAGTGGGGAAAGTATAAACAGAATGAATGAAAAAAAAAACAAGCAAACGAGTATTAACAGAATGTCAAAAATTGCAAAAATTTACATGGGCAAGATTACGTCAATGTTAGTTTTAATTAATTTCAAAAGAAATGCTCAGCTCTACCTCTGGGTTATTACTTTTCCACTGTGTTCCAGGGTTTTGAAGGACATAGTGACAGTTCAACTTAAAAAAAAAAAAAAAGAAAAAAGACCACATCTATTTCAGGTGTTTGGTAAAAATGTTAACGATTAATCGTTGCTCGATTCATTGCTGTTAGGAATTTAACTGATTAAAAGTTATTAACAGGTAAGGTTTGTTTTGCCTGTAGTTTTAACCTCAAGATTSCAGCTAGTGTAATCTAACATTAGCTTAGCTATCCTTACAAGCCAGTTTCTTTACATGCTTACTAATAATTTATTAGAAGAGTCAGGTCTCGGCGATTCCTCTTCTGCCATCTTTATTTTCAAATGTTTCAATTTTCAACAACTGTTCTGAAGTTGTTATGAAACACTTTATAAATGAACTGTCAAATTTTCTTGCTCAATGCAGTGCACTGATGTGTGCGTCTGGAGGGGCGGGGCTACTCCCAGACACATCTGTATGTTTGTCTGTGAGAGAGGGGCTGAGAGAATCAATGCTCTGTGCACAATTTAATTATAGATGCTACCCATTTTAAACAATAGAACATAAGCAATTATGGTGTGGAGGTCAGTGTTGATACTGTGACGGGCCACCACAAATAAACCAGTGTATGGGGAAACACTGAGTTGTGCGTATAGAACTCGGGTGGGGTACCGTTTGGATTTTTTAGAATACCGGTGCCTAAACGGTGCCTGAACCGATACTTTCGGTACCCAACCCTGCTGGTTTTACGTTTTTAGGTTAACTTAAAAACATAAAAATCTGTGTTGTTAAATTTATGTTGTGTTGTTAATTTATGTCGTTGCATGTATGTAGCACCTTGGTCCTGGAGGAACGTTGTTTCGTTTCACTGTGTACTGAACTGTATATGGTTGAAATGACAATAAAAGCCTACTTGACTTGACTTAACTTGGTATTGCAGCCACAACACCAAAAATAAAATGTTTTTTTGAGCCAAACAGGGCAAATGGGTAGATGCCCATTAAGTTTCTACCTTATGTGCATTCTAAGATGCTTATCACTACTGTAAAGAGTGAATGGATGAACTCAGTTGCTAAGAGTTATTATTAACATCCTATAAGCTTGAAGCAGTTTGACCAGTGTCCTCTGACTCTCTCATCATCAAGGGTTTCTGCTCACACAACTGTAGTTCACTTGATGCTTGATGTTCATTAGATGACATTAACAAACAGCTTTTTATTGAAAAGTATATTTAAAATAAACATACATTTAAACTATACATAATCATAGTAGATACAAAAGACAACTAATTTACACCAATTTAACACCAATAACGGAAAAGCAGTTGGTACTGTTAGTATGCTACAAACCAGCTTAAAATTTCAGATATTCTTTTGCAGAAATATGACCATATTTGTCATATCTGGCAAAATACAAGACCTCTCCAGAATTTGCTAGGGTTGGTCTGACTGGGGCTGGGCACACACACACACACACACACACATACACACACATACACACACATACACACACACACATATACACACACACACACACA
>QMIH01000290.1:99390-110417 GCA_003987875.1 Clarias batrachus
ACACACACACACACATATACACACACACACACATATACACACACACACACACACACACACACACACACACACACTGCCAGCTGATGTCCGGAAGCTTTTGAACACAGTGCATGCCTCTGTTTTTAACTTCATCCTGTGTGTCGGCAAATGTTTCATTAGGTTTGACGTGTTTGATAGGTTTTAGGCATTTTTAAGCTTTAGGCATTTTAATTAAAGCATGTTTAGCTTAGCTAGCTAACGCTACCTGCTGTCTTGAGCGTCAGATCAAGTGCAATTACTGCATGCACGTGCAACATTCTCTGCATTTGTTTATCACAAGTACGATCAGTACTTTATTTCTCTTACTCCTGGCAAACTGGTTATAATAATAATAATGCAAGCCATATTACTGGAAATTCAATTCCGGTAAAGTTTATAAAAGGTATAGTCTTTGTTACAGGTCTGACTGCAATGATACTGTACAGCGACAGTGAAACTAACAATTGAGAAGGAGTATGGAGTCATGAAATGTGTCATCTTTGACTAATTTAGTCTAGAAATCACACACTGAATGTCACAAGATCGTGGTAGTCAGACGTTGCAACACATAACACAACTCTGGCTTGTTTTTTTTKTTTGTTTTTTTACATATTTATATCTAATTGTAGTTGCTGGAAAAAGTACTAGACCAGTCATTAGAAAAGTGCTTATATCTACAGTATATGGCAGCGAAGAAAAAAAATCTGGAACAAGCTAGCACCTTTGATGTTATACATAAACTATACATTGTTTAAAAATGTTTTCTTAATATTGGTAACCATATTTAAATTGCAAGTACACATAAATATTCATTTTAGAAAAATAATTAGATAGTAAGATATTAAGATAGTAAGCAGATCCTCTACAATAACTTCTGTTAGCTAAAATAGTTACACTGGGTAGTTAACAGACCCTCTACAATCATTTCTGTTAGCTAATGTAGCTACTCTGGCTAGTTAACTAGCTTGCTTCTTTCACAGTACAAGCCAAGTGTATGTTCAGCATTTTTAAGTCTTCCATTCCCATAAATTATCAGTTATCTATTTAACAACAGCCATTTTTACCAGATTCTGCATATTGACTTATATAATTTGCTGTTATAATAAATCACTTCATAGATAGCTTCAAATTAATTTAGCATACAAACGCTTCAGCTGAGAGCTTCTGGATATCACAACATTCTCTAACCTTAGCTGTGGAGATTACTTAGTGACCAAATTAAACCAAACGTCAAAAAAACCACCATCATCATTTTTTATAACCCATCTTTAACAGGACTAGTTACCTGAGAGGAGCTAGTATAACACGCTAATCATTTCACAATAAGCTACAAGTAGTTTAGCACACAAATGCTATGGCTGAAGACTACTAGATATCACAACATCCTTCAACCTGTGCTGTGAGGATTTCTCAAATGCCACAAGCTACAAAAATAGTTTAACAAAATCGTTTCATAATCAATCTTTGGCAGAATTAGCTACCTGAGAGGATAACTAGCCTGATAACTAGCAAAGTTTGGATTGCAGAAGCACTTAGACTCAATAGCATCAGGACTACCTGTTGATTGAGAACAACAGAAATCAGATTTTTTTTTAATTAAATGAAATATAAAAGAAGGGGCTCTGATTTATAAAAATGACACCGACATTCACGACACAGGTGTCGACTCATATTGTCATTATCACACACAAAATATTAACAAATTCCGTTTTTTTAATTTGCTGCCCCCCTGCTGACAGACGGCCCTGCTTGTTTTGACAGTTGTAACGGCCCTTGTTAATGCTTGAGCGAGTGCATGGGTCACAGTTCACGGTGCGCTGGTTTTGGCACTAGGAGCCCTGCGACAGCTGCATGGCTGAAAGACGAGCCCGGCCCCTACAAAGAGCGCCGAGCCGCAATCTGCCGCCTTCAGCTCGCCGTCTTTCCCGCCAAACTAGTTTCGGCTGTGAAAGAATGGCACAGTGCCGGGAAAGAGGGGGGAAAACACGCCCACACTCTGGTTTTCAGACCCGCCCTCCAACCCTATATCTACACTCACACCTCTACTTACCACTCACTCTTTTTCCCTGCATGCACCGTGTAAATGAGATGACTGCTTTACTCCCTATTCACACCACCCCGCCGGTTTCCAGGTCAGTTTGAACGTCTATCACGAGGAAGGTGGGAGGAAGCGAAAGGCCGTTGAGTGCACATTGCAACCAGACACTCTGAACATCTGGCACAGCTGACCTCTGCTCAATCCTTGCACAGCCTAACGGGTCACAGTGAATCGAGACCGACACACAACCTTCACAAACACAGACGCGCTTAAAATAGCACTTTGACAACTTAAAACAACACTAAAGAGCTCATTACTTCTTAATTTATTACAGTTGATATTTCTTAATGAAAATAAGTCTCTGAAATATTTATAATACCCGGATATTCTTACTTGTACAATAACTATACAAATATAAGCAGAATTAATTTATTAAAATATAATATAATTAGAATGTATTTATTTCATATTCATATTTTATTATTTTTTTTTATAATTAGACAGTAGGTTATACAATGATTAATTTTTATTTATTTAATGTTATTTTTTATATATTTGTTTTTACCTGATATTGTCTATAACATTTCTTCTATAAAATATATAGATACTTTCGGTCTATTTGTGTGTGAAACAGAAATGTTATATTTTAAAATTCATTTATTTATCTATTTATTTATGTTAAACATTTTTTGCTTTCTCTAAATCAGTGAGCACCGTAGGCTCTTGTACTGGCCGTTAATCATTTAAAACTCGCCAGGCCAAGCCATTTGTCACGCTTTAATCCGAGGCAGAGGGAGAGAGTGTGAGTGAGTTTCTCTGGCTCTCCTGGTGTACAAGGAGAAGGAGGAGGGGCTGCAGTGCGAGTGTGTGTGTGTATGTATGAGTGTATGCAGTGAAAACCTCTTTGTAGCGGCAGCTGAGAGCCAGTGCTGTGACTCCTAAACATTACATTTCATTTGGCCGGAGAGGTCACATGACAGCTGCAAAGGACGCCCCATACCCCCCCCCCCAAGGGCCTTCGGCTTTCACTTGACACTGACAGGCAGCGAGAGACTACGCAAGGAAATATGCCCTCTTTCCATGACATCACCCAGCCAGGGTTTTTGGAAAAAGGGGGTTGGGGAGTGGATGAGGGTTTGTGTGTGCATGGGGGGGCACAGCTGGTGGCAGCCATGGTGCCATCTGCTCCTGACTAATAGGTCATGCTGCCTTACTTATAGACTCTGAGCTCTCCACCACAGTTAGCAAATAAATACTACTGCTGGGGTCCACAGAGGCCAAACGGACTAACACATTCATTCATTTACTGACTGACGATTAGTCTCTTTCTTCCTCCAATAGCTGTGAACACTACCCATTTAACAAATCACGTCTGAGCTCCATTTAAACCAAGCTTTTCTGATTGTTCATTTATTTTTAAGTCTAAGTCGGACTTCTTACCAGTCCACCACGCATCCTGAGATTCTTCTGTTCTACACCGAGGTCTTTAGGGGGGCAGATCGGCTAGCAGTAATTCATTGACTGAATTATTCTCGTAGTCATCGTCCACTTATTGTTCCCTCCTCATAGCCTAACCGCTGCTCCGGGATTAATCATGAACACAGCAGTGTGGAGGTCACCTGGTGGGTCCATGTCACATCAACTCCACTGGACTAATTTAATTTCGAAAATTTCAAAAGAACCTGTCTGGTGGGCTGTGATATCTCTAGTGGTGAATTGTTCATTAGCTATTGACTGCAACATCATCATCATCTTGGATTGAAACTGTAATTTGAAAGTTAAGTCATATGAAAACTAGCCAGTGGTGGATAGCTTGGAATAGTGGTTGCTTAGAGCAAATTCTGGGGTTCACCACACTCTGGATGGTGCCAATCCATCCTAGGGCACAAGAACACACAATCATAGGCAATTCTCTAAATGAGAATCAGCCTATACCATGTTTAAAAAAAAAAACAAAAAACATAAGTACCCAAAGGAAACCCACCAAGTGCTAGAAGACCCTGCAAACCGGAGGTGGGATTTAAACCCCCAACACTGGAGGTCCCAGGCGACCGGTATGTTGCCCAATACCTCCTTAGTAAACTTGTACACGTTTTGCATTTACAAACGGAATCAGGCGTCTTACCATACATCTTGCCTTCATCAGAGAGGATGATCTTGCGACGGCCACAAGGTGGGTATATAGCAAGCGCCTCCTGGAAGCTTTGCTCGATGTCAGGACTCCATACACCCTCAGCGTCATTGTCCATTGGCTTCTCGGCAGAGTCGCTCATCCTCTCCATGTCCTCGGCAGGACTTTCACTGCCGCTCCAGCTGCTGGGATCCATTCTGGCGGTTGGGACCTCCAAGCCGAAGCCTGGAGCACACTAGGGTGAGACCTGATGGAAAACAAAAACAAAATGGTGGTCAGAGATCGCTGTGTGCAATCCTTACACATAGACCAGTGACAGCAGGTCCGTTTGATGAGTTGACTTTTACGCCACAGCAATTAGCCAATTGTTTTGTCTTACAATAAAAGTAGGTTTAACAATTATAAATATTTTTCTCCTTACCAGCATTTTTTCTCTCTTTCATGAAGTTAATAAGCCAAAAAAAAGCACAGCTTGTCATGTTACCCAAAAAACTGCAAATCACAAAGCCATCTGTCTTCTTGTGCTATAAACAGCGAAATTCAACATTCAAAATATTCACGTTATAGTAGTACGAGATGAATAATTGTAGATGAAGGATTCTCAATTGAGTTGGACCAGGTGTCTCAGTAGGAAAAGCACCTGGCCCTTCAGGACAGGAAACCGTTCAACTGTGACACTTGAAAATACCACCGTTACCCCATTGTCTTATTTGTGAAAAGCCTATTTTTGTAGGCAGCATTTTTGCCAGCTCTTGCACCCCTCAGTCAAACAATGTCCCATTTGGGAGCAGGAGTTTCTAAGGGAAGCACTTGCAAGTAAATGGACAGTGTGGCCACAGCATCCTAGAAACCATCTTGTGTAATGACTCCAACGTATTTATATATGTATACTTAATAAATATACATTACTTCATATACGTGAACAAATAGAATCATAGTGTAGCATGTTTTCTAATTAGCGCTGGCTAATCCCTACCTACTCAAACACGTCAGGACTCCAGGGCAAGCTTGAGATCACTAAGCTATTCTGTGAATTGCGACGCATGCTAAAAAATGGTTCCTTTAAGCCAACAATGTAAAACAAACATACATATACAATCAAGCACTGCACAAAAAAAACAATACTTCAGCAAAACTGCTACGTTGCTAAGCTCAAGAATGTAAATGTTTTATATTAACTGCCCCATATAGCAAACCCAGCAAAAACAACTTCCAAATTTCCCCAGATACTAAGATCACATTGCGATTTTCCTCAGATGTACTGTCACTGGACTTCTAGAAGGATCCAATTGCCTTGAGAAATGAGCTCGGTCGAACGAGGAGGCAGCAGACATATAACTTTAAAACACTCGGCCAAAACCACCTGGCATCTCCTGTAAAGCAGCGGACTTTCTTCTCTAAAAGGCCTTTACAGGCGAGCCAATTTCAGCCCAGCTGTCTGTCCCCTCAAACCGCCCCTTAAATCTGGACGGAAATCATGTCCGCCGCTTGTGTGAAGCGCAACACGGCTGCTCGCAAAAACATCCAAAGCAATATTGAGGGAAATCTTTTTTTTTGGAGCAAAAATCTCAATCTAGCCAAGTAGAACCTGGTTTTCTTGTTCCGATTTGGTTGAAGGCAAGGCCTTCTGACAGGCTTAAGCACAGTGCCAAAGTCGAAGAACGCTATCACTTATGCGACTTGCCAAAGTGAGTTCATTTGCATGCTGAAGATTTTATAGTTTATACAGGCACACAAACCACCGAGAAGCCAAATGTGTCAAAAACGTGAGGACTTTTGGATGTTGTCGCGGTCCCGTCCGGCCCCCGCCCCCATCCCATCCTCCAGACGAGCCTTTCCTCCCTCGGCTTGCTCCCGTTCAGGCGACACAAGCTGTTGTGGGACTAGCAGCATATGTTTCTTCTAGAATGTCAGTTCATGAGGGGGGGAAGGGAGCAAGCTGTTGAGGGAGGGGGAAAAAAGCGAGGGGGAGGATGGGCAACCCGGGGAGAGAGAGAGAGARARAGAGAGAGAGAGAGAGAGAGAGAGAGAGAGAGAGAGAGAGCTTTTCCTGAATTCCGTTTTTGTGTGCTGAATGCTGACGCTGCAGAACTGACTCACAGACTGATGAGAGGGGGGAAAGCCTATCCCGTTCTGACCACTAAATGGTTCAGGCCTTTTCTTTTTGGCCCTGCTTTACACTCCCCCCCACCCTGCCTGCATAATGAACTACACTCATAATCACTTCCAGCACTGCGACGAGCATGTTGTGGCCGCTGGGCACGGTCGATCATATTGCGGACGTGTGTAACAATGCCGACCAGACCCTGGCCTGGACGGACCTGTTTACTTCCACATAAATAGTCCCATTTTGGAAAATGTAACAACAACGCTTGGTAAATCTTACTCGGGAGGCCTACTTTCAAAAATGCAGTGTCTGGGCATGTCCGTATCGTCTTCTAAGCTTTTCCCTGTAGGACAACTGTGACATTACGGTCAGGTTTTATATATATATATAATGAATGTTGTTCTTTTTTCACCATTTCTTTCAGTGTTGTTTTTTCCCCTGATAACAGTGATTTCCTATATATATATATATATATATATATATATAGAGAGAGAGAGAGAAAGAGAGAGGAATGAAGAGAACCAGATTTCCCGCTTCCACAGGTGGTTACCCCCAATGTCACTTAAGGAACCAAATACCACCGCGTATAAACTATACTATACTATATATTTGTTTAACAACTTCATATCTAAACCTGACTCGAGGTACAGAACAATCATTTCATTAGCATGTTATACCAATTTCTGTAATTTTCTTATATTAAGCGTTGTTGATTTCTCCAATCTGATTGGTCAGAAAGTGTCATAATTATACTTTCAAATCACAAGTTTATATCAATACTATATATTAAAAATAAATAATTTATAAATATTAATATTGAAAATGATATTAAATTGAATCATTTCACTTAACAATATATTTTTTATATAATTTCCAAAAATTACTTTTTTTATATTAAAAGTTTTGTATTTTTTATTCTTTACATATTCTTATTCATTTTTATATTTAAATATTTAAAATGCATTTTGACTAACAGCTGTGCACTTTCCTCAGCCCCAGCTTATTATTTAGTTATTCAACTTAAAGCTTGTTATACCATGAATTATTCAGCAGCTACAGTGAAATTAATAAGGCAGAAAAAAAACAACAAAAAAACAAAAAAAACAAGGAGAAATGCAGTTTCGAGAATGAGGAATGCAAGCCTGGACAAGCGAACAGGTCATGGGAGTTTTCAAGGGTTTATTATGTATTCCACACTCCCACCCCCACCCTACCCAAACCACACCCCATCCCACACCAAGTAAACATCTACATGACAAAAATGTTAGTGTGAAGACTGAACCCAGCTGATTTTTATGCAGCCTGATCATTTGTCTGCGAAATGAACAGCTCTTATGACTCGCAAGCCGAAGCCATTACAGGGAGACAAAAAGTATAGAATATTTTGATCTCTTAAAAAAAAAAGAAAAAATACTTCTCTGTTATGTATTCGCTTTTGGGCTCATATAACACATCTATTCACAAGTCAGTAGTATTCAGCAYGACATATTATTACAATAGACAAGCAATATACGGTACGCACGAGACAGAAAATGCTTTCTTTCTACAAGGCACTAGGCAAGTGATTTTGATATATAGGTTCAGCATTGACTCCAGGCTTTTCACGCCATTCTTAGAGAAGGCTTTAAGGCCACATCAATCAACAGGAACAAGCGTTAAAGAACATTCCCGGCAGAAATCAATAGTCTAAAAACAGCCTAATTATGGGACATGGCTTTAGTCCCTCTGTGGTCATTTACGCCTCGATAAATCATCTTAACCGATTTACCTCTGCCACAATCTCATACGCAACGTGGCCCTCGGGAACTTTCTTCCGCGTTCAAGTGCTCTTCATGATTGTATTACGTTATCATGCATAAAACCTGAGCATGATTTAGGCCTGATCTAATATGGGCTGCTGTTTCATATTTTCCTTTCCTCTGGATTACAGAGCTACTCGGAGCATCGAGGATGTAGAAAACAATTACTATTTCAATTGTTTTTAAACACATACACCCTGGGACAAAATGYAACTAGGTGTGTTTTTACATATGCGCGTGATGTCGGAAGCAAAGCTTGGGTTGGTTTTAGTGGTTATGTGATCAGTTTAGGCAGATGAGTATCACGCTCGGATGTGGAGCGGAACAAGTGGCCTGAAAGTATCGGACCGAATCCGCTCCCCAGGAGCTTTGATTCTAGTAAGACAGAATCGAGGTGTAACAAATGTAGTTTGAGTTGCAACGTTCTTTTTATAGATAAGAGCTGCTATACAGATGCAAACGGAGGAAAGGATAGAGCTGTAGTACAGCAGAACTATGACATRTTCTGAGGAAAAAACAAACAAACAACAAACAAACAAATCTTGTAAATCTACTCCAGTCCAGTAGGTGGCGATAATGTGCCAACATCTTATAAACTGAAAACTAGAGAACTAACCATAATCTTAATGCAAACCAAGAATACTTTGCAGGTTCTGTGAAGCCATTTGTAGTTTTTGCAAAAAACTGAAGTAGATCTTTAAGACATTTGTGAGATAGTTCAAAGTGGTGAAACCGTGACCCGTAGAATTATCCAATCACCCGAAGCCTGCGTTTTATTACAGGTATAGTCAGGGGTTTATGTTGAGATATATGCTGGATAAATACTGATAAACATGCTCTTAATGAGATCTTTTATTCCATCATTTGTTCCTACGCTAGATAAATACACCTGATACGCAATCAGAATGTGAAAAAATGTCAAAATAATTGTGGCGTGTTTTTTTTTTTATCAAATCGTACATCCCTAGTAGGTCTACCTAAATAATTTTGAAAGTGTGAATCAAAACTTGACCCGTTGATTCAATAAATCGGATCGATTCCGTTGCAAAATATCGATTACGTTGCATAACGGGTTTAATCGCACAGTGATTCGATTCAAACTCGGGTTTAAGAAAAGAAAAAAAAAACAGATAGGTGTGAAAGTGCATTCGGGTTGTCTGACCTCTGATTGCCTTTAAGTGCAGATCCTATAACTAATTATGACCGAATCCTGAACTATTCAGCACAAAGCTGTGAACTCTCACACGCCCGCTCTAAATAGAGGCGAACTCAAGGTACACGTTTACCGGATCCACTTGTCTGTTTTGTGAGAAGAAACCATTACTCGCTTTGAGGGCCTGTGCTGTCCCGGTACAGGGGCTATTTATTTCAATGAAATAATCGTTAAGAGTCGTTGGGATACATCTGTTTTGTTTCAGATTAACAGACAGACACAGGAATGTTATAATCACTGACCAGACAAACGGAATCTGGACCGAATATCTAATGTGAAAGACTTGTGATTTGTTCAATATGGCTCCAGATAAAGCCAAGCTCCAGTCCGCTTGTCTAAGCGTTGATGACAGATGGGAGGAACAATATACTGTGTTTACTCTCCGCTCCGAGTGTCAGACAAACAGGCGACACCGATATCCTTCCAGTGACAAGCGAGATGACAATCCTGTAGGTCTAATTCATCGACTCGTCTGGAGAACACGATTTCAGACTCACGGAGCCGTGTGATGTGTTGTTGCAGATTTTTATTGTTATTTTTTTTAATACGGATGGAAATGCACCAAGTATGCGGCAATTACCGGCTACATGCCAGATCGCGATGTTTATCTCGTCATTATCGCAGGCGCCTTAAAATATCCGAGCATTCCACGAAGAAGGTACCATGAGGACAGACTCGTCCTAACATTCCTTCCGATGCGTTCCAGCAATTCCGTTTGCGAAAACAACAAAGTTTACCGACAACAAATAAGACAAAAAAAAGACCGCTGCTCCACCTGAGTAATTACTGCATTTTTTATTTCGTAAACAACGACACATTATTACCTGTTTATAGCTATTATAATTCCTGTTATTACTTATTTTATTATCTGTAAATAGATAAATAAATGAATAAATAAGTAAAAAATGAAAAACATCCCATGTCACTCGTTTTCATTCTTTGGGAATGGAAATGAACATTCGGGGGGGGAAATTTCTTACCAAAGAGAAACTCCGGCAGATCTTTATATAGACCCTAAGAGACATGGCAGGGGAAAAATATGTAGAAGAAAAAAAATGTAGACCTTTCAAGAAAAAAAATGGAGCGAGAGAGAGAGAGAGAGAGAGAGAGAGAGAAGTGACACTTTTACTTCCATGTCATTCTTCACTGCTATACGAGCTGTTGCAGTAGCAAAATAATCCTTATGTTGAGCTACAACCTTACTTAAAAAGCACAAAAAACTCAGACCTACACTAACCATGAGATTCACTCATTAATAAATATGCATTGCATGACGATAGTTAAATGGTGCTAAACTGTACAAAAAAAGAAAAATGTGTGTGATCAAGTCCCGCCTTCATGCTCTAGGATTGGCGTACATTTCACAAGCACTGAGGATCTAACCAATCACAGATGAGATGAGAAACAGACGAGAATTAAGGCTGGGATTAGCCGAAGACAGACGGCGAATGTTTTAATGATCTGTGGTTTAGAAGGACAATATAGTGCTAAACTGCGCTTAAAACTTTTTATGTCACGATTTCCTGGACTCTAGCCAATCACAGACAAGAAGATATTCTTGTCAGCAATCATAATGCATAAAGGTGGGATTTCGTAACCTCACATCAGCTTGCTAATACATTTGCAATATTTCTTTTTAAATCATAATGATTTAAAAAGAAATATTGCAAATGTATTAGCAAGCTGATGTGAGGTTACGAAATCCCACCTTTATGCATTAT
>QMIH01000290.1:110449-127821 GCA_003987875.1 Clarias batrachus
TATATATATACACAATCAAATGAACAAACCGGACATAGACCTTTTGTGCATGTCCTCCACCTGTCCCCATTGGTCCTACCGACTTCAGGACATCAAAAGGCATGTCACCTTATCAGATCACACCACCAAAACGCACATTCGAACACCGTCACAGAGGCACTTTCAGCAAGAACACACATCTGATAATGTGAAGTCTTAAACGTCTTAAACGACACTTTGTCTCCTTTGTCTCCTCAGTAATCTCTCCCAAGTCGTTCCGAATTGCCTCTGAACAACATTAACTATCTTCTAAAACAATTCACAAATCCCGCTCTAAGCCCTTGTTCACTACTCGGTGTGCAGGACATAGCAATGCACACTTAGACACATGTAGACATAGCGCACTAGTTTTCCTTTTAACCCCATTTGGAACCCATTTACCCTGGAACACTTCGTTGTTCGCTATTAATTGGAAAGCTTGAAACGTCAGTATGAGATAACGGTACCTGGACTTCATTTTAAGTGTAAAGAGCAGCATATTTTATAGCATCGTCTCATTTTCAACAGAAGCGCTGAATACTAACGCTAGCAGAAGCCACCAAAATCAGGAGGAATCAAATATTTATACGCATCACGTACCGATAACAAATCAAACTCCTGCCGATTAATATCCGTATCATGTTTATCACATGCTCGTTTCTCTTTTGAACAAGTTACGACATCAACCACAACAACGTAACAAATGAATGAAAATGATAAGCAGAACAGAAGCTATCAATTGCTACGTTATTCTTTTATCTGTGCTACAAAGCATCAGGTAATCCTGTCGGCTCCGAAATACACCTTGAACGTAACCAACAATGAAAATCCACGGCAGCCTGATGTCGGTTAGGGTATTCCTGCCGTCCTTTGTCGTAACTGACGCCACGGTAGTCTGTAGTTTCTGTACGTGCCTGTACAGAAAAAAAAAACTGTTTATTTTCTTTTCTCTTTCTGTCCCTTTTGTATTTTCGTTTCACCTCCTAAGATGCTCAGTAGATCTCAGATTATCAGAACACAACGACATGCAAACATAATCAGTGTTGGTGAGTTTAATCCGGCTTCTTTAAAGTGTTCTTTTCCTTCCCTACTTCAATCTGATCATCACAACCGATCAAGCTGCCGTAACGCGGAGACGCTGATTAGAATGGAAAACGGAAAACCCGTCCAAAATCCTGTAAAATATCTTTTCAGCGATTGCTCCCTTTAATCACCGTTCACTGCGTTTTTTTTTCCGTATGTATGAACATGTGGAAAATGTGGTTACTGTCTAATCGAAAAGAGAAGTAGCTTGTCCGTGTATGCCTCCTCTACGGTCGACGTGTTCTGCACGTTCTGCCTGAATTCACCTCCTCTGCTTAATACCAGAATTTGAACCGCACACACAAAACACGCAGACCAGGAATCAGACCCGAAGATTTGCAATTAGTGTAAAATAAAAAAAATATTATAATAATACAATAATAATACATAGCTGTGCATTGTCCGGATAAACTGCCTTATCCTGCTTAATGTATAAATATATAAATAAAAGACAGAAAATATCTCCTTTCAGATTAAATGCAATTTGCTGCCGACATTTAAACACGATTAATGAAGCGAAATGTATTCCTGGAAAACAAGCCTTAACCACCATCACTCAAAAGTGACGCACTGTGTTACACTGAAAAGGGTTTTATCACAGGCTTTGTTCTGTTCCGTGAGGTGTGTGTGTGTGTGTGTGTGTGTGTGTGTGTGTGCGCTGTGTACTGTAAACTGTATTAATGCTTCCCACACACCTCTCCTAGGCACCATGCCCGGGGGAACCTGCACTCCAACACACTGTTCCTATATATATATATATATATATATATATATTTGTTTTTTTTTTGTTTTGTTTTTTAAAGGGCAGAGTTAACCCGGGTCACGTTCCAGATGACATTTTTCCAGTCTTCAACTGTGAAGTTTGAAAGTGTTTGGAGATGCTTTTCTGGTTGTTTGAGGAACTCCAACCGTCCTGTGAGCTCGTACCAGTGTGGGAAAAGTGGTTTTGGATTTTTGAGCTGGGAGACTCGGGAGCTCAGCGGTTTCTGAAATATTCAACCGTCCGTCATCGCGATCAGATCGTTTCTCATTCCGGGACGTAAACATTTACTGAAGATGTTGGGTATGTGCGCTGTGCGTGTGCACCTGCGCGACTGCATGATTGCACCGATGAGCAGGAGTGCAGGTGTTCCTAATAAAGTGGCCAGTGAGTGTAGACGTACATTTTTATACATATAGATGAAGGACTGGTTTCGATCAATCGAGTTGATAAAGGGTTAAATGCTTTACTGCTTTTAATTATCCCTTTCTTGGTAAATCACAGATGCCAGATAACTAACCACATGCTTAGAAGAACTCCACCTTCAGAGCACTCTGACGTGCATGCGTGTGTGTGTGTGTGTGTGTGTGTGTGTGTGTGTGTGTGTGTGTGTGTGTGTGTGTGTGTGTGTGTGTGTGTGTGTGTGTGTGTGTGTGTGTGTGTGTGTGTGTGTGTGTGTGTGTGTGTGTGTGTGTGTGTGTGTGTGTTGGAGGTGCTTGGCTTCTCCCGAGGCTAACTCCCTCTCTGATAATGTTCTGGCCAGGATGTGCCCCAACACGCCTCTTTCACAACTCACTGCTATGCGCGCACACACACACACACACACACACACACACACACACACACACACGCCAACAGTTCCAGGACTAGGGATTTGAATGCTTAAAAAAAAAAAAAAAAGCCAAGCAGAGCTTAACTGGCTACGAGTCTGTGACGGTGTTTCTGCGATCGGTTCTGCTCGGCTGATAAGACGCTGATGAGTCCGACCAAAACAAGAGACAGAAACGGGATTTCCATTTTCTTTTCACTTTTATGTAAAAGGAATGAAGCTGCCGCATATCTACGCTTTACATCGTCCCACGTAATGTCGGTTTGGGGAGAATCTAACATTTTGGAAGGGGAAAAAAAAGGTACATGAGGTTAAATCTGAGTGCACACATGCAGTCGAGTGCAAAAGTTTGCACACCCCCACTCGTACAACAGCGTGATGAGCGCCGTTTAAACTTAATCCWATGCAAACTAGGTATGACAAAGTTAAGCACCAATTCAGAGCCGGCAACACGAATGTATCCTCAGTTTCTACAATCCTGTGGTGCTAGTGCTGTTCTTTAGTCTGAGTTCTCAACCCGAACAGAAATTAGTTTCCATTTATAGATAACCATGGATTAGGCGGCATGATGGGGTTGGGGGTTTGAATTTTCACGTGGAGTTTGCATGTTCTCGCCGTGCATGGTGGGTTTCGACTGGGTTCTCCGGTTTCCTCCAAGACATGTTGTGTAGGCTTATGTGTGTTTCCAAATTGCTGTAGTGTATGACTGGGTAAGTGGTGTGTGTGTATGCACTTGTGCCCCGAGATGGATTTAACACCCCATCCACGGTGAACAGTGCCTTGTAGTCCAAGTTCCATGTTAAGTTCCTGTCTTAACTAGTTAGCTTTAGAAGCAATATACAGCTAGAACACCGTTCTCTTTTGAACCCTAGAAACTAGAAGCAACATGAGTGAGGGGTTCAGGCAGAATGAAGAAGAAAATGGATCATGAAAAAGAAAGGATATTTTCATTATACTGCTGACGATTTTGAGTAATCATGAAGGAATGTCAGTAACAAAAAAAAAACAAACACAAAAGGCCAATACAAGGGGTGTTCAAGTCAAACCGGGACTTGTGGATGAAGGCTGGGGAAACTAATGACATTTACAGAAGCAGTAACAGAAGTACAATAATGAGACTCTTAGCCGCAGTAAAACATTTGAATTATGAAAACGCTTTAAAGAAGGCTAAAAGGCTGTCGGCATGCCTGATCTGTGAAAATCAACGAATAATCTGTCGCTAACTTGTGAAAGAAATGCACGTCTGTGGGAACTGTACGCACAATCTTTCACCACCTCAACATCCTTCATACCGTCCCGACCTCTCTCCACGCCATTTCCTGGGAGGCCAGGGTTTCAAACGTAAACCAGGCAGCCTGATCATGGCTCTGGCGTACTGATTAAACCTTCTACCTTGATTGTATTCAAGCACTAGTGAAATGCTGGGTTAAGTGCATCAGTGTAACAGGGGATAATATAGAGAAAAAAAGGGCGTTTTAAGCTAACTGTGTTCTGTCATTCTGCACAATCAAAAGTACCGGTTTGACTTGAACACCTCTCATATATTCATTAAAAAAAAACTGAGTTTCTTTGTTTTTATTCTTGATGTTCTGGGTCTTCAGTCTCTTCATGACACTTTGCCTGGGTGTCCACTGATTGCATGTTCCTCATAATTTCTCTCCTTCCGAGAGTTTATAGAGCGTAACCGGTGGAAACATGGCAATTGGCAAACGTTTTCGGTTTGCTTGCTTTAAATTAGCMAACCATTTGGATGGAAACCTAGCGTGCAAGCAAGAACAAAGACCGCCACAGAAAACTCTTAAGGGAAAAGAAATTGACCAATATTCAAGACTCAATCTGGACAAGATCAAGCAGAGCATTGAAGAAAAAAAAAAAGAAAAAAAAAAAACCCTCCCTGCAGCTTACGGTCAGTCTGGTGGAAAGTGAAGACCAACGTCTTCACCATGCAGGGCTGGAAATGAGAAGCATGTGACTATGCTCTCCTGTAGAACATGAAGCTCCGAACTTGAATACTTCTCTTTAAACAAAGCACGTGGTTAAAGATCAGAACCATGACGGTGCTGAGTAAAGCTCGCTGTACTCGATATGATAATTCACAATATGATAGAAAACTCAATTAATGCGTCCTTTGAAAGGCTCCTCTTTTGAGAGGCTGTTTGCATTTGAATGGAATATTTCTGCTAGTGCGTCTCTTTTGTGTACTGGCGTCTGCTTTGCTCTTAGGTACGCAGGTCCTTTAGAGCGCTGGAGTGGACGGCCGTGCGCTGCGGTGCATTCATTAGAATCATATCAAAAAGTCTGCCCTGTGGGAAAAAAAAGAGCCCTATTTACTTGCTCATTCATTTAAGGCATATGTCTGTATGGCATCATTATATCCATCTCATCATTTAAACACAAAGCGTCGCACAAAAGCTGGCTGAAGAGCGCAGGAGCCGAACGACAGTGATGGATTCTGAAACGGGATAAATGGCACTTTTAGGGAGATAAATCCTGTAAATAGGTTCCGCAATATATAGTGGTACACCGCAGTCTCGTTTCTGATTGGTCAGGTGAATTTTTCTATAAGCGAGCAGGCTTGGTGTTCGCTTTATTATGTTCGCGTYTCTTTAGAACAACCAGCGCACGTGTGACTGTTTGGGTTTTGTTTTGCATTTTTTTTGGAAGGAGTCTCCAGTGTCAGAGCATTGTCACGATCAGAGGTAAACCTGCGTCATGTTTTCATAATCAAACTAACACAGAGCGCCGGACTAGTTGAAGCTAGCTAGCTCTTTCGCCCTCTGGTATACATGATATTTTAGGGATTAGACGCGCGCTAATGAGAATAGCATATGTAAACATGCTCTTTCGAGCGTTCTCAATCCTTGGCACAGTGTGCTAATCTTTAATTCGGAATAGGAAACAGAATGGATGACAACAGGGCTGCTGGTGTGCACCAAACGACGCAGCCTCTCCAATTATAAGATCTCAGAATCACACAGCCTTCACAATGCACCTCTTCATGCTTCGAGTTTGAACATGGACTCGGGCGCCTCGGGCAACAGCGTAGTAACACCATTCAAAAGCACGCAGTAAGTGGCTCTCCTGCTGACCCGAGCTCGTCTTTGCCTTTGGTCACGAGCTTGTCAAAAAGCAAAGGGCCTGTTCGAACACTAATGATCACAGCTTCTATGAGGCAGGAACGCCACCTGTGGAAACTGTCGCAACCTCAAGAGATAATTGCGCGCTCCTCTCCGGCTGACTCGGGCTCCATGGAAATAGTCTTATTAGCGCAATAAAGAGGAGGGGGGGGGCGGGTGTGGGCAACAAGTGAATGCCTCAGCGAGAGACGAGCCGTGGCTGTGACACGGCATTATGGGAGATGACACTTATCAGCGGATTACAAGAAGCGCTACGGTCGAGGCCAGGCTGGAATGCAGCTCCTTAAATTAAGAGACCCAATTTCAGCCGTCGCACAAGGCCCGGGTAATGAAATAAAAGAGGAGAGGTCCGAAAATGTAATTTTCTGTGTCGACTCCTTTTGTGTGATTATCTCGGAAAGGTGCAGTGATCATTCCGCGAATGGCTTTCTCCAACTCCGTAATGACCCATAGTAGTTAAGGTCTCAAAGAGAAGAACTGCAATTACCTGGTAATTACCAAAATGCAAGGCACACAGCCTTATTTTAGAAATGTACCACTGTGGCTAGTTAATTACCGCCGCAACGTTCAAACTGTCCTCGAGTCCTCAGGTTTAGCATAAGCAGTAACAGGTTATGTATAGTTAGTGAGATGTAAATATCCGAGATGCCACATGCTGAGTGTCATTATTCAAGCACATCAACAATCAGAAGAATGTAAAGTACAAGATGATAATGAAAGTTACAATGAAAGTGCATGACTGATATCATTCTAATAAAACATCCCTTCAATTAAAACAACAATTAATCATTAAATAAATGTAAAATTCATCACTTTAATTACTTAAGCATTTTAGGATTATATAGGATTTACTTTACTATCTACTCTTYTTAAAACCAGATTTAATATTTGCTCAAAAAATAAACATGGCAGAAAAAAAATTAACCCATAAACCATTTTATTAATTCAGCCTTATTCGTTGAATAAAGGTTATTAATTTATAGTAAAGATGCATTGATTGCAATTTTCTCCATTAACTCTATTCTTTTTTTAAGCCCCGCCCCTGAAAGCTACTTTGGAAAGAGCAGCTGTTAAACCGTATTTCATCAAAGAGATGCATGTTTGACTCCTGCTCTTCAGGGAAAATTTAAAAAATGACTGTTATACGGCACTAGTAAAGACTTTCATGTCACGCCACTTGTGTCCGATGAAAAAAAAACACAAAAATGGAGCTTTTCTGCCTTTTCATTTTTTGTGCATAAAATCATAAATCTGGAAAACAAGCAGAAAAATAATGAATGATACACAACTACAATTCTAGGCCAGCATGATTTGATAAAAATAAATAAATAAATAAATAAAAAACACACACACATTGCCATCATTTTGATACAGATTGTGATTTAAAATGTGGTATGTAACTATTAAATGTACAGTGTTTATTCAAATGTATTTGTCTTGGCTAACAACAAATAATGGCACAAATGATCTCATTAAGATGTTTGGCAAATTTCCTATCATAAATTGCAGCCTTTTGCGAGTAAATAATTGTGCAGGTCCATATCACAATGTGCGATTAATTGTGCAGCACTAGCTGACTCTGATGCCAAAAAAGCTCAAACGCTGCAGGGTGTGTGAGTATAATGCATGTGTGATTCAACTAACACACAAAAAAAGCAGGCTGAGTAATAACTTGCCTAGAATAAATTTAGGGGGTTTTCACATTTGATACACACTTTCCAACCCAAATCGAAGCTCTAACCCAGAGTCATTTTAAAAGCAGCCATATATTTAAATGAGCATTACTATGAAAATGACACGTGAAGGTGATCCATTAATCACAACAAAAGTTTTTCCACTTTCAGCTAGAAACCCTACAACTGATCGATAAGAATGTTCCTCCTGGCTTTGTACACAGCTCAGTGCTCTTGGTAAAGCTCAAATCAGAAAACAAATGTCCAGTGGAGTGGACAGCCAGGGCTTCTCCTCCTCCTGGCAGCACCGGAGTGTTTATTTCATACCTCTTTAAACCCACAGAGCTGGACGCAGTGAATCCGTCTGATGCCATCCAGCTCAAGCCTCAGACCCAATCCCTGCTGCTACTACGGGCCACTCTGGGATCAATTTCTGTTGGCTGAGATGCTGGATTGATTTACAGGGCCTGTCAAAACAGCTTTCTCCACCTGCCTGCGACGTGCAACAATCAGCCGCACTGTTCAGCCCATTACACCGCCGCTGCACACGGGGCCGCAGGGACGCTCTCTATTTACAGCTCACGGGCTAGAGCGGATGCTGGAGCTCGATCCGCTACTCRGAAAGGGTCTTCTATCGTGGCATGCAGCAATCAAGATAACTAAAACGATGACATGGGATGGCTGGGCTGAAACTTACACCAGGTGATTAGCTGTAATTAGTGTAACTGCAGTCAGAATTAACTAACAGGTTTACCGTGCTTTTAATGATGAACATTCCAGAAATAGGCGACATTCCAGCATTGCTTTCGTGTTACGCAGACGTGTTACGGCACATCGGGATGGACGAGGCGGCGCTTATAAGGCACAGGAAATTAAAGCTGTAAATAAGCATGAGAGGAGATAAGAGATCTTTGGACATTTATGAAAGTAAGAGCAAGAACGATATCTGCCTCCAATCCCCCTGCCTCAATAAAGTTCCTCCGTCTATTTACCACTTCTTCCTACCGGAGGACTCGTGGCAAAAACGTCACATGGTGATGGACCTGTGTTTACAGGATCCTGTGACAGTGGTGGGAGTGGGATACACTGAAACATCATAGTGACATCTAACGTCAGGCCAGGTGCGATTAACTTAATAGTACAGAAAAAGTGTTTTTTGTAAAAACACTGAAAAATGTCCTCTACATGTTTCGATAACCTTTAATATTTTGTATTTTAGAAAAGACACAAAAGACAAACCATATCAAAACTTAGTATTAGTTTAGTAATAGTATTTTGCTATATAAATGGATATTTAAAAAACACAATAATAAAAGTCCTCTTGTATACAATGAACCTAAACATTCAAAATACACTATGAATTGGTTTAAAAGCCTATTTCCTAAAACTAAGCAATAGCACGTTAGCTTAATCTTATGCAAACCACTAAACACTGCTGCTAGTTAAGGCAAGGCTAACTATTCCACAGTGTAAACCAGTCACCAATGGCGTCATCAAGCATCAGGCAATCATCTAACTAACACTAACTATGTACTGCAAATAATATTAACTAAATACTATAAATTATATATATGTCTATATACTATATATCAAGGTTGCTAGCTTAAACTAACTAATGTAATATTTAAACCAACAATCAGTCTAGTTATTATATTATGTATATTATTTAAAGCTAGTGACCAATTTCATTGGCAAGCTAGCTAAAATCAAGTTAACTACTATATTGTGCGAACCAGAAACCAATATCATTAGGCTAACTAATATATTATATAAACTAGCAGTTGACGGTACTACTCCAACAGTTGTACCTAAAATTAGCTTAACCTTTATGATCAATATATCACCAACAAGCTAGCTAACAGTAAGGTTAATTAAAATATTGTGTAAACCATTAACATTATACTATATAAAGCAGCAGAACACTAATGAGACTATATAAAGCATCTAGAACACTAATGAGCAGTAACATTCAGCTAACTAACATACTGTACTGTCTAAAACAGAAAACAAAGATGTTAGCAAGTTTCTGATTTCTAGCAATTAAGCTAACAATTAGTGTACACTACACTGTAAGCTAACAATTAGTGTACACACACTGTATACACTAGCAAACAGTATCACTAACAGGCTCCTAAATAGTTTTTTTTTTTTTTCACAATGTGCTAAATATTAATCAGTGACACTAGCAAGCTGGTTAAAAATGTCAAGATACCAAAAATAGGCACTTTTATAAAGTGTTTAATAGCAATTAATTTTACTAGCAAGCTAGCTAACATTAAGCTAACAAATATAGTATCTAAACCAGTAACTGGTAGCGCCAGCAAGCGACCTCAAAATGCCATAAATTTTATAAAGTGTTAAATAGTAATTAATGATACTAGTAAGCTAACGAACATTAAGCTAAAGTTTATACTGTGTAAAGTAATAAATGAAATCACTAGCAAGCTGCCTACAATATCCTAATTTCCATAAAGTGGTAAATATTAATTAACAACACTAGCAAGCTAGCTAAACCAGTAACCAGTAGCACTAGCAAGCTACCAAAATAGCCAAACTTTGAGAATGTGCTAAATATTGGTCAATGACACTAGCTGTTTTATTACTAATTTATATTTATATTATATATTAGTATACTCATCTATATAATTTTATATTATTACAATATTATTAATTATAATATTGTGTAAAACTGGAACCATTGGAGTTAGAAAGCTAGCTAACCATATGATAATTATTAATACAGTGTGACTTGTGAAAAGTAAAAGCAGTCGAGCTAGGATTATGCTAATAGCTATTGTATTTTCTAAAGTAGGAACCCATGTTGATAGCAGTTTAGCTAAGATTAAGCTAAACATAAGCATAAGATAATCCGCAAACAGATAGAAAACTAGATAAAAACTGCTTATATACAATAGTGTTTAACCAATAACAACAAAATGAGAGCTAGGATTAAGCTAACTATTATTTTGGTGATACTAAGAATTAATGATGGTAGCGAATATTAACTTTACTGTAACATCTAGACAGAAATAAAGTGGGCAGTTTTGCTAGCATGCTAGTTAAGGTTTTTTTTTTGGATTGTTTGTTTTATTTTGTTRTTTGTAACTGACAGCTTTGGTAACATGTCTAAATAAATAATACGCCACAAAATCTTTTCATGAAAACATTAAAACTTTCTTAAAGTTCTTATACAAAAAGCTAGTTTTACTTTCCCTTGCAGAACTTTTGAACACCGTCCATAAGTGAGCTGCCAGAGACATAAACAGACAAAGCTCTGCATGCGTGTTTGTGTGTTTTTGTGTGTGTGTGTGTGTGTGTGTGTGTGTGTAATCTTTTGAAGTGGTGTTGAATCAGAGTGTTGGTGTTTTCTAAAGCTACAGCCACACCGTGGCGAGATTTTAGACCGTTTCTATGCATACTAATACTGTGAGAGATCCTCCATCGCCCAAATCACAAGCCAGGCTCTAGGACTCGGCTGGTCACAATAACAATGCGGCGACCATTGAAAGGTCTGCTCTGGATTTATTGTGGGGGGGGGGACGTCGTGCCAACGAACCCCGGATGCTCAGAGCTTGAATACAGACCACAAATTATAAACAGTTTGAGTAAATGAAGTGAGCCAGTGGCTTTGTTGCACAGACGTACATCTTCCCGTTGATGGTTGCTCAGGGAAAGGAAGTTATTGAAGCCTGGATTTCCTGCTTTCAGCTGCGGCCAAGAACTCTGAGGTTTATGGCGACTTCTGGAACTGACTCATCTAATGATTCATGGATTCGATACTGTTTTTCATGGTTTGCCGACATAGAAACTTGGACGGTGCAACCTTTTAGGGCGAAGACAACTCAGAGGGGAAAAAAAACAACAGGGAAATAAATGAACAACAGGGTCCGGACTGAAATGTTTGGGATTAAACTAATCGTTTTCTTATGTATCCAGCTATAAAAGCCAAAAACAAGATACAATGAAGACCTTGATGTTGGAGTTAACATTTACCACAGTGCTTATCAATTCWTGAATCTGATTGGCCAGGAGCTGTTGATACATTTTTAATGGCATATGACGGTAGTTCTGACTGAAAATTTAGGGCAGTTTAGTCTTTGAGTCACTATAAGAAGAGCTCAAACCTCTGCCTACTCTTGTATAAGGATATGGATTATCAAAGAAAAGAAAGAATGAAAGATCAGAATGAGGTTTCTTTTACTTAACATCTATGGAAGGAGTCTCCAGTGTCAGTGCATTGTAATCAAGTCTTCAGGAGCTTTCTAATGTCTTGGTTAGCAATGAAATTCCCCGTATYAAGTATTAAGTCCAACTGGACCTATATCACTGTATGATGCTAATTTAACATTTTGAGTGTTATATCAACAGTGGGAAATTCATTGTATAGGTGCTATGGGAGAATAAGTGTTGGCCATTAAWGAGTAAAATGGTCTTGCTGATGAATCGTTGTGGTATAAGTAGTATAAATCATGTTATTGCAAAATAATCCCCATTGTGGTGTAAACAACAGTTGTACTCCTGTCAGTCTGCATAACACCCTGTTGCTGATTATTTTTCCACAACAGCATACCTAGAAGTTTGTGATTTCATCACTTGTTCTACCAACTATAGAATTTCCTTAAGATGGTCATATTAAATACTATCACCATATTAAATATAAATCACCAGGAACTGATCATTCATTTCATATGGTGATTTTACAAAAATCTGATTTTATTTTAAAACCTTGAACTGATTAAAAACACGAGTAATTAACTGTCGTTCTTGCCTTATAACATTATTTTTTCCCACTCAAAAACCAAGGGCAGCATTTAAACTATACAAAATACCTATATACACTATTTTTTTTTATTTATTATTTAAGCAAAAAAAAAAGCTACTTTTTTTAACCAAGTTTGATTCTCATAACTGTGTCCTGTTATTCTGCATGATGAAAAAGTCCTGATTTGTCTTGAACACCTATCATATATAAATAAACAATACTTTTCTTAAATAAAAATTTWATTTAATGTTAGTGATACATTATGCCACAGGAATGAATCACAATACATAATTCAATACACTTTCTCCTCACATCTCTTGAATACCCCTACATTTTTTCATTATAAATAATAAAAAGAAATAACTTTTTGCGCTATTGCACAATAATTACTTTTTCAAATAACAGAAGAGCTAACCTTTTATTGTAGAAGTGAAATAGAAAAAAGGAAATAAGATCCCCCCCCCTAACCCCCAAAAAAGGCCAAAGTGTGCCGGGTTTGCTGCCACTTTATAGCCATTCATTTACATTTATCACCAATTTCACCCTTTTATGGCAATTCAGCTTTAAGAAGACCGCAGTCAYGAATGGCATCAGAGACACGGGCTGAAATGAATCAGATCTCCCCCTGACTTCAGGTCAACACACAACCATTAACTAATAGAACAAACTGAAAACCTGAAATGAATAAAAGAATTCATAAAAATTCAGATTGCACTTGTGAACGCTGAAGAAAAACAAGTTCTGAATCTAAGCAGTGACCAGAACTGTGCATGAAGGGATCTGCCACGCAATGTTCTCAACCAAACATGCAAGATTTAATCCTCAAGATTTAAAGCCTATTATTATCCATGCCACTTATTAGCTCACTTTAATCAACATTCACAGCTGATTTGCTCTCTGTCACGCTAAAAAACTAACACTCATTTGCATTCCTTTTTTTTTTTTTTTTGAACTCATCACTTTTTAAGAAATAATTTTGCAAAGCATCGGCTAACCTTGGCAAGGAGTCCAAAGAAGAGTTCTTGTATTGTCGTACATTCTTAATGTACAAAGCGGACAAAGCATCTGTAGGAATATGTGGGCGTACATGCACCTCTAAAGAACATTCGACATAGAAGTGTTTCTTAGGGTGTTTTTTGACAAATACAACAAAAAGGGAGTCAGACTGATGTTTTTCGTCGCACATTCACCACTGGAAAAATAGCTCTGGAGTCTAATTCAGGAGGAAAACAAGATGAAGCCAGGTCTGCATGGAACACTTAATTATGCTTAATAATGTGCAATCATATCGGTTTAATTCCCCTTCACAAATGCCAGCCCTGAGACTTTATTAAGTCATTGTAAAACCTTATAATGCAAATGGAAAACTGATTTCGGGACTAAAAACAAGCCCGGGCCCTGACGCAGATTATACACACACACACACACACACACACACACACACACACACACACGGACGAGCAGCTTTAAATTTCACAAATTCTTCAGTTACATTTATTTATGTTTGTCCTAGATACATGTCTAGCAGCTTGGACAAAAAATACACACATGGTCACATTTTCTACTATATGTATGTGTATACAAACACACACACACACACACACACACACAGGGGTCTAAAAGTCTGTGAGAGCACTAGTGATATTGCTGTTTGCCATTATGTTCAAAAAAGGATCTCATTAGAAATGATATAATCAGCAACAAATAAGGTGAATCTTAGATAAATGTAGATGAATTTTAGAGTCTTCTTAGTGTCCTGTTTTGCTTTAAAGGCCCCATATTTAACTATCTCTTTAACAACTCAGCATAGGACTCAAGGCTCCTCAATATCTGTGTGTGTTAATGCTCCAGCTCTGTAAATAATCCTCAGATAATGCACTTGTTCACTCCTCCTCCATAAATACTGTTTCAGTGTCTATGTAAATGAGCTACCAGAGAAACCCTAATTTGCTTGTTTAAACGAAAATTGAAAAAGGACAAAAAGCAGGAAATTCTCCCCCCTCACATCTTTTTCTTTTACACGCACAATGGAAACTTATCTGAATGCCTAAAAATTAGTCAAACGTAAATGTTGCTTAATAGGTCCAGCTTTAAAGATGAAGTCTGCACTGAAACCTGATGATCCAGATTAGATCAAATACAATAAAATGTGTTGTGTCAATGGAAGAGATAAGACAGATATTGCACATGTGCTTTTTTGTTTCTGAATTTCCTGTTGAATACATTAATCCAAATCCCAGATTTTCAATGTTAATGACTTTCGGACCTCGGCGTGTTTATTTCTAAAAAATGACACAGCTTCCTGGAATGCAAGATCATTTGCATGTATCACAACTACGAGTAAAGCTCTAGCATTTATAGACTGATTAAAAGCGAAAAAGAAGATTAGTACGAAGATTTTTTTTTTCAATTCCAGTGAAAGCTGTCCCACCCACCTCTACATTTAAAACCTAATCCACTTACAGAAAACACAAACTTGCTACCGCATTCTAGAGAACGGGAAATGACTAATTATCAGCATCGCCCACGGACTCGGTTTCATCACCTGAAGTAACAAAAAAAATAATAATAATGAAAAATCATCCGCAGCATTTAAACCTGAGCCTTACTGTTGATTCTTTGCCATTCATACACACATTCAATTACACAGTTCTACTCTGCTGCTTAAATTGTCAATATTATTAATTTATTTCTGTCTTTTCATAAGATCTTTAAACAATTAACATATTTGCTCATGTGTCTCTTAAACAGATTGTATAAGAAGTCTTGTCTCACACAGCTGTCCAAAAGAGTGGGGACAAAAAAATTTAACTCACAGGATTGGGACTAAACAGTTGTGTGCTCATAAGAAACCACTAATCAAGGGGGGGGGGGGAAAGGCTGTGGTTTTCTAGGGAGAATAAAGATTGGACTCTGGATCAGGGGTGAAAGGTCATGTGATTCAGATTGACCTTAATCCAGAGTGATGTGTGCTTCAGGATAAGAARGGAAGGGCATAGTGCCCATTTTACAAGCCTTTAGTTAGTCAGGTCTAGACTCAGCAATGTTATGTGTCAATAAAATAAAGTCAGCTGACGACCTGAATGTACTGAAAGACCAGGTTATCACAATTTTTAATTCCCTACTGGCTCTCACATTGTAAAAGAGTGGTTCTGGGAGCATGAGGAACCAACCACCTTCACACAGGAACTGGCCGCCACATTGTGATCAAAGCAGCTGAATGAAATCTTGTCGTGTTCACTTTTTTTCAGTCTGACCAGGGAGTGTATATGAACTTTAAAAGGTTAAAAATTCTCGTTAAAACGGAAAGCCCATGTTGAAATTGTGACAGCTGAGTTCGCATGTCTGCATGGCCTACATGTAATTATTACATTTCATAGTGTAACACTAGCCTTGTACACAACGGCTTCCAACTGCCTCTAATATGTCGTTTTGTATTAAACCTACATGAGTCCTTTCACGCCAAGTGAAACACAAATCGGAAAACCTGTGCTTGCTTCTGGAAAGAGTGAACACATCTCAGTATGTTTCAACCCACTTTTGATCAGTTTAGACCTTTATTTAGACCAGCTGCCTTCATTGCTGGGAAATGTGCTGATGAAAAAGGACAGGAATAGCATCACTCTTGCACATCCACCAAAATATAATAAGAAGCTCAGATTTTTTTTTTTTTTTGGGAGGGGGAGGTGCTCATTTGGGTCTGCAATTATGTCAAAGTTTATAATCAGCATCTTCCAAGTCGTTTAATAATTTCCATCCTTTTTTTTTTTTTTAAGCCCACGATCTCTCTGATTCTGCTCCGACCACAGATAGATTCTAATAGGAAATGATGTGGATGGTGAATAAAGCAGACAGGACGTGGCTGTTTGTGTTGGGCCCCGTCCCAGCAGAGTTGAGCAGTTCACGTTGTCCTGTGACCGCAAGATGGGAGGAAAAGCGAGTTAGCTGCTGCTAAAAGCGGCGTGGACGCTTGTGTGTGGTTCATTCATAACGCGTTGAGGTAAACCCTCAGCTCCTTGCATACAGCCATTATGAAATCTATTTGTTGCTTGCCGCTCACTAAGTGGATAGAAACGATTGCAAATCGATACAAGAACAGACACACAGAAAGGAGCGCCAAAAAAAATACAGCTTGACAGCTCACTTGGTTTTTCATGRAGTCCAGATTGTCTTAGTAATTTGCTCACTTTTATCATCTTGCTATCATATAAAAGAACTGCTATATCCATGAATCTGATTGGTCAGAAAGTGTTGATTGACTTCTCTAACCAATTTTGACAGCAGCGCCATCTGGACCTCCGAACACGGGTTTGATTATTATACAATTACCGCACTCTCTCTCTCTCTCTCTCTCTCTCGCTCATGCACTAGCGTTTCTATAGGGAACAAAATTCACTGGGACCTTGAGAATTTAAGCCTCATAAGTAGACTTTTAAAATGAACAATGGATCGATGGCGAGAAGTGTATCAGCGATGCTCTAGTGAAGATTTCTGTAGGAAGGCGTTCAACATTTAACAAAAGTTGACTTGAGTGAGTTTGAGTGCTTTTCCTTTACATTTTCCATTGCGAGGAAAAATTTCTAAACAGATTGAAGCTATAGGAAAGCGAAGTAAATGAGAAAGGAAGCATGCGGGGATTGTTTACAGCTGTTATAATGAATATAATAACAGGAACTGAGCTGTTTCATGGACATTCCATGACATTCCATGACAACTACATACTTAAGAAAAAAGTATAGTGCGTTACTATTTAATAAATGTGATATTGCTGTAGTTTAAGAGAAATATATCACCTGCGGAAACATCATTTTAGAAAAAGAATAAACTTCAGGGCGGTAACTTTCCTACAACAGAACAACCTGGGGAGTTTTTCCCTTGCACGTTACATATGGTTTGATTGGGTGGGTGTCATGACTCCTTTTAGTGTAGACAGTGCCTTGATTTAAGGTAACCCACGGAAACGCGTACGATTTGCATGATGCAAATTTTAACCAGCAAGTGTTCCCCATTCAGATCGCTATGTACAGTAACTTCAGTATGAATATATATTCATTTTAACAAACCACCTGATTGATTTGATAAACAAAAAAAATCCACGTTGTTATTATTA
>QMIH01000290.1:128010-144504 GCA_003987875.1 Clarias batrachus
AACTGAAATATGAGGCGTATTAAAATGCCGTTGATAAGTTAAGTGAGTCGATATCTTATCTGAAGCATACAGGAGCCATATGGTGCCACGGCCAGCGCCGCCTGTTGCTGGCATAACAATGGCCTGGTGTAGACAGCGAGTGCCAGCCGCGGCTTGACAAATGGCCGTTAGCCTGTGTCCTGGAAGCACTAAGAGTAGCGTTCATATTTGCATTTTTTACCCTTACAGGTGCAGAAGGCGACTAAACCAGATGTCAGCTTGAGCACAGCACTGTTTGCCTTCTGCGGCTCAACAGCCTAGCCTACACACACACACACACACACTCCTCCCTGGCTCAGCAACAGGAAAGACAATAGGGTCTCTCTGTGTTGTGTCCATTCCCCCACAATCCTCCATTCCCAGAGGTAACCCAATCCACTACGTCGGAGCAATGCACCTATTCTCTTCCCATTTCTCAAGTGAAAGACTGCATTCTTTTTCTTTCCAGCCGTACTCACAGGCAGCACCGCTCACACACAGAAAATATGAAAATGAATAAGTTTTCATCTTCTATTTCACATTTATTATTAAAGCATGCACAGATTTGACGAASYACTGTTTGAAGTCTGCAATTCGCTCTGAATAAGAGGCATGTCATTAAATGGGTCATATTTAAGAAATACAACCACMCTCCCACTTCATGTTTTTTCTCATATTTGGGTCAAACAAGAGAAATATCGTTTGAAACCAGAAAAACTTAATTTCCACTTTGTATAAATACATCACATTGTATAAATGCCCGGCGTCAATCACTGAAGCAATGAATAATACTTAAACATATTACATGTATGCAAACAAATAGAATGTGAATAGATTTTAATGAAAGTTTTACACTACAAGAGCTCTTTGACTTTTAAGCRAAAGAAAAAATATTGTTTTCCTGGTCACTGCAGTAGCACCTTTAAGAGTCTTTTTTTTTTTTTTTTTACATTTAGTGTGTATTATTAATAACCTGGTAATGGGTATGAAGTATTGGTCTAAAGTGAAAGGTAAATTAGTAGTCCTAATGTTCATTGATGACTAATACACTGATGTCATGTAAAAAACTAAAATACATACAAAACAGATACAGATGTAAAAGTCCCTAGAGGTTAACACTTCACTGACAAGGTACAGTTGCAGAAAAATCCAACATGTTAAATCTGTACACAACCATGCAAAGGTGTTCCGATACTTTTCGATGCCACCTTTTCTATTCTTTGTGCTTTAAAATCAATCGGCATATGCAAGCCAAAAATCCCAGACTCACATGTTCAACAGGTCCTCTCACTGCACAAGCAAAACACATATCCAGTACTGCTGCTAAACCAGATTTATTCCTCGTTTGGATCCTTTCTCAAAGAGCGGATTTGCTTTCCAAGATAAGGTCACGTCAGGGGTCAAGTCTCAATCTGTTTACTGTAGTCAATGATGACGGCCCAGTTAGAGCGAAACAAACAACACATTGTGTCACGCTGGACTTTCTTTTCTTTTTCTTTTTTAAATAAAGGCTACAGTGAAATATAAGGCAATAATTAACTGTGAGAAAGGAGGCTTAGTCCTGAAACACAATAGTAACTTGTTTGCAGAAAGCTGAGCAAGTGGGACAGTAACGTTAAGTCCTCTTCACTGAATACGCTAATTCCTTTAGGAGTTCCATAGCGATTTCAAATGAAATATTAGGCTAAATATGCTCTGGAAGAAATATTCAATAAGAGGTTTGATATGTGTAATTTATAAATCCTATTACAATTGAGTGAGAAGGAGCACTGAATGAAGAATGAAGTACTGAAGTTGGTCTAACAAAGTTATAAACAGTTAGAGTTATATTTCCTAATAAAGCACTTTTTTAAAAATATGGAACMGATTTAGAATAAATTGAGGATAAAATTAAGTCGAACAAACCAAATGAAGCTGAGTTTACCCAGCTTAAAGGGTCAATTTTAAGCAGGTGAGGAAAGTGCACAGCTAAGCATTAGCTTAGCCAAAAAAAAACTACAGCAGAGATATAACGCTAAGTATCTGTTGTTGTTGTTGTTGTTGTGTTTAACAAAATGAAAACTTGAATTTCACAACGATTTCAATTGTAACAATTAAAATTTCTAGCACACTAGACGTGTGTGTGTTTGTGTAAAGCACAAGACTATGCTACTTTGCAACAAAATAGGGATAAAATGTTTTTGGCAAAATGTTTGCTAAAAGCGCTACTTTGTTACACATCAGCCTCGCGCGCAATGTTTATTACTGTATTACTAAAGAAACAAGGTAACCTTATTCCATTTCATGTCCTCTCGCGCAGCAATGAAAAAAAAAAACCGACAACGAGCTGCTCTTTAGGCATTAGTGCACACAGCAGGAGAAGGAAGGCGGGCAATCCCAACAAAGGAAATGACAAACCCAAGGCTGAGCGCTTATTCCTTACTGTAAATAATAAAGGGCTGGAGTAATGGCGAAATATGACTAGCTCATAGTAAACAAAGAGAAACGTAAGCTCGTATATGTTCACTAAGTTCATCAAGAGCCTGAAATAACGTACATCCTGTGGTCAAACGCAACACATTCTCAAGAAAAGTTCTCCTTAAAAAGTTTTTGCCCAAAAGCACCGATTAGTCGTAATAAATCCATGTCGCTATGGGGATGAATCATGAGCTTTCATGACGACCTTTATCATAATAAAGACTTGCGTAAGAAGTCTAACAGTGCTTCTGAATGCAGGAGAGAGGCAAAAGGGAAATGTGGAAGCTACTCACGGTGAGGACTGAAACAGAACAAGCAGGCGAAAAAGAAAAAGACGCGACAAGAGCAACAAGTCTCTCCTCCCGGCGCTGGGTTTCCGCACGCTCCGAGGAGATCTGCAACTTCCGGCAGGGCGAACTGTGGGAAAGAAAACAGCAACATTTTGGATCCGTCATCCTCTTGCCAAAAAAAAAAAACAAATAATAATAATAATAATTTCAGCATCCAAACGTTTGGGATAAAACGCGGAGAGCGCGCTGAGGGAGCGTACGCGGCTCTAGTGCCGAGCAATGGCGCGCGCGAGCGGGTTCTAGAGCGCAAAAAATGTGAAAAATGCCAAAGATTTTTTTCGGTGCCATGTCAGGCGGGTTACGGCACTGAGTCACAAAGTGAAAGCACCCTGTTGCGGCGGCGTCGAGAAAGACTGGAGGAGCGAACTCAATCCGTGTGAAAACACTTTCAGCCCGTCCTCTTCGGCTCACTTTGGTTTTCTCCCTAAACTGCGCTACATTGTGTCCATTTTTAATGACGACATACAAGTTTCCACATCAAGCCGTTTATTAACATTAAACTTACCTTTAATGTCCGTAATCGATATTATTTCTTATTTAACAGCTCCGCCCCTTTGATTTTTTTTCTTTCTTTTTTCTTTCTAATATGTGAGGATTGATTTGAATTTTTTTTTTTTTTTTTGCAAACTGCGTAAAGTTCTCGTGGCGGTTCAGGGCCGGGCGGGAATGCGAGCGCGGATCGCCGACACACCGAGAGATGCGAAGAATGCGCGGAATGAGAGCAGGAATGAAATGAACGCAAGGCGTCGGGTTCGTGCGAGAGGGCGGAGCCACAAGGGTGGCGTCATCCCCCCAGAGCCCAGCGAGGAGGAGGAGGTGGGGGAGGGCGTGGCCACGTCCATGAGGATGACTTCACGGAGCGACGTCGGCGGGATCGTCCAATAGGGAGCAGGCCGAGGCGCGCTTCACGGTTCGAATGAATGCAGATTACGTTTCAGCTTTATTAACCTCGGAGAAGTGGAGGAAGAAATGAGTCCCCAGTGCGCAACTTTTATTAGCCTACCACTAAAGGTTTTCATAAATACACTCCTGAATAGACAGTCTCTGTGTTTCTGATACATCTCTATATCATAACAATTTTTGCAGTTATGCTTTAATGACATTGCATTCTAAGCATGATCCACTAGTCAGCTCCCATGTAGGGGTGTCTTTAGTTATGCACACATAGAGCAGTGCTCAAACTGGGGTCCCTGAAGCATAGCCTATAGATACAGAGAGTGTATGCTGTATATATTCATTCATTTATCCTTGTTATTATCATAATTATTACAGTTAGTTACAACAATGTTGCTATACTTATTATTGACKTCAGTGTATGCTCATTACTTTGTTCCACTGATCATGTGTGTTTAATCCAAACCTTAATACCTTAAAACATAATCCACTAGTCAGCCTACACGTGTCGGGGTGTCTTTACTTATGCACACATAGAGCAGTTCTCAACCACAGACCCACAAGTATCCCTGAAGCAGAACCTATAGATAGAWAGATGGATTAAGATGTCTACTGTATGCTGTATTTATTCATTTTGTATTTATTCATTTATCATATTCAGACTTTATTTATTACCCTGTTGAACTGGTCATGTGTGTTTAATCCAACCCTTAATACTTCACATCAAGCACACCTAAATAAAGCTTGAATCTAATCAATATTCATTCTGTGTAGGGCTGTCCAGGGCCTGGACCCCATCTGAATTAAATAATAATTGTAATAAATAAAATTGTAAAAAGTTATCCCAGGGTAAGTTTAGGAATAAAAAATACAATTGCAACATTTAAATATACTAAATAATTTTATATACATTTAATTGATGTCTGTGAAAAAAATCTTTACTGACAAGGTCAGTGAAACATATTTTAGATATTTTCAAAGGGTTCCTCGCTGCAAAAAAACGGACAATCTGTATGGTATAGGATCTCTGGAGCAGTGCCAATGTTGTTGTTGTTGTTCTTGTTGTTGTCCATCTGATCTTCACATTAGACTTCCTGATGCAACCCTTTCATTTTTAGTCAGGCCTGGGACCTGCACTAAGGACGCCCTGCATTTAGTGGTTGGGTTTGRGGCATTGGCTGGGATTCAAATCCAAGCTTTCTGCATGGCAGGTGAGAAGCCAACCACTTAGCCTCCAATGGCCTAGGACCAATGTTGATATTAAAGTTAATTAAAAAAGATTCAAGTGGGATAAGATCCACTTGAATTAGATTTACTAAAATTTATTTGGGAACCGTGGTTTAGGTAAGCTAATCATTTATACATGAAAAAAAGATGACTACTGAGCTACGACCATATATGTTGTTCTGTGTGCTCCTAAAATGGACAGGGGATTGCTGTAAATGCACTTTGAACACTTTATTAAATTAAAAATAATAAGCATTGATTTTCTAATTACACTGTTTAGTGTCACCCAGATGAGGATGGGCTTTCTCTTGAGTCTGGGTCTTCTCAAGGTTTCTCATCTTGTTACCTCAGGGGGGTTTCCTTGCCATGGTTACCTCTGGCTTTACCAGGGGGTTGTGAGGGGGGGGGATGTATATCCAGATCATGTATATCCAGATGTCATTCGTGATGATAAATATTTGTGTGTAATGACCTAAAAGTTCTGAGATGTTCTTTTAAGGCTCAGCAGAATTTCTTTTTGTCATAAGACTTTACTTCTCAATTTTATTCAGTGTTTTAAGTTTAATTCTTCAACACAATTTTCCATACACAATGCATAGAATATGCATCTTTATACAATATTTTTTTTTTTTTTCTGTAAGAGATTTGGGAATGCCAGCATGCTTCTACTGCTGGCCTGTAATCTGTGTAAGCTTCCTAATTCTGTTTATAGAGCAACATGTTTTATCAACTCTAATCATTACATCAGTTTGGCAGTTGGAGAAGGAGGAAGGGAGGGAGGGGATTATGTGTCAAACTGYTCTTCATCATCATCATCATCATCATCAGAAATGAAAAAAAAAGTACCACCCGGGGACCTCTTTTGATGCAAATTAATAGCTAATGAATAAGATGTCTAAGCACATGATTCGGCATGATTCTTTAAGCACAGTCGCTCTCCTTTGGACCGTCGTCCCTCAGTATTGATACTCAGCCTGCTCTCCAGTGTTCTCTTATCTCATCTCCTGCTCTTGTCTCATAGGTGATGCCTGTTCTTTCAGCACTTTAACTATTACGCATCAAAAGAGCAAGGTTTATCTATGCAAATGCCACAGAGTCCTAGAGGAGCCGGTCTAAATCCACCCCACCCCACACCAACGCCCCGCCCCCCCACCCCCCCTTCATCCCAGGCAGGCGCAGGGCACTAAACACCTGCGTACAGTCACAGCCCTGATTCATTCACCGATACGGGTCATCTGCCAAAAGGTTTCATGCGCCTCTTGTTAAACATTAGCTTTCCGTATCCAGGAAGCTTGTGCGCTGGGTCCCTGCATAATAGCAGACTGTAAACTGCTTCATAGCCTTACACAACAGCTTGTTTTCATAGCCTCTCTCAGGTGGCAGATTGGATCAGGGTTGAGGGGCCAAATGAAAATCTGAGCGTGGTCGGGAACTCAGGTGGAAATGCGGTTTGTGAGGAGCGAAGCCATAAGAAACAGTTGCGGTTAAATAAGGCATAGATCACACCGCTGTCATTTTCGCCCTTCAGACAGGTCGCATTACGAGGGTGCCTTTGTTTTCAGCGAGGCGCTGCGTATTTAAAGTCAGCCCCCATAATAAAACTGAAGCAACTCCACATGTAGATCAAACGTTGGCGAACAGATTGGACATAAGCACGAGGGATAAGCCCTTGTAATCTTTACAGATTACACTTTTCATGACAGAAGCTCATTTAAGAAAGCAATAAGCTTCTCCACATTCAACTATCCTCCTGCGCCCTGATTCAATCAATTTCATATAACATACACCTAAGCAATATATTTCGCTATCTCCAGCTACGCCCTGGGCTTTACCAACTGCGCATATATTGCATGGAACAGTGTCGCGAAACAATATCGCTGTGTAGGTCATTTGCTTTACGTTCCACCAAATCTCATTTGAATACACAGTTGTCAGAAACAGTAAAGTGTAAACAGACTGCGATTTGATGGTGATACAAGRGTATGCTGTCCAATACCACCACTACAAGTTTTTAAAAAATTTTGTATGGGTTGGGTTAATGTCTGTTTTTTTTTTGTTTGTTTTTTGGTATATGACTTAATATATATTTGAATAATATGAATATATTATTGAAATAGCAAAAGGGCACATGATGCTAATTACAAAAGCCACATTTATTGCCAGCTCTTTATTTTTTTTCCTCTTGAGAAATTGATTTTTACCGCTGAAGTAATTGAGGACTATTAAGGGAAATCTTGCTAGTTATAGTATCTATGATAGTACATACTMTAGCAATGCTATTTATTGCTATACATACATACATAAAGAAAAATACCAAAAATGACTACAATAACAATTTTAAAAAGAATGAATTAATACTTGATCGGGTTTTTGGTCTGGTTTCTTCCTCTCTCGTTTTTTCCCCCCTAAGTTATAAATGATACTATAGTAAGCAATCATTTTATTATAACATTATAAAATGTATAGTTTGTGAAAGGTCCAAAAAATAAATATAAGAAGAAGATGAAGAAATTGAGATGGAATCAAAGCCAGGCTGTTTACCTCACATTCTGATGTGTCTAACCTCATGTTCCACACACACACACACACACACACACACACACACACACACACACACACACACAAACAGCTAATACCGGGATCACCTGGCTTACCGCTGGGTGTGGCCTTGACACAAAGCAGTTAATGCGAGGCTGAAACCTGAGAGGGACTTGTGTTAGTAAGGTGTTTTTAGTGATGGGGGACCTTTTTAAAAAGCTGTGTGTTCGGGGTGGGAACCTTTAAAAAGAAGTGATTGGGGGCTGGTCTCCACTTTCAGCAGGTGTGAACAACGTGATAAAGAGCTTGCAAACAGATCTCACACCTTTAGGATTTTATGGGAGAATGTGCTCGTGTGTACTATGTAACGCGTTGTTGTCTTACGGATGTTATCAGCTCGACAGGCCTGAATGTGGAAAACATGGCGTGTAAATATACCGGACACCCATGAATGTAACGTATATCAGGATCATTTCTTCGTTTTTCTCATTAATCATCAATAAAAACTGTCCCCGAAGAGCCTGATTATAAACACTCTCAATTTCTGCTTTTGCCGAGGGTCTTTTCCATGTCCATTATCAGCGGTGCAATCTGATGTGGACAGATACAGCCCCAAAGGCCTTGTGTGTGTGTGTGTTTGGAAGACTGGAGCATGTCGCTCTCTTTGCCGCAGGGGGCAGAGGCGGAGCAGCGAGTTGGGGGTTGGGGTAGGTGGCTTGGCCTGCTTTAGTTCATTTCGCCATCGCCTTGTGACCTCGGCTAATCAGGAGGCCCCTGCGAGGCCAGGTGCAGATCAGGCCAGCCTGCTCACACAGCCAGCACTGATTGGCTTTAGCAAGAGATAAGGCTCGAGTCTGCCAGATTCAGCACTCGCTTGCTGATAAAAACACAGAGCTTCATTTCAGAGTGCTGAGCGAGAAGGGAGGGGGGGGGGGTTTACTCGCCCCAAAGCAAAACCACCACAGGGGGTCTTTCATCAGATTTATTTTCCTTTCATGTGGCCCTGTAATCAGAGGCGTCATGCCCATTGACTTTCGAATGGCACGTGCCTGCCCAAGATTTTATGTAAATTAATTGATTAATAAATGGCTTCATTTTCCATGGTGATGCGTTTATGGGTGACTCTCAATCTAACCTCTCTTTTTTTCAGGTTGCTCTAAAAAGTGCTAGATTGAACCTTGTCGCGCAGAAAGGTAAAGGTAGACTTGCAGAAAAGTAAAGAAGCAGTCTACAGTCTTACAAAAAAAAAACTGAGCACAAAAATGTCTCATTTTTCACCACATGATCTTCAGTAACTGTTTTTTTCAGGTCATGGTCATGGTAGAGCAGGGGGGCCGATCCCAGAAACTCTGGGTGCGAGGCAGAATGGGACACCTGTCTGTTCGAAAATGTCCCTGGTTGGAGTAACATTGTCACGAAATTTGCTACAAAAGAGCTTCAATGTTCCTGTCCAAAGTAAGATGTTTTCAAGTCAATCTGGGACTTTTTATTGTGCAGAAATTCTGAGAGTAAAAACTTCCTTTGTTTGTCTATTTAATCCCCTGCTACACTAATGCACTTATCCCACTGTTTCACTAGTGCTTAGTGCATCGAAGCTGAAAGTTTTCACAGTACGTCTGAGCTATGATGAAATCGCCTGTTTCAAATCTGTGACTCTGGCCTCCCAGGAACTCCTTTAATGGCCCAAAAATGTGGAAATGATTGGATCTTGGAGCGAGGTCAGGACTGCGGCAATAACTCACAGACGAGGTTCTGTAATGTGCAAGTGGTGTTCTTCAAGAATAATTGTGTAGACAGTTCCCACACGTGTCTTTTCCGCCTTATTAAAGTTCTTTAATACGACGTTGACACCATTTAAATGTTTACCTGAGACTAAGAGTCTCGTCGCCGTACTCTGCTTGAAGTGTTCTGTAAGTATTCATTGTTTCCCCCCCTTTATTCACCAGAAGTCCTGGTTTGACTTGAACGCCCTTCGTAAACGATTGTCACGATAAAGGACCGCAAAATATACATCGCCCTCTTGTGGGCAGGTCGAGAAGGTTTTTTCTTCCTGAAGTCGAGTGACCTTCGTGAACCTTTGTGCCTCCATCAACTGTGCGACGTGCTATACCTCACAATCTCAACATGCCTTTCATTCCAATCAACACGATAATAGAACTAGGAAGGTATGTCTCATTAAAAGAAAAAGAAAATGTCAGGAATGTGTTTGGAGTGGAAAAGTATGGGCCAAACTTAATCTGCATACGAGGAGGCTGGGTATTCATGCTGTTACCTTAAACAAAAAAATTCATTAAGGAAAAATGTTGATTGGATGACATTGTTGATGTTTCTCTCTACAGATGCTTTAATCACATTCTTCTGTTCAGCGTCTGAAAGATAAAAGGCGCACAACTGGCAACGCACGCTATAGCAATACAGTTAACAAAATTTAATTAAAACTGATTAGAATATCTGGGCAGCATGCCTGTGATGTTAAGTTTAGGGAAATGCAAGAAGCCTCAGAGTTGCTTTTTTTCTTTTTCTTTTCACTAAACATGAAATTAATAAATTTGAAGCTAACAGCACACTGACCCGACGCCGTGAGCACAAAACGCCGCGAGTCCTTTTTCTTTACAAACGTAAAACTATCTTCGAAATCAGCATGGAACCAGGTTATTGAAACCACCCCATTGCTGCACTTTACCCAAAACCCAGGAAGAACACCAGTCTCCAGGCAACAGACGAGGGTTTTGATGTCCAAATGTTTGCGCACTAAATGTCTCTTTAACTCAATTCTGTAATGCAGTGTTTGAAGATATGGATCTCTGCTGCCTTTGATGGTCGTCCTGGCACTCACAGGCATGTGGCTGGAACAATCCCACACTGTGGACAAGCTATAAATAAAGCTATAAAAATATACATATATTTATTTATTTATATATAGGTCTGTTACGGCCATTGTTCCACTGGTACAGGGGGGAAAAGAAGTCTGTAATCGGACGGGTCTGATCTAGATGTGCTCGGGTCTAACGGCTGCCTGTGTATGATTCAGAGCAGGGAGGTTATAGGAGGTCGGAGTGTGTGCAGGCTGAAAGCCTCAAACCACATCAAGGTGGTATATTACATTTAATAGAAATTATATACTTTTACATACATTGCCTTTGTGTCCAACCCTTTAAATTATATGGTTATAAATTTGACCTTGTTCGGAAAAAGAAAAAGGATATGTGTAGCTGAAAACATCGGCCAGGATTTACGCACCAAAAACTCATAAAGGAAAAGGAGAAATGTACAATAAATTATAAAATTGTGTTCACTCTGCTCATGCTGAAGGTGAATTAGCAGCATTAACACCCCAAAGTATTTGGCAATAAGACTGTGAATTATTGTGAAGTGTTGAATTCATTTTATACCACGGAACTTTGCTCAATTTCATATTAATACATAGTGATATTTTACATTCATTCATGGCAGCCACATCATGCACTGTTAACCATTTATAGTCATATTTAATGTTACAAGACACAAGACAGTGTTATAGCAGTTCTAACCAGACATCCTCCTAGCAGCCGCTTCTCTTCATCTCTCTTCATCTCTCTTTCTCTCTTCATCTCTCTTATAGTTCACCAAAGGCAGGGTCGGGTTTCTATTCCAACTTCAGTGTGTGCAAAGGAGTTTGCATGTTCTCCCCAGTACTTGGTGGGTTTCCGGTTTCCTCCCACAGTCCAAAGACATGCAGATCAGGCTAATTGGGGTTTTCAAATAGCCCGTAGTGTGTATGTGTGTGCATCGGCATAGACTGGCAGGGTGTACCTGAGCCCCCTGGAATACGCTTCAGGCCTCCCACAACCATGAACAGGATAAGTGTAAAGAGAATGAATAAGAATTAGCTTATTATATATATATAAAACCTTGAATATTTAAGGTTTATATATATAAAGCTTTTATTTAAAGCTTTGCTCCAGTTCCATCCAAGTCAACGCTCACTTTCCGACCCCCTTCGCCCAAAGGTGTTCAGTGGTGTTGGGGTCAGGGCTCCCTCCGTACAGGATTCTCTTCTACTCCAACCAGAAAACTACAACCAATTCAACACGTGCATTGTGATGCTGGAACAGGATTGGCGTCTTACGTCGGTTGAAGAGAAAATGCAGCACTACATCACATAAAGACATAACCTGTTTATTATGAATACAGATTTGTTAATTAGCTTTTATTTCAGAAGCAATAACATCTTAGATGTGGCGCAATAATACAAACCTGATTATTAATGGTGCATTAAAAATGCTGTGGAATAAAATAATCTAATATCTAAATTGAATTGAATTGTCAGGAAGGAAAATTAAAGAGATCTTTTGTACTCAAATCAGCTTTTATTTAGAATAAAAATATGCATATTTTATCACATGGTAATCAAAGCAGAATTATCAAAGCCATCTTATATTGAGATTCCAAAACTTATATAATATATTCATTAAAGGAGCAGTTTGTAATTTTTATTGCTGTCAGCTGCTTGTGAGTCAAACATGTAACCGGACTGAAAGGATGAGCATGCCTTCAAATTTCCTTTCGTCTGCCTTATTAAAAAAAGGAGGGGGGGGGCGGAGCAGACCTGGGGGAGAGGCGGAGCTAATTTCAGGGTCAGCAAAATTCTGGTCTAAAAACCATTTAGCACTATGATTAAGGTTGATGACATGATAATTTCATTAACGGGTATTTGTATGCTGTTAGTCTAGATATTGAAACCGGTTTAAAAAAAAATAATAATAATTACAAACTGCACCTTTAAATAGACTTCATTACACCATTCCATATGCTTAAAATAATGTCCACTTCAAGTTTTATAACTCCCATCATATAGAATTTACAGCTCCCATAGTAGAGATTTCCCACAATAATGACAGTGCACATGCTTTTTGACACCTTTTTTTTTTTTTTTTGCAATTTTATAGAAAATATCAGAATTTTGTAATCCATGCAGGTGTAAGCGCACTCCCGAGGCATGTTAAGAGGACGCAATGGAGGAATCAATTACTCGTAATGACCCGAATCTTAAGCACGAATCAATATTAGCCTGGATAAGATACTCAGTTTCAGCCATTGTGTTTGGAAGTAAAGCAGGGGTTGAGGTTCTCTAGAGCTCTCGGCTACGCCTGGTGTCATGAAGGGGACTGAAGGAAAGGTAATTGCGGTAGGAAAGCTAATGGCTATTCAGGACACCCTAGCGCTGGACAATTACACAGGTGGTCTTCGCTGTTATTTAGGCTCTCAGAGGCAGCTCGGTGATGAAGACGCCCTCGTCTCTTAATCTCCCCCCAGCTCCAGTCATATAATGGGTCAGAAAATGTAGCAGAACAAAGGTTTTTATCGAAAAGGCCATTGTCGGAGAAAGCGCTAACAGTGAAATTCACATTTAACACAGCTGGCTCTTAATGGGGGACCAAAGAATATGACAGGCGATGTGTACTTTTCCCCCCCAAAAAAATGCTTCTTTTGAAATTGTATTTTTTGGATAAAAAGTGTGCAATTTGGAAGCGTAGAAAAAAGAGCTGACAGCCTGGCACCGGAGCCTACAATTCACGTTTTAGTTCAACAAAACCTGGGTGAAAAAGTGTAACTCAGCCACAGGTCTCTGTCATGAGCACATTACTCCGTGTAATTAAGTTATTCAACTTGTTATCTCCATGAAGCCAAATGGAAAGAAAAAAAAAACAAAAACCAACCATCTGCACATTAAAAATACACAGCTGATGAAACCTGGAGGTTTTCGAGCGAATTACACAGAGAAGCGCACCCTGAACGATCCACATTTCCTATTATCCCTTGACCTCTTGCATAACCTTGCTGGGTCCAGTGGTGCCGTACTGCACCATTACACAAGGAAGAATATGTGACCTTTGCTTTTGAGAAGACGAAACCCTTCCACTGTTTCAGCGATAGAACCCAGATTTCATCATGCGACTTTATGGCAGAACGAAGAGTGCCGGTCTGAGCCATTAAAATGAAACACTGCGTCTGCCTCAAGCGAGCCTTTTGTTTGAGGGGTTAAATAAAATGCAGCCTTTGGTCTGAAAGTTATTAAATGTGACTGAGCGATCGAGATCAATTTATTCGTCTTTCATTCGTTGAAAAGTACACACAGGACAGTCCCACAAAATGGTCAGTGGTGAATAAGGAGAGCACAAGGACAGGAATTCGCTTTTCCTCTCAGCCTGTCAGGCCCCACACACACCGCATTCAAACCGCAACAGTGAAACAAACGATCGCTCCGACCTTCACGTTAAACTGCACGAAGGAATCCTTTTTTTTTTTCTTTCCCCAGAATAGTCACGTCGCATTCTTACAAACTAGTAGCAATCGTCTGCTTATGGTTTGAATTCTATGATTGCCTTGGGGGTGGAGAAGGCAATTTCATGTCTGTTTGCTTCAGATCTATAGAAGTTTCATACAAGTAGGAAAAAAAAAACATTGAAGCCTATTCAACAGCACAATAAAGTGCCTGAACTAGATAATTTGGTCTGTTCACTTAATAGAGTGCAAGACAGATTCCTCTATCCCAAACTCCATGCAACAATTTAAAATAAAAAGTAAAAGACCTTGCTTTTATTTATTTCCTCGTTTTGAAACGTATTAAGTGATAGAAAAAAGAAAAAAAAACTGGAAGCAGCCTTGCTGTCATCAAAAGAGAACTGGGGAAGCTGTCCGGGGTTTAAGTCCAGACGTGGACGCATGGCAGATTCCTAGGTCACTATGTGGCTCAATAAACAAAAACCATTCTTCTGAAACTGGTCAGGTACAGGGACTGAAAATGAGAGCCAAAMATTGCCAAGAATGAGAGCCAAAAACAGCTTTCAGGAAGCCTGGGGAAGTATTTCCCAAGCCTACATATTAACAAAATATATCTGGCTCTGGCTTTACGATGGTGTAGTGGTTAGCACTGTCGCCTTGAACCTCCAGGGTCTGGGTTCGATTCCCGTCTCTGTGTGCATGGAGTTTGCATGTTCTCCCCGTGCTTGGTGGGTTAGGTTACTGACATTCCCAAATTGGCCGTAGTATGTGTATGTGTGTGTGCCCTGTGATGGATTGGCACCCAAAGTCTCCTGGGATAGGCTCCAGACCCCCAATGACCTTAAATACAGGATTAAGCGGTATAGATGGTCATGTCTGGCTCTTCGATCAAACATATCAACTCATGTCAGTGTCTGTCATGTGTCCACGTCTGGACTAAGCCCTGGACAACTGTATATTGGACAAGAATAAGGCTTTACCCTGGGCCTGGGTATAATAGATAGGACGCATGATTTGAACAAACAATTCTGATAATCTCTTCAGATTCAAAACGCAAAGAAATATCTTGATGGAAACAAAAACAAGAAACATGCTTAGCATTCATCCACTATTAGTTTCATCACTCAATCCTTCATCGCTGTGTAAACAAAAATGATAATATTCAGATTTCATAGCATGTCGGATAAATACAGAGCAGACTTTGAAATAATACTGAATACTGTAAATAATACTGAATATTGCAAATAATACTGAATATTGTAATTGAAACAATAAAAAAAACTCAGCTAATACTGATTATGCCATTTCCAAAGTGAGTGCTGTGGATCAGGAATTCATTCCACATTCCTGTACTTGGTAAAGAGGTTGTAGAGGACACGTAACGTGGACTTAAGGTCACAGTTGACAATGTCTGTGGAGAAAGAAAAAAAATGTATAGTTAGGTTCAAGTTAGACCCTGTCAACTACCTCGCTTATATCATGTATATCATGGCAAAGTGTTTGAAATTAAACGTTTTGGCTAACTGAGTACATGTAAATATAACTCTTAGGCTCTGCCTCATAGAGCATGCGGAGCTAGGGAACGTATTCTGAGAAATTTATTAAACAGGACATGAAAACGATATTTGAAAGAGTGTTTTTATAAACGTCCTCGCTAGCCATGATGAACCAAATTAAATGAGGTGAGTAATGTACTGTTGATAATCAGGTCACTGGATATGTACTCATGCAAACAAATACCACCAAGCTCACGTGGCGACAACTCATGCTGCAACGTTCAACATTCAGCCTGCCGATCCCATTGGTGCTTCCACCGAAGAATTCAACCAATTAATACATGCAGTAAGTAAAACGTGTTCTAATTATCTTTCGACCTGCCAGGGTGGTGGAGAACTCCTGGATACATTCTGCCAACAGTCTCACAGGGAACAGGTCTCATCCTAGGAAAATCCTAGACAATACGAGCCATTAAAAATCTGAAGAATGTTCCACGTCTGGTGACACTCGGGCAGCAGCAGGGCAGACTTGCAGGAGAAGTACAATTATAAATAACGCTCATTACGAGTAGATGTTTCTTGTACAGCATCGTACAGTCCAAAAATCAGTCGGGTGTCTTAGAAATTAAAAGCCCGTTTTGAGGACAGCATGGCTGTTCAAGGGCGTTTTCACGTTAGGCATGATTGATTTGTACCTTGTCCAGGAATGATTGCTTCCCCACTTCCAAATCCTCGTCTGCATTCCTTCATTATCAGTTACGCCTGTGTAGGCCAAACGATGAGATGGTGCATGGTACATGCACACAGAGATTCCGGAAGAGAAAGACAGCAGTGACTATGTCTTTTCTCATGTACGATTGGCTTCTATATCTGATTCGGTCTGTGCATGAGTACTCTGTATCGTTTCCCGAGCACGGAACGACTGTGTTCTCACTGATCAAAATTAACCAGACTATAAAATCAAGGGTTTTCACAAACGATCCGGAGACCCTAACATGAAACCTGGAGGTTTTCAAGCGAATTGAAATGCCCCAAAAGACAGAGTATGGACAGGCCACACCAAAAGACAGAGTATGGACAGACCACACCAAAAGACAGAGTATGGACAGGCCACACCAAAAGACAGAGTATGGACAGGCCACACCAAAAGACAGAGTATGGACAGGCCACACCAAAAGACAGAGTATGGACAGGCCACACCAAAAGACAGAGTATGGACAGGCCACACCAAAAGACAGAGTATGGACAGG
>QMIH01000290.1:144895-172361 GCA_003987875.1 Clarias batrachus
ACAGAGTATGGACAGGCCACACCAAAGGACAGAGTATGGACAGGCCACACCAAAAGACAGAGTATGGACAGACCACCCCAAAAGACAGAGTATGGACAGGCCACAGCAGGTCACCATTAAAAGACACCAACACAAGAAGTTAGTGCCATAGGTGGCTTCTAGACATCCATGGTAAATGTTGGCACCTTGTCTCATTTCTAAGAATGAGAAAGAGAATGCCATGAGAATCATGAATGAGAAAGAGATGCCATTTCTGCAACATGCACCTTCAGGTGGACCACAAACCTGGAAAATGTGTAGGCTTCTGCTGATAACATGAACACCATTTGCAGAACCATATCTTCTTAAGGAGAGACAGAGATATGTGTTAAAGGCTCTTGCATTCAGAAGTGTTTCCTGGATTGCAAAACCTCACTCCTCATTCCTCAGCAATTTTGTCAGACAGGCCAAACCCACAGATACTCACAATTCATCTGGGACAAGAGATCTGCTAATGTAGGGATATTCTGCTATTCAACAAGAGAAAGCAAAAATGGAAATCAAGTTCTTGAAGACCATTCTGAGGACATTAGGGCTTAGTTGCTGGATCATCCCTAGAGTTAGAAGGTATTTGTGCTGTGGTATTTGATGCTGTAGGTGAAAGTGCACCACCCAATCCTTTCCAAGCCAAAGCATGTCCAGGAAGAAGGAGTTGAGGTTAATGACTTACCTGTTAACTCATCGTCATCCTGAAGAAACCTCATGGAAACAGCTTGGACAAGATAGGATGACTGGCCAATGAGTTATAAGGAATTTTTTTCTGAGGAATGCAAGCCTCTGAGTTACATAGTCTCAGATGCTGGATCACTGATTTCAGCTGAACTATGTCGGCTTCCATGTTAGCCATTTGTCTAGAGAGCAACTCAGACTGCTTTCTGGGCTTCAGTGCTCACCAGTTGTCACAGGGCCTGGGTGTTTACAACCAACAGCCTTTTTAGACTGAGGTGATTGGGCCAGATTCCGCTCTGCGCCAAGACTCAAAACTGCCAGCCAAGCATGTTGTGTTGTGTTGTGTTGTATTGTGTCTGCACTGACATCATTACACCGTCAGCCCTGGAGTTGTCTGAATGGATGTCTGAATCAGACACAGTTTCCTTAAGATGGTCAATACTAAAGCAGTTGGTAAATAGCTGATGCCCATATTGGTTTTCCAAGAGCTTAAGACATTGTTCGTATAAGCATCCTGTAGCACGGTTAGCAGTGGCTGCCTRCTCAGTACAATGTGGACACTGGGGGCAATCCAACCCACACTGGTATACAGGGAATACTTGTGTCCAAACAAAAAAGCTCTGAATTAGCATGAATAACAGACACAGTAGTTACAGAATGTGGTAYGGAGTCAGAGTACCAACTCTAAATCTGTCACTTAGCAGCACGTTAGCCACAAGCTACATCAGCCAGTTAGCAGAACTCCCAAGAATGTGAAACAATAGAAAAGGGAAAACACAGAGGGAAGATCAGCTAGCAGAAAAAAAGTCAGGTGGTGTTTGGTTCACTTGATATGGATATCATCACTCAACTTACACATGACCACCAATTGTGTAAAAAAAGTCATGGCAATGCTCTCAGTGTTCTACTGATTATGTAAGTAGCTGACTACTGCTATACACTGGGAATGTAAGCAACCTAAGCACAGACAACTGAACTCAGACAGTTCTACCGCCACCTCGGGGGAAGGGTTCACCCCAGGCTTTAGACTACTCTATGTGTGTCAAGCTGTGATGGCCGAGTGGCTAAGGCGTTGGACTCGAACTCCCCGCGCAGGTTCGAACCCTGCTCGCAGCGATTGTTTAAAATTCTGCAGACAAAAATTTCCCCTATTAAACAAAAGATTCTCTTACAGTCAATAACTAATAATTGCACCACATTTCCCATGAACGAGGGCTGGACTCCGAAACCGTTCTGAATCTCTAAAATTGGGCGTGGTCCAACATATACTGCCTGAACATTTAAGCTTGAAGTTCTTAAGCAGCGGACACTGTAAGGTCTTAGGCCTCACTGAGAGGGTGGTTAGGCTACTAATCAGCAGGTCACAGGTTCTAATCCCAGCACCACCAAGCACTGGTCACTGTTGGGCTATTGAGCAAGGGTGTCTGACAAATAATGTCATGGAAATCAAGTATCTCTGACAGTCCCAAGGTGCATAACCTTGCTCATGTAGTCCAAATGGTGTTCAGGAAAAAAAAGATACAAAATTCAAAGTACTGTCTATAAAAAATGTACTTAACTATTTGGCCTGGTTGTTCAAGCATTATATGGATGAAAGAGACAAAAACCTTTACCAAGAATACATTAGAAGTAACCTGCTGTGCAAAACTCTTGAGCCACCACCCATTTCTTCATATTTAATTAAATAAATAATATTTAAAAAACTTGCCAAAAATGAGAGCCAAAAAAGTCCTTCAAGCAGCTTGGAGAACTATTCCTCAAAAATACTATAAATAAATAAATAAAAAGAAAGTATGGCACTTTGGAAGCAAAATGAGGAGAAATTAGTAGGAACTTAAGACATTTGCACAGTACTGAATTTTGTAAAAATGAAGAAAACAGAAGGGCCTTCACTAAGAAGTTTTTTTTTAAGTTTGCACTTGGCATCCCAAAAAATTGTGTTGTAGTTGGTTCATGCCTTTTCATAATGGATCACAGAACCTGAAAGTATTCGGAATTCCATGTTCAGTGTTGAAGTGTGCTGTTGTTAATGGAGAGCTTTTAAAATCCTCTCATATGGTGGGTGGAGCAATTCCGCTAAAATGGCTAAATCCAATCCTGTACACTAAACTACTAAAGACTATGCTCTAACAGATACTAAAGCCATGGTTAAATCCAGCTCTGTACCTCAAAGTAAGACTAAAGTATGCCTTAACCCTACCAGGTAGATGGCTCGGTGGCTTAGTGGTTAGCCCAAGTTCAATTCCCACCTTGTGATCTGTGTTTATGGGGTTTGCATGTTCTCTCTGCACTTGGTGAGTTTCCTCCCACAGTCCAAAGACATGCAGATTACCCTAAGTGGTGTTCCCAATTGCCTATAGTGAGTGAATGTTGCCTGGAGGGCCTACCACAGTTGGTAAAAATGGTCACCATTGGCCTTTAACAGCCTACTACAGAGGTTCCTAGATGGATGGAGGGAATAAGCAGCTGGTTCCCTGCTCTTCCACAACCACTTCAATTCAGAAACTGTGGTTTATTAGCTGATTAGTTAAGTCTGGTGTGTTAGAACGTGGAAAAAAACTAAAACATGTAGGGCGAAGGGTCCTCCAGAACCAGGGTTGGGAATCTGTGATCCAATATATTATACATATGGTGGTGGTTAATATGGAAGTGTGCAGGAGGTTCATCATTGCTTCTGGAGTCATTCAGGTCCAGGTCAGTTTTCCAGTTTGGGAAGTTTTAGCAGTTCATAGCCAGTTTGTAGCCAGTTTTTACATTTTGATCATAATATATCACAGGTACGTTGAACTATTTTATGGCTAATGYGTAGACCAGACGTATTCAAGCCCAAGAAATGTCAATTCGTGACAATTTTGTGTGCTCTAGCAAAAGGTTTGCAAAACCCTTAGGTGCCTTATAATTCTGGATCAAACTAAGTCCAATTAACTGTAGCTAATGCAAATATTAGCTTCTCAGTCATTAATTTGGAGCCATGTTCGAAGAATGTCATAACAGTGAAACGATACACATGGCAATAGATATTACTTCCATAAACTGCATTCGGGTTTCATCATGCAAATCAGCTTAACGTTTTATTTTGTATTATGTATTTCTCTTGACTAATTTATGAAAGATCGAGATAGCAGTAAAATAAACTTTAGCACCAACCCTCTGGCCTTGGTTTCGGCTTCTCCAAACCGCCATCTTGCATCAGCTCAAAGGAAAATGAAACGTTGTGCACCTACAATACAAAATGACAAGCCTTCACTATCTTATTGTAAGTTAAGGGCATACATGATTTCAGCCATGCTGTAAACATATCTAGTCATCAGCTTCTTCCTGAGGATGAGTGTCCTTGGATTCACACATCCACTATTGAACACGGTACATTTCGAGTGGCAGACTGTAAATTCTGAACCATATAAGGTCAAAGTGTTATAGATTTCAACAACAACAACAACAGCCAAAAAAAAGGTTTATTATGTATGATAAAGGTTTATTATGTATGGTATGGTTCAAAGGTTCAGTTCACTTGGAAATTAATTATAAAACTCTAATTAATTTTACTTCTTGCAAATGAAGAGATGTTAGAGTTGTTTGTTTTTTTTACGTAGGAATGTATCGTTTAAACATTTAATAAAAAGATGGATCATAATAACGTGTTTGTAATTAAATTCCATATTGCATTCAAATGAACCCATGTACTGTAGGATCCTATCACATGGTTACATGGTCACATTTCCTTTATCTCTGACATTTGATATCAGCTTATTAATGTGGCATTATAAATGCTGAAACATCTACTAAACAGTCTTTGTGTAATATATGTACACATTCTTTTCTTTTCGTTTGTTTATTAATTTTTTTATTTATTTCTTTGTCATTTTAAGAAAACCTTATACTTGATTTTTTTGCCTCCTGTCTTTAACATGGTTCATATGACTAATGAAGACTTCATGAATTTCATGAATTTCCAAAGAACAAGGGTGTTTATTCTACACACACACACCACACACACACACACACACCACACACACACACACACACACACACACACACACACACACACACACACACACACACACACACACACACACACACACACACACACACACACCACCGTTTGGTTGATTCATCTTTTGGTTAACTTGCCAATAAAGACGAAGGGTGTTCAAGTCAAACCGGGACTTTTGATTGTGCAGAATAACAGAACACAGTTATGAGAGTAAAATCTGCTTTACTTTTTACTTTATTTCTCTATATAATCCCCTGCAACACTAATGTACGTATCCCAGCGTTTTACTAGTGCTTGGACACCATCAAGGTAGAAAGATTTCTCAGCACACCAGATCCATGATCAGACAGACCTGCTTCATGTCTGAAAAGCTGGCCTCCCAGAAACACCTTTATTGACCAAAATATGTGGAAATGACTAGATATGAGGTCAGGAATGTACGGGGGATGTGGCAATAACTCTCAGCTGAGTTCCTGTAATGTGCAAGTCATGGTGGTGAACAATTACCACAGACAGATATGGGTGTCTCCTCTGTTTTTTTTTTTCATGCCTTCATTCGCTTTTCATTTCACCGGTTTGACATGACCGCCACTTATGATAGCCATAACTTCAATAATGAATCCTTTAACATTTTATTCAAGCATTTTCTTCAAGTTCAAGTTTTATTTATATTTTACAAATATAAATTTCCCCACAAACGAGAGTCCCTGTAAGGGGGGCGAGGGGGGGGGTCCATACAGTGACAAAATCGTTTTAGATAGAAATAAATCTTGCACACGGCTTTGCCTATTCCTGAAGGACACAAAATAAAATCCGACACATTGATTTTTGACATAATGATACTATATTTTAAAAACTTAAGATTTATTTAGTGTAGGTCCAATTAGAAGATGTGTTCTTTAATATAATTCGCCATGAATTACTGCAGATAGTGCTTTATAATGTATTGTGTTTTTACTTCAGTTGCTAAATCCAACTGGAAATGCRCTTGTTTATCTGCAGAAGGTTGCTTACACTGGCTTACAGGAAATTTCTGTCATTAGAACTTGCATATGCCCTCGGGAGTCTTCTCATGAGTTCTTATCAGAAGCACAGCAGATAAGAACACAACTACTACTCTCAAGCCCTGATGCCAACCAACAATCAGTCAAACTTACTGCCATAAATATTTACTTTGCCGTCTAGTCGTTTTGAGGTCGGAGCGCGCCAGGATGTTTTCTTTTTAAGATGCTCATGCACAGACGTTGTGCTCCTATGGCAGGCCTTTTCACTTCTACACAGCATGTAGAGCACCATGTTATTAGATCCCTGCTTAAAGCATTCCCACACGTTTGACGATTCTTTCAGGCTTTCGGGGATAAAGACTCGTTTTTACCATTYGGCAGCATAACCGGGGATGAACATAAACATTGCAATGCATCCACGCATTCCATTAAAGCGCATTTCAAATCGACGGACAGTTTTGAGCCACCCCTCATTTCTTTATATCTTGCCTCCAAAGAGCCAGACTTTCTCGTATTTTCTTAATGTAGTCTTGGGAAATAGCTCTCCAGGCTTCCCGAGGGTTTTTTTATTTTTTATTTTAAGTCCAGTCCCCGTGGATTCATGAAAAAGCATTTAACTTAAGGCATGAACTACTGAGAAGCAGTTGCARATGATGAGAGATGATCAGGCCGGTGGTGATCATGAATGCCGAGTGCTTAGAGGGGAAATGAGGTTGCTGCTGAGGTTGTCACATGACAAACTGATCCAGAAATTTTATCTTTAAGCAGCCTGTCACAGTAAAACATTTGTTCCAATTTAATACATTTAATATGAAGAAATGGGGGGGGTGTGTCAAAACTTTTGCACAGTACTGTATTTGCGTAATCGATTACATTAACGCGTCAGTCCGGCCTTAAATTATTAAAATTACAACTGGCGATCTCCTGGTGATATAATAAAAATAACCATTAGTTTAGTGCTAAAACATATTTCTTTAACATGAAGGCTTATTCCCACATGCAAGCCTTTCCTTGACCCATATTCTGTCTCTGMGTCCTGTCTTTTATTTTATTTTTATTTAATAATCGATGTACATTCACTCACTCATCATCATCTATACCACTTTATCCTGTATTCAGGGTCACGGGGGCCTGGAGCCTATCCCAGGAGGCTTAGGGCACAAGGCGGGTACACCCTGGACAATGCATCACAGGGAATACACATATACACACACACTCATTTACACATTACGGGCAATTTGGGAATGCCAGTTAACCTAATCTGCATGTCTTTGGACTGTGGGAGGAAACCGGAGTATCCGGAGGAAACCCACCAAGAACAGGGAGAGAACACACAAACTCTATACACACAGAGACGAGACTTGAACCCGGACCCTGGAGGTGCAAGGCAACAGTGCAAACCGCTACACTTGATGTACATAGCTCTCCAAATTGCACCGTTTTAGAAGTTGCACTATACAGTTGTACACTGTATAATGACAATAAAGAGTGTGTTTCGCAATGTATCTACCAAAAAAAAAAAAAGAATTCCAGAGCAATCCAAACATAAGGAAAAAATCATTTTAGATGGGCATACAGATGTTGGCACTTCAGGCAAACTGCATGATCAGAAAGATTAGTGTAATAAACAGAATTACTAGCAGTACCTTATGGTCAAAATGGTCTGGGGTGAGGAAGAAGTTGTAGAGCGGAACAAAATATCCCTCCAGGAGCCCCATCAGCAAAACCAAGTACACGCCATCAGCAAACTAATAAGTATTGAGAAAATGATGAATATATTAAACACATAGGGTATTCTCTGACACCTGGTGCTTGGCATTTGGTCAGATGTTACCTGTGTGTCCAGCTCAGAGACCTCCAGATTCAACTTGTTCAAGTGCTTGTTCACAAATGTCAAGAGAGTCTGCAAGAGAGGGCAGCTGGTTGAAAATGGCCTTCAGATATGACATCTGCTAATGCATATGAGAGAACTAAACATACGTACTTTTTTAACCACGTTCAGCTTGTCTGGTGCATGATCGAACAGGGTGTCGAATGCGTCACGTTCTGCGGGGGGGAGTGCAACAACAACGCTTTTTCAGTGTTAATAGTGACATCTTCACTTTTGCATTGGTGTTAATGGGCCTGCAACATCTTGGTATTTAGAGAGTTGAGGAAGAACTGTGCACATGGTATGCACTATGAATAAAACAGAGGCATGTTTGAGGCCCGCACAATTCTGAAACTCAAGGCAGTACTTGTCTCCAAGCCCAGGTCTACTACCTGACATGTCATGCTGAAATGTATATTTCCCAATTTTTCCATTTTTGTATAGACCAGCATTTAAACAAGCCAATCAGATTTTCCACCAAATGTGACCTCATATAAGAAGACCCCCCTCCCCTCCCCCGCCTTCTTGTTCTCTGAAGGGACGTGGCTCTGCAGTAGCTCATTTACATAAACATGCCTATGATCTCATCATGCCTAGGGCTGAATCACAGCCATGCCGATATTCAGTACAACAGCACTCCCTGTCGTGTGATATCGTTTAACTATCAAAGTGTAAAAGCTATATGAGCTGTACGCACGTTTTAGAACACATGGCTTTGTGTACAATCAATAAATAAAAGAATGCTAAATTGGAGGATGTGCTGGATCAAGTGATATTTTAAACAACGGGAGTGGAAGCCATACTATTAAATTKAATTAAGTTAAACTTAGGAAGTGTGAATTCGTGTGGATAATTTCYTCATGTTAAATATGTTAACTTTTAACCTTAACTTTTAATATTAACTTAAATTTGGGACTTAAATAATCGACTCTGAATACAGCCCAATGAGATGTTTCTGATAATCAAATGTGATACAGACCATGCCTTCCAGAAAGTGCCCTGGAAAAAAAAAGAAAGAAAAACATTTCAGTCAAAAATGAGACGATCAGAATGAGATTAAAAACATTCAGGGAAATGTATGAACCTTAATATATGGCAGAATATACATTTAAATTAAGGGCGCCTCGAAAMGGTTTTAAAAAAGTGAAGGGACGGTCAAAAAAAGCTCGATTTTTAGGATTCTGGCGTGGTGGACATCTGCCCACCAGCGGCTCGTCTTCACGCTCAAATCTGCCTGGGCAGAGGCATGCCACGGCAGCTGCTGCCCACATGCCAGGCAGCAGCCAAAAGCCCTGAGCCCACCCCTATCTGGGCAGTTGATTTGTGCCCGCTGGAGCGCTATTAATCAGTGCTCGGCAGCAGTGGAGCGCTGGCAGGAGCAGAGCGCTAGTGCTCGGGCCCATCTCGCCACAAAGCTGCTCATCAGCGAGGAGATCCAGCTCCACACCACTCCCCTGCTCCTTCCCCAGGGTCTGGCATGTCACTGCGTGTTTCTCACTTCTCAACTCCGCGCACGCCGCTTTCAGGTTTCCAACAATCAGACAGCCTGATTTCGCAGCATTTCTCCAAAAAAATTTGCAATAAATATTAATTCGATGGATATATCGCTACTTTCATCTGTTTGTCCCCATTTTCTCCATCACATGCCCCCCCCCCCACCCCCGGAGAATCTAATTTGTTCTTTTGGAAGATATCAGCAGATACAGTTTCACTTGCACAGCTGTGTCCGGTTACTGACAGAGAATAAATAAATAAATAAATATATATAACAGTAATGACATACTCGGTGTTGCCAGTAATTTCCTCTAGGACCTGCTGAGACTGAAGGATGCCCTCACGTTTCTGGGAGAAAGACAAAATGTAAGTAAATAACGAGAAAGGCAAAGAAAACAGGTTCCCATGAGCATCTTTAATGTGCCGAAGATTCTGTGAAACTTCGAATAAGAACAATTCGTATAAGAAATCAAGTCTTAACCGAGTACCTGAACCACAACCACTTGTATAGAGACGTGGTCTGGGAGTCGGATCGGAGCCCGGAAGTGCTGAGACAGAGCCACTAACAGGTGCAGTATGGCCACGATGCTCTTGGCATGTATTGCTGAGAAAGACAGTAAAGATGAAACGATGCAATGTTAGGATATAAAAGCATAAAAGAATGAAACAAAACGCCGGTTTTTAAAAACAATGTTGGTCTGACAGAAACCCGAGTAGACATGCTGCAACTGATTAATCCAAAACATGAATCTATTTACAGTCAATGTTCCATTTGATGTTCCTGGAGGACACTTTGAGCGTGTCATTGATCTTTTCCAGGACAGTCTGTAGCTTCTGCTTCTGGGCAATTTCCGACTGTGTAACCTCAGCAACGTTCAGCTTCTCTCCTTCCAGCTTCTCTAAACAAGCAATACAAAAAGAACAGGCTTTCTTTTATTTCTATAAGAGAGCTGAAAATAGAAGTGCTGCACCAATTTTTACATTTTTTTAAACATTTTTTATTTATTTACTATTATTACTATTTTATGTTTACCAAACAGCTTTTGAAGAACCTGTCCATCATAAAGGTCCTCGGCTAGATCTTTGACGATGATTCGTTCTCCGACTAAAACATCATTGATCCAGTCGATGAGGACCTGCGCCAGAGGGGTGTGTACAGTACAGTATGTGTTAACTTCACAGTCATTCGTTCCACATGGTTAATTCTCACTAATCACAGAGCTCATGCAAAGAGCCTTCAAATCAAACCAGGACTCATGATAAAATATCACGGAAACAAAGGCGTGAACCCGATGATGCAAGACTTTAATAATGCAATCTCTTAGACGCAATAGACGGTGCAACTTCTCCGTACGTCTATGACACTGCCGGCCGAGGCGGCTCGGTGCCCGCTACAGTTTTTCCCGTGAGCATTCAGCGAGCAGAACGCCTGATCTTTGAAAATCGACAAACAATAGTCACCTACTTGCGTAAGAGACGCATCTGTCTGTGGGAACACAATCATTTACAACACCACTTGCACATTACACATCACCTGTCTAGTTCTGACTTTGCTCCAAGCCATTCCCACATGGGAGGCCAGCGTTCCAGACGTGAAGCGCACAGTCCGGTCATGGGTGTGGCATACGGAGAAAACTTCCTACCTTGATGGTATCGCTGCATTAGTGTAGCATGGGGGCTATATAGGGAATTAAAGGTAGTTTTCCCTCTTGTGACTGATTTCTGTTACTTCGCACTGCTGTTATAGGAAAACATATTGACCGTATGACCAATCAGAATGGAGAATTTAAATAGTCCTGTGGTATATGTTGTGGAGAGAAAGTTCTTCTCTCCCCAGTGTTGAATTTACACCTATAATTATTATTAGAGCAGTGTAATTTAATTGATTATGCTACTGATTTTTTCTTTTGCAGGTTAGTTTTTGATTTAGAACCGATTCACACTTTTAAACTGATTTAAGGAAGCCGACTTTACAAACGCTAAATAATCTACAATTGATGAATTCCTTGAAAAAAAAACAACAACTTTACAACAAAATACAAACCCCTTGCTTRTTCTGCAAATACAGTGGAACATTAGTTGACAAATGCCCCTGAGTACAAACAAATCAGTTTATAACCCAAAAATCCACCTAAACTTAGTCCCGGTTCCTCCTCGGAGCACGACCCAGAATCCACCATCCCAAGTTGCCGCTGTTATGCGATAAAATTGCCCCCCCCCCTGCCACGGGTTGCCCCCCCTACATAATCTCTATCAGATATTATATTAGAACACAAATTCATAGGTTTATGATTTACAAATTACAAATTATACCAAACCAATATAAAATAAGCAATATAAAAAAATACATGTTGTATAGGAAAAAATATATTTGTGTATACTTTTTTATATTGCTTATATAATAATAAAAATAATTTCATGTCATTTTTCATCATAAACATTTATTTAGTGTAAACATTACATGACAAATCCCTGCAAAACAGATGTGGCACAAAATAAACATTATATGTGAATTTATATTAATGGTCTCGACACTGTCACGTGCCTGGGGTTAATTATAATAGTAATATCATATTTGATAATAATAATCCTATGAATTTATATTCTAATATAATATTTGATCGAGATTATGTAGAGGTGGCATTCGTGGGAGGCCATGAAAGGAAAAAGAGAAAAAACCCCTAAAGAAGAATTACCCAGTATTATAGTGGAAGTGGACTCTCCTTCTAAACACTAACCTCCTCCCCACCCACCTTCCTCTCCTCCATTCCTTCACATCAGCCAGTCTCCCTGAGAAAGATGCATGAACGATACATGTGTTTGCTCTCTCCTGTACAGTTTTTTTTTATATTTAGGGTTTTTTCGTATTTTGCTTTGTATTTTATGATATGGACAAAATAAATCAAAAGTTAAATATAGTTCATAGTGATGGGGAACAGATTCATTCTGTTTACACATATTCCTGTGGAAAAAAATTAATTGTTCTACAAACAGAACTTGGAAACTAATTACGTTCGTGCACCGAGGTTCTGAGAACCGAGTACTGCTACTTCTTCTTTTGAGATTGTGGGTGGTTGGTGTAAAACCGCCACCTACTGGACTGGAGTGATGAGCACAACATTGGCAGGAAAAAAAAATCGCTTTGTATAAAACATGCCTTTTAAACAATTAATAATGCAAATGTTTATTCGATATGTTTATTTGTTTTCAAAAACCTGTAAGAAACATAGCTGTTAGAGACAAATCAGACGATAAACTTTGGTGCTTGTCAAATCGAATCGACTCAACAGGCTGCCTCTGATCCACAGCTCTAATTATTATTAATATTCAATACGAGTTCAATCAGCACCCTAGGCTAGGATTTTTGCTGCGAGTAATGTGTTAAGTAATTAATCTGCCTGAGCAATTCATTTAAGCAATGTATTATGATAAAGTGACTACACCAAAGCCAACTGACCTTCATCAGCTCCTGGAGTTTAGGGTCATTTCTGGAGTTGGGATCGACCATTGTGCGGACTTCGTTCTCCTCTTTAAAGACAAAGGATGTACATGTTACTCTTTAGACAGTTTATGGTCATTTGGGGTCATTGAAAGCAATCTGGCAACCCATTATGTCTTTATTAAGCACTTAGATGTCAAATACTTGTATAGCATTTGAAATGAAGTAAATTACCATGATTAAACCTGTTAATGTCTCCACAAGATGTACTGGTATTGCAAGAGAAAACAGAGAAAAACTGAGATTTTTCACTCTAAGACTGTGAAATTTTACCCAGCATGGTGTCCTCAGGATCCAGCTCAAACGGAGTGGGACTCAGGGGCAGGTTGATTGCATTCATGCCCTCTTCTTGGAGCTCAGAAACTGTAAAGAGCATCAATAAATGATAAGACGTTGTCCTTCGGGATCCTCCTAATATCGTTACACCACCCAACATTACATTAAAGCACAAGCATCTCTGGGTTTTCATTGACCATTTCGGGATTTTGCTTTCATCAGCTTTCAACAGATGGTTACATCATGCTGTTTCTGCATGTTTCATTATAATAAGGGCAGCTAACAGAGAGCAGCAGACACACCAGCTCGCAGCAGCATGCTCTGTACTAGGCTGTGCCTCTCATCATTAGCGGTCAGTGATGTGGTATTGGTTTTAGCAGAGGGAGGCTGCTCAGAGTGCCACATCTAATGCTATGCATTCAGGCCTGAACACGTCTGGGTTAACAAAAGAGCTACGATTCAGCCCTGCGATCGATGCACATCTTTCCATAATCGGTATCACAGGCAACCAAACACAAAGCAGAGCCACTTTAAGGCTTTTTTATCATTCAAATTGATGCCTCGTGAATGCTGCATGTGATCTACAGGAACTGTAAATAGTAGAAGTTGATCCAAATATCAATATGGAGTTACACAACCGGCCGATAAGGGATAAAAAAAAATGATGATATTCTAGCAAAATATCTCAAAAACGGTTGCGTGAAAATAATTTCAAAAATCTGAGTCATAAAATAATATCCTAATTTTATACATTGAACAGTTTTTTAGTATTTATCACAATCAAGCTCAAGTTTAGGAAGCGCTGCCTCCTTTATTATTTTCAATTATCCAATCGTTATCATTTCTGTTCAAATGTCTGTTCTGATCAGTTGAGAGATTTTGGCTGCAGCATTAAAATAACATATGCAAAATTACTGCATAAACAAATGTGCTTTTATTCCCCCTCATGTGCTGCGACCGACAAACCCTATAATGACATCAAGCATGCACCTGGACTTCAACGCCAGAGATTTCAAAAATGTCCCAAACTAATTTCAAGTCAAACCAGGACTTGATTGCGCAGAATAACAGGACACAGTTATGGGAGTAAAAATGAACTTTATTTCTATATACTTCCCTGCTGAAATAATGCACTTATCCCAGCGTTTGACTAGTGCTTGGATACCTTTAAGATAGAGAAAGTTCTCTCAGTATGCCGGAGCCATGATCGAACTGCCTGCTTCACATCTAAAACGCTGGCCTCCCAGGAACTCCTTTAATGGCCCAAATATGTGGAACTGGCTTGAACCTTACGGTGGATATGGCAATAACTCCCAGCCAAGTCAAGCATCAGGCGTTCCACTCACCAAATGTTCCTCAGAATGATTGCAGTCGGCGCCATCATTTATGGATGTACGGACTTCTTTAAAAAGATTGCACCATTTAAATGTTTTAAGAGTCTCATCTCCGTACTGTGCTTGAAATATGCCATTTTTTGATGTCAATTCTTTTTACACCTTCATTGTCCCGGTTTGACTTGAACGCCCCTATATTATGAATTACTGCATGCAATTTCCATACAAATATGACTGATGGTACAAAATGTAAGGAGAGAGTCATAGCGATCATGACCATGCTAGCAGTCTACAATCACTGAGGAAGGAAACAAGGAAGTATCATGTTTTAATTAAAAAAAAAAATAATAATAATAAAAATAAACAGAAACAAATCCCATGATGCATCAGATACTCACTTTAGGGTTGGATTAAAAGAAAACTTGTGCTTGATCTCGAGGTGTATTTAGATGTCAATGATTATGGGAAGAATCTTTGCCTTTTGAGTAAACAATAAAAATCATTGCAACAATAATAATAATAATAATAATAAATACAGTATTTTTATCTACATTTCTGACTTTGTTGTGGTGTACACCAATTAAGACCACCAACATGTGAGCTAAACAACACCAACTATACATCATGATGTCATGAGCACCCAAGGTTCACCCATGCCCACAGCGACCAAACACCAGCCTGTACAGTCCGATCCCACAGAAAGGTCAATGGTGCACAACTCACTGAAGAAAGTCAATGCTGGCCACAAATAGAAAACCATCAAAACACCCAGTGCTTCACAGCCCGCCGTGCATAAGGGCAAAGCGTTCAAGACCGCCAACCCGGCCTCCAAATTTCCCAGATCCAAATCCGATTAAGGACATTTGTGAAGCACGGAACAAACATGTCTGATCCAGGGACGCCCTGTCCCATCACCCAAATGATCCCCTGCTAAAGCCAGAGTGGCAGACACCACAGCACTCCTGCAGACGTCTTGTATAGTCATGCCAGATCTGCTACGGTGGCATGAGGGGAACCCAAAACATGGGTGGTTTTAATGCTAATGGTTTTATTATAATGGCTGATCAGTGTAGACAAATATTTGTAGAAATACTATAGCATACTATACTATATAGCATACTATACTGTAATATACGTGATTTCTGATGATTATCCGATGATAATGTTAAATGATAATTCTCACGTATTATACAGGAACTGTATTTAACAAGGTTACTGAAATTACACTGGCTAAGCAAATCACCCAGTTCCATGGAGTCTGGCCAAATCATCCAGTATAACAGTTTATGATTTCTGATGTCACATGTATGCGACTCTATACTGATTGTATGTGACCTCATGGGCAAACCAGTACCCCTACAGGGTATCATAGATCTGTGGCAGCTGATATCACGCCTCTATAATGACTCATGACTCACGCTTGGTTTGTTTGTCCAATCAGTGCAGCCATGTCTCTCTACAGGCCTACAAGAAATTCCGCCAGGGATCTAGATCCCTCGACACATCAACATCCTGTTTTTATTTGCTTCTCCTCCCATTACGTCAATTGTCTGAACCGTGCTCAGCTGCATGGCGGTGAAAGGGCAAAACAGCCTGCTTGTCACTATATAGTATATTCTAAGTATGCATAATATGTTTGTAAGGTTCTGATTGCCACCGATTTTGATTTAGCATGTTTTTTTTTAAATGCAAATAAACGATTTATTATTTCAGAACTGATGGTTAGTCTTAAAAATAAAACAGGAAATTGAGCATTTCCGCCATTTTAGGTCTATGAAGTGGAGGGGACGGTGCAATAATATGCCACTTGCTGGCAGTGGCAATCACATGAAATCATGGAGACAACAGAGAAAAGTGTTAGATTTGACATTTCATGGTATTCCTCTTTTTTGAGGTTAAACCTGTCATTTTTTCACCCAAAATGTAAAAGTGCCATTTTTTTTCCTCAAATATTATGCTGACATTCCTGATAAATGTAGTTAACTGTTTTTTATTATTATTATATACTTGTCCAATGATTACTAAGAAAATATATACATAGTTAGACTTTATTTCACATTATCGAAGACAAAACATTCTCCTTGTACCTGGACAGGAAGTGAGGACACCCTACTGGACCGGAACGCCCCAAGACCATCTGAGATGTACTAGAAAGGGGGCGGAGCTTCCACATAATGTCAGTTAATATTGGAGAGCACAACAGACCAGCGCCAATCCATTCCAGCTTCATATGCTGCCTGGCTCAGATTTGTGTTATCAAGAATAAAAAGGCTGCTCTACTTTTATGTATGTAAAAGTCTTTTGAAGTCATGGCAGTGGAGTATTGTCCAGAAGCAAATTATACCACCGAAAACAGAAACTAGGTAGGATATAAACTGATTCTTTGTATAAAAAAATAAAAAGCTGGCTTGCCCCTCTCGTGTCTCTCCCACCATCTCTTATTCTGAGACACAGTCTGCATGTTACAGTACTCGTAACTACCAACATTTCGGTTCCATACAGAACCAAAGAGGCTCTCAATCGAATCAAATAAATGCAAGCAATCTGTGTTCACCTCCATGACCCAGGTTTGAGTGGTTAGGGCTCAGGTGTGGGCAGAGTGCTGAAGAACGGGAATGGCTTACTTAGAAAAAGCACTTAATATTTATTTATTTAGCAAAGAAAGATACAGGCAGCTAATTACAAACAGACCCTTTCAGCCTACTTATTCCTTTATGTATCATGTGGCCGATGTGGTCCAAATCAGGCTTTTAAGTTAAAACACAGCCTGCAGAGACATTTCATTCCGCAGTAATGCAGGACGTAAGCGTGATGCTCGACAGTCAGCACGTTCCCATATAAGGTTCAAGCCAGGCTCTCTGAAAACACTTACATGGGTGCATCTGGTTAAGAGAATCCAGGGCTGCTGTTATATTATAAGAGCCTGATTATCATGTATTATCAACCCTGACATATTAAAAAGAAAATCTAAACACCTTATCAAAATTAATTATCCATCTTTTATAATAACAATATCCTGCATATTCGGTGCCAGGTTATATATAGAATGAAACCGATTAAACAACAGTGCAGTTGAATTCTCATTGGTCAGAAGTTGTCGATTGTCTAAAACAACAGGTTTCACTCAAGTTCCTATTCATATCATTTTATAAGTATGCATAGATTAAGCAAATAAAGCCTGATAATAAACTACTTAAAAAAGTATAATTATTTAACAAAACAATATAATTCTTTCATATGGTCAAGATCATCATAAGGTAATATTGTTTAAAATCTTTGTAAGGAGACTCCAGTCTCAATGCTTTGTAACGGTCAAAAAAATAATGTTTTTTCAGAAACACCACACAATGGGATGCTTATTTCACGTACAACAAAATGGTGGTAACAAATTGCGTTTATAGCTGCCGTAATCTAAGTGATAAGAATGCATTGTGTCATATCCTTATACCAACAACGGTTTATTGCTTTCAATTCTTATACAGAAACAGAAACAGCATTGTGGAGCAGAAATATTTAATTTCGCGGACCTTTCTGAACACGTGTATAATAAACAGGTCCCTGTACCACAAACATGCATCTAATACATGGTGTTATATTTGTGACTCATTCCTTAGGGATTTTTTTTTTTTTTTTTTGCACGTGCTCAAATTGGATTTTAACTGCAAGAAAAGGGAAAAGAAAGCAGTCACATACTGTTGTCACTGAACAACCCTGAACTGTCAATTGCATCGTATTATACAGTTGACGGACATGATATGGTGTTTATGATATGATACTATACAATATGATATGGTGTCTATGATACAATGTAATACAATATGATACTATTAAGTGTATTGTATTGTATCATAAACACCAAAACGTATTGTATAGTAGCATACTGTACAATTAGATATGGTGTTTATGATACTATACAATATGATTTATGATCTAATATGATGCAATATAATACCATATAAATCAGGGGTCTCAAACTCAGTTCCTGGAGGGCCGCAGCCCCACAGAGTTTTGTTCCAACCCTGCTCCAACATACATACCATGTAGTTTACAAATAAGCTTTAATGACTTGTTTAGTTGGATCAGGTGTTTTTAATTATGGTTGGAACAAAACTCTGTGGGGCTGCGGCCCTCCAGGAACTGAGTTTGAGACCCCTGATATAAATTATTCAATATTATATTGGATCGTAAACACTATATTGTATAAATCGAACTTTATTAAAAAAAAAAAAACAGATCATACCTTATTATTCCCTATTGATAAATTGTCATTGGTGTCAACACCGCCATGGTATAAGAGTCTTCTGGGTGTGTCTTTATTGGAAAAATACAACTTCGGATTATGTTGAGCTCAAACACATCATCTCGTAGATTCTTCTCCTTAAACAGTATGTGTTATTACTTGTTTTTTTTTTTTTTTAAGTCAACTTCATTTCTATTTCACTTCAAATGAGTTATTGATATTAGGATGATGTGGTTATATCTATAACTCTAACTGAAATGATATGAGTAGATGGATGGACCCAGGTGGAAGACATGCTCGGTACTGTACTGTAGGACAGGGATTGAGATGAATAAAGACTTTATTACAGTTGTGTGAATATGAGTTAAGAGTTAGAGAGAGTAAGAATCCCTGTGTGAACCAAACGAGGTCTCGTTACTACTGTACGGCTAYTCGGGTTTGAATGGCAAACTGTAAGATTAAAGAGCCCAGAGAGTGCAGGATTATAGCGTGTATGGAGAGGAATAGCGCTGCTCACACCTTCTTTCGCCTTCTTTCTTCTGGCCAAAGTTCCTCCGAGTTTGCCGAGGAAGGAGTCGTCCTTTTTCCTGGAGGCCGGTGACCTGGGACTCGGAGATTTCGGAGAGGAAGGAGACTTCTGAGGAGACGACGCCATGTTTCAAACCGCAAACTCGCTGAAGGACGCGGATTTCTCCCGTTCTGTGTCCTGAAAAAGGATATTTTCTGCTGTTTTAAAGATGTTCGGCTATAACGGTTTCGACTCCTGCTGCTTTTTCCGTTACAAGTCCCTCCCTGTGTGTGTGCGCGCGCGCGCGCGTGAGTCTCTCTCTCTCTGTGTGTGTGTGTGTGTGTGTGTGTGAAAATCCAAACATTGCAGGAATTCCAATGGCTCAACGCCATTTCGTTGAATTTGACACTTCTAAGGCCTAAAACAACTACAACTACTAACTTTCCCCTTCACACACACACACACACACACACACACACACATCCATAGTTACATGGTTTATTATATCCACACACACTTACTTAATAATGATTTACTGTCCAGAAATGCACAAACATGCAAACAAGTACTGTAAATAGACAGCCCTGACTTTATTCAGGTCAAAATTGTGATATTTTATAGTAACAATCTCATGTATATGTTCTATAATGAAACAGTTATATTATACAACAGTGCTGTTGAATTCTCATTGGTCATATTTTCTTTTTGTAATATAACCATAGCTTTTCCTTTAGTTCCTACTCTAACTAAAATGGGAAAAAGAGTGCGCAGAAAGAGTTAAAGCTAAAAATAAACTGATCAGCTTTAATGCTGAGGTTGAAGCCCACATACATACAGTATAACGGTTAACCCATTTATTTTTGTTTTAACACTGTAATATCACAAAGTTTGGTTTGGTCTGACAACACATGGTATGGTATGAGATGGCATTATTTTCCCCTGGATTGGTGGCGAAATATTAGGAAATTGTACAAAATGTACCTAGTTTACAGTAAGATTTTAAACCGACTGTTTTTTTTCCCCCTAATTACCATCAATAGGAGAAGTCATAGAAATTTTATGCCCTGTTTACCCTAAGTTGTACTAAAATAAATTGTAAAGTTAAAAGTAAGCTGATGTAATCAGTGATATCATTATTTTAGGATGAAACTGACCCACGTACATTTCTGCTTGTCTTCCTGTACGGCAGATCTCTCTGCCTCACTTCTTAATACAAAGAAATAAGAAAAACAACTCCAGTGCGTTAAAATTTACTTACACCGAAAAACAGTGCTGTTTTTCCAACGATGAAAATAGTAACTAATCCCAGTAAAAATATTCAGTTTAGCTTATCTAATTATTTATCTTATCTAATTACTATTGGTGCAGGTTAAACTTCAGGCAGATATCAGGACAGATATAAGTACTGCAAAAGTTTCATTCAATTCTGTCAAGCCAGTGCTGCATGACATAGGCTGTGACATAGTCTAGCTGGACAGACATATATACATACAAAGTTGGTTTCAGGTCCTTCAATGCTTGAAACGCTATGAAAAAATCCTTTAATATGGGAAAGATTACCGGATCCTTTAATATGGTCAAGGTAATATGGTTAAAAATCCAGTCGCCATGCTTTGTAATTGTCAATAAGTCACAACACAATGGCATGCTTTAAAAATAAATAAATAAATGTAATTTTTTTATTATGCCTTTTCTCTCTGTGTGTGTGTGTGTGTGTGTGTGTGTGTGTGTGTGTGTGTGTGTGTGTGTCCAAGTCCAAACATTGCTGGAATTCTAATGTCTCATTGCCATTTTGCTGAATTTGACACTTATAAAGCCTAAATAAATCAACACATATTACCTTTCCCATTCACATGCGTTACATTATTTCTCCACACATTTTATATATCAGTTTATTTCCTAATGATTTGTTGGAATTGAATGCACAGGCATGCAAACAAGATAATAGATATTAGTTTGGATCACATGTACATCAATAAATGTAAAAAAAAAAAAAAAAAACCTAAATGGACGATAATTTCTTGACATAGGTTTTTTAGGTTTACCCAGGCTGGTTTTTATATATATACTCTTTCATTACATGTCACAGAAGGTAGACCCTAGATCTGTAGTAAATGAACCAATCCAAATTACCAATCCACACTACTGAGATCTCGTGAGTCACCTCCTGGCTAGCTGCCAAGTGCATATAATGTAATAGTGTTACATTATATAATAGTGATGCTCAAAAACAATCGTTTGAATAGTTGGAGTCCGTTGCTCTTCATTTGGTAGACATAGGTATTTACATTGCAAACTCTGAGTTCTGGGACGCTGCTATCAAATTTTCAATGTACGATAATCTGCCCTGAAATACAATTATTCTTTGGTCTCTGTAGGATTATTTGGTTTTGACTATCTGTCAACACTGAGAGGAAGAAACCTTGAGAGGAACCAGACTCAACAGGAAACCCATCCTCATTTAGGTGATATCAGATAGTACGACAATAAATACAGTAAATCCCTGTATATATGTGTGCTTTAAGGTTTAAAGTTCAGTATAATCATTTAAATTACTATGATGTCTACTTTCACTGATAAATGCTTGGGTTGCAAATATAATTGACACAATTTGAGTCCTAAACTATTGAGTGACTGTAGTCACAAGTTATCACAGAAAAACTACTYGCATCATTTGAGTCGGCTGAAAACTATCTTCTTGGTCATCAAGTGGAACCTTCCTCAGTCATCACACACATCTCCCAGCAGACCATACAGGGCCATCCTCAGCAGCAGCCAGAGGCGTCCATGTGACGAAAACTCCAAGTACTTTCAAATGTGCACCAGAATTTCTCACTATTATCATCATTACTACTTGCTTCCTTCTTTTCAGACTGGAGTAGATGCCCATGGCCAGTAGTGGATGCTTTTCGAAGATCTGTTGGGAACGACCTTCTTGTTCTGTGCCTGGGCGAATTGTTGCTCTTAAAACCTCTCAAGAAATGGCAATAAAAAAATTAATAAATAATAGCTAAATCTTAAAGAGTATTCATCCAGTGTGTATACCTCATATCCTGCGTGGAGTCACAGAGGGCCTAGAACCTATCCCAGGGAACTTAGAGCACAGGACATAAGACACCCTGGATGGAGTGCCAACGCTTAACAGGGCACAGAGACACACATTCACCTACTTATTCCCTTCCCATTCCTCCTTCCGGTCAATTTGGAAATGCCAATCAGTCTACACTGCATGCATTTCTACTGTGGGAGGAAACCAGAGTACCTGAAGAAGACTCACCAAGCACAGGGAGAACATGCTCCATGCACCCAGATCGGAGGAGGGATTCTAACCCCCAAGTGGGAGACAACCATGATAGCCCCTAAGCCACCACGATGTTCATCTTTAAATTATGGATATCTGTTGATTTCAATACTATTCAAAGAATCTAATCAGAAGATTGCTGATGCGATTAACACCTATGATTATTAAAACAATTAAAAAAGAACAATAACTTGGTCTACTAGAATTTGTCCCAGTTGGCACTAATGGGTCTTAAGGACATCTTCAAGATGCATTAGAGCCCTAAACATATTAACACAAGCATCTTCAGGACTAATTTGCCAATGTCCTTATACTAGAGTCATCTTTAGGGCATCTTCACTACGTAATTATTGATAACATCTTTCTGAAGACCTAAACACCTCTTGTGGAGTTTTGTGTTTTAAATATATTCTACAGATGATTCTACAACTAAGTGTATGCATATGGTGGGAGGAGTCTTTCATTCATTTATTCATTCATTCATTCTTGATAACCATCCACTGAGGATTTGGGAAGAAACAAAACCACCCAGAGGAAAGCTATGTGGAAAAGAGAGCAGAACATGCACATAAACGCCACACAGACAGTGAGCAAGGCTCAGGATTAAACAGTGGACCCTGCAGCTGTGAGTACCATGGGCGCAGTGCCACCACATCACCTCTAATTTATCACTTCGAAAATATAATAAAACCTGACTAGCTGAGCTCAATTAAAATGTTATAACGCTACTGATAACGCCTGACGTGATTTTGTTATTTGATCTATTGCAGGGAAGCGTCACTATTTTAGATCTTATTAAGCCACCCCTATAATACACACACATACAGTACACACACACACACACACACACACACACACACACACACACAAACATATGTATATTCTTCATTTCTTCATATTAAGTTGCTATTAAATGAAAAAAAATGGAATAAATGGTTTACTGTGACAGGCTGCAATTTGCCTAAAGATACAATTTAAAAATTGGTTGTTTATGTAACAACTTCAGCAGCAACCTCATTTCCCCTCTCATCTGTTCCAAGCACTCAGCATTCAGCATCACCAGCCTGATCATCTGTCATCATCTGCACCTGTTTCCCACTGGTTCATGCCTCACATTAGATGTTTTTTACTTGTTTTTTTTTTTTTCATAGTACAGTACACTGTGGGCCTAACAAACAAAAAAACATTCCTCTGATACTGATCAGGTACAGCGAGGTGAGAGCCAAAAAAGTTATTCAGGAAAGTCTATTCCTCAAGTTTTCATTAAAATACAAGTAAGCCTGTCTCTTTGGAAGCAAAATATAAAGAAATTAGTGGTGGCTCAAGACGTTTTGCACAGTACTGTACATAAAATCGATAACTTGCCCCACAATATCTCAGAACCCTCAGCGCTCTCTTTCTCTCCCAGCCTCTGATTCGGTTATCTGCACACAGCCATGCAAACAAACAGCAGGATGGACCAATCTCTGCCCCAGGCACTCATTAAAACCGCAGTAATGTTCTAAAACTCTTCTGCTGTCCTTCTTGCAGACTGCAAGGTGCCTGAACACACTACACCCGCCCTGACTGTTTCATGAGGACTTCCATTGTGACTGACCTGAACTTCAGAGAGCAGAAAGCAGTCAAGATGATTCATACTGTACAAGACAAAAATCATAAAACTCAACAAATGGGTTCAGCATGTAACTCCCTTGTGCTGTTATGCTTTTTTTTTTTTTAAAGGAAAGAAAAGATGTTTACTCATTCAGACAACAGGGTTGTTTCGACCTTGTGCTGTTTTATTCCTTGGGTTAAAAAAAGGATGAAAAAAATAATAATAATACCGCATGATGCTCTTACCTCCTTTTCCCATTTTCATCTCTCACACTCATTACGTCTATTGTATAGTACAATGCAATTTCCACCTCATTTCATGTTTGAATGCTAATAGTAGCTGTGCATATTGTAGGACTTCCCCCCCCCCCTCTTCATCTGATTTTCCCACCCGAGATAAGTCAGCCCAATTGAAAACACGGAATACTGCCAGGCTCAATTTGCACCGTAATTCCCCGTGCAGCACGGAAAAGAGCATAAGAGGTAGAGATGACATCCAGCGTAGAGTCTAGGTAATGTCACAATATTAGTGCTGCTTGCTGCATAGTTTTAATTCCTGCAACAGTGCCTGGAAATGACATTTTCTCCCCCGTAGACAGCACAGTGCAGTGCAGCCTTCCTATTAATCGCACGTTTTTCACATTCCCGTTTACACAAACTTATTTTTACGTTTGGTGTTTGTTGGACTGCAGTGWAWTCCAGTATTGAGAAAACTACACTGCCAAATTCAATGCGGCCCAAAAATTCAATACGGTCCTGAAAATGGAAAAAAAAAAAAAACTGTTTTTGTATCACATCTGTGAAGCAACCCCATTTTAAGTTATTATCTCAAAATTTACATGACTATTTTTGGAATTTATGGAATTTTTTTAACCACATTTATTTGTTCTAAATTGTGATATTGCTTTACTTAAAGTACTGTAGATCAAAGGCAGAGATAAAAAACTATTTAAATGATTATCAAAGACCACTATGTAAACGTTGATAGTACTGTAATTATGTCTCATATAAATAGCTGAGATACCTGTTTTTCAATTCAGTCAGGTGAAAAGGCTCAAATTGAGCAGTGACTCATAAAGCAATAATTCTCCATAAATCAAAATTTTACATGTGAGCGAGATTTCTTACTCTTCATAAACTTCATATCTCACTGTCTCATCATCGTCTACACCGCTTAATCCTGTATACACGGTCGAGTTGGGCCTACCGCAGGGAATTTAGGGCATGCAGGGCACACACACACTCACACACTCATTCACACACTACTGACAATTTGTGAACACCAATTAGCTTAATCTTGAAAAGTCTTTGGACTGTGGGAGGAAACCGGGAGCCTCAGAGGAAACCAATCAAGCACAGGGAGAACATGCAAACTCCATGCACACAGGGGCGAGACTCGATCCAGACCCTAAAGGTGCAGGGCGACAGTGCTAACCACTATGCCACCATACTATGTCGCTCATTCAATTTCTACGAACTGTCGCTAAATTTACACTCCTAGCTACAAAGCTACTTTGTAGTGGAGACTCCTTCCATAAATGTTATACACACCTTTCTTCACACAAAAGCCTGAAGGATTATACTGTACTGTATGTTTTTCTGTTATGTGACACTGTGTTTAATATTGACGTTAGGTTATGTGGAACATCTGCTGTACAACTCCCTGTAGATTAGCCGTTACTATAGAAACGATAATACTATAAATTAAATAATGACTGGCACTGCGGTCTGAATTTACAGTATAATTCTGGTACTATTATATTCAGGCTACTTTATTCGAAAAATTCTGATTCAGTTTTGGTGATTTGGTTATTTGATTCGGTTATTTTCATATATTTGTATTTTAATTCTATTTTATTCTGTAACTCTGAACATTTGTATGTTCTATTTTAATCGTCTTTTATTTTATTTTGAATTAGAAAATCTATCTTCTGTTTGTTTTTTTATTTACACATGACAATCATTATTATAATTAGAATTTACATGATGAATGTAAATGTATTGGTATTTCATGTAACATTTCTTTGAACTGTCATCCTAATAATCAGGAACCGATTCTGACTTCACCTTCTGCAATCCTTACACTCATACACAAACCGTTACAAACYGTTTAAAGAATGTAAAAAAAATAAATAAAATCACCGTGTTTTGGGGCTGTAATTGGTGTGTGTGAAAGAGTGTTTGTGTTGCTCCTCCTAGGTTTCTTTTTAGCTGCATTTGATCTGCTGTTTTGTCTCTGCGGCTCGTTCGGAGCCTGGCGTGCCTCGCAGCTGGAGGAGCACAGCAGAGATGTGAGTGCTCTTCCTTTTTCCCTCCCACCTCCTCTTCTCTCCTCTTCCCTCTTGAGCTCGAGGCTTCCGGCCTCCGCCGTGCCTCTGCCGTGCCACTCTGAGCCTCCCTGCCGAGGTCACCGCGGCCTGGGTCAAACAGGCAAAATAACCCCAGCACACACACACACACACACACACACACTGCTTACTCGTAGACAATTTCTCTCTCTTTCTTTCTGTCTCCATGGATCAGTGCCATCTTCTCCTGCTGTGTGAAAGTGCTACACCCGACAACATCGGCCAGGCCCCAAGGTCATCCCTCCAGCTCCCAGGTGAAGATACAGAACAGCGAGCTCCTCCTGGGCCAGTGTGTTCCTGGCAAAAGTACAGACATACACATACACACACACACACACACACACACACACACACCCACACACACACACACACACACACACACACACACACACAGAAAGCACAGTGTTCCAGAGCAAACATTTTGTCAATACCATGCAGGAAACATGAACTAGTACAGAGCTTGGACAGTGGCTTGCATCAAGTATTCATCGCCTTGAACGTTTCTAGATTTTATAGTGTCACAACCTGGAATTGAGAAGGATTTAATATGTAATATGTCCTAAAGCAACCACAAAACTACTCATCCAACATTCTGCAAAGCATATCCATTATCTAAAACACATAGAATATATGACACTCCACCAAAAGTGAGGGCTTGTGCAAAGGATGGGATTAGTCAGAGAGGGGGTCAAAGGTAACTCTGAAGAAGTTGGAGGGATCCAGAACTCAGATGGAAGAAGCTCTTCACAGGACACGCACAGCCCAAACGCTCTACAAACCTGAGCTGGGAAGATTAGGAAGTTTTTATGAAATCCCATTGAGAGTTTGCTAAAAGGCTTTTTGGATTTCAGCAAACATAGCAAAAGGTTACCTGGAACCAAAACTGAACATTAAGACCTCTTCTCTTGTCCATATCTTACATTTGGTGGAAAAATCTAAGAACCAAATTTCTACAGTGATGCATGCTGGTGGTTAACCTTGAGAGCCAACAATAACTTCTTGTTTGCTCCTCTGACTGATRGCTGCCTTACCGGGAAGCTATCATTTGGTGGATGGACTTTTTTGGGTGAAGTCACAGTGTTTGTGCCATGATGGCTGCACTTATTATAAGTTCATCTAATGGTGCAGTACAGGAAAGTTTATTAAAAAAGGATCATTTGTTGTACAGAAACCCTTAATCAGCACTTTTCCATGACTTGTTTAGATACCTCCTTGGTCTTAATAAGCCATTTGGTTAGATATGTTCTTCACTTCTGAAACATAAGCCCAGGATCCGCCCAGGTTACATATATATATA
>QMIH01000290.1:172476-249384 GCA_003987875.1 Clarias batrachus
CCAGATACATACACAATTAAAGGGGGATAAGAAGTATATCTCAAGATTCCACTAGGTCTAATAAAATCTCAGTAAGGTCCAACCTAAATTGCTAAATGTCTCACTTTGGCTGTAGAACACTCCAAGAAAGCAATGTCTAGCAAATAGGACATCCAAGTATGTATGCTGGAATAGCTGGATAGCTTGATCTATCCACAATTTCAGAAGAACCCTTTTAGCAGCAGTAAGGGCAATAGTTATATGTTCTTTAACATAACAAATCTTCCAAGACCAGTTGTTTTTGTACTGAAATCATGCAACTAAAAAAAATAAAGGTATGCAAGCACAGCATTTAGGGTTTTTTTTTTTTTTTTTTGAATAATTTTGTCAATCATGACATTGGCACAAGTATTTAAGGAGGTGAATACGTATGCCTGCGTATAATACAAAGGACAGCCACACAGGAGATACACCAGTCGTGGCCTTGCTCAGATAGCGAGTGCAGACGCACACAAAAACACAGATGTAAGTACACTCTCCCAGCAACAAGTGACCCTCTGACCGTGCTTTTTCTATCTGTGTCCTCGTCTGTCTCCAGGCATGAAATGCTGCGTGCCTGACGCACCAGTAATCCAATGCAAAAGAGATCATCTGGCCAGCATGATTGAGCTAAATGCTTTGCAACCAGCTATCTGTTTCCATGAATGGCGTAAGCACCGAGCATGTGCCTTTTTAAACGATTTTCTAACGTTCCCCCCCAGCCATATGATCGGATTATACGTATAGCACCTGTTAGTTAATACACCAAATAACCTGCATGCAACGAATAGAATAAAAGTTCAGTCTATCCGAATAGCAGAGTGAGTTAAACCTGGAAACTGATTAAAAAGAGAATAAAAGCAAAAACCCCAGGCCTGTATCAAGCATACAGTCACGGCTTTTAACTCTCCAGCTGGCTGAAGGTTAGTGTTTATTTCAACCGAGCAGAGATGACACGGGATTGAAACATTCATAAGAAACAACAATAGCGCAATGTCCGTAAGCATCTGCAACCTTTTTACTCTGGATGGAACGAGGAGATAAMCTTCTGCTACGTTCGGGATGCACATCTCCCACACGGCTTATCTTTTCCCTAGAAAAAAGGGAGACCAGGATATGACAGAAATCTTCAGAATTCTTTCTCTCCTCTCTTCCTTTCCACTCTCATGCTAGATTTACCAATCAACCCAAAAAAGCAAAGCTACTGTATATGGACACAGGGCCCAGGAAACATGCGGAAATGGATCTTGCTATGGGGGTTCTGCACAGGGGTCATGACAGCTCCAGAATATACTGTATATAGAGGGCTTTTTTTTCTGTTTGGTTCTCCTTCGGGGCGGCATGGTGGTGTAGTGGTTAGCACTGTTGCCTTGCACCGCCAGGGTCCGGGTTCGATCCCCGGCCAGGCTCGATTCCCGTCTCTGTGTGCATGGAGTTTGCATGTTCTCCCCGTGCTTGGTGGGTTTCCTCCCACAGTCCAAAGACATGTAGGTTAGGCTAATTGGTGTTCCCAAATTGCCCGTAGTGTGTGAATGAATGAGTGTGTGTGTGCCCTGCGATGAATTGGCACCCTGTCCAGGGTGTACCCTGCCATGTGCCCTAAGTCTCCTGGGATAGGCTCCAGGCCCCCCGTGACCCTGAATACAGGATTAAGTGGTATAGATGATTATAGATGAGTGAGTGAGTGAGAGTAGTTCTCCTTCATGGTGATGAAGTTTTCACCATGGGTGGTAAATTGTTAAAAGATAGCAATAATTGTTTTACAATGCCTGACACTCGTTTGGCAGTTGGAAGTCATAATTAGAGGCAGCAAATGGAAGACAGAACTTTCTATAGGCTTCCTGCTGACAAACAGAGGATTGATTTTTGGTTAGCGGTGATTAATTGAGCCAACACAGATTAAAAGGGACGTGAAATCAGAACGGGAGACATCATTGTCTTTGTAGCGATCATTTCGTATCAGGTAAAGACATTAGTTCTTTTCTAGCGTGTGTATATATTCTTAAACGTTCAAGGATCTAATGAAAGATTTAGCAATTACTTTGATTCATATTCACTGCCTGGCCAATTAAAAAGACCCTGTCTGGATTTAGCAAACCCTTGAAAGCTTTTGTTTGGATAATTACTGTAGGGACAATCCTTTCAACCCTAGCTGAAGCAACAACTACGTGGAATGACGTATCCCATGGTCATAAAAATGTGATTATGTTTAAGAAGTGTCAAATTATGACTGTCGCTGCTGTGTATTTGGGTGAATTGGAAGGAACCTCTTCTTATTTTTAATTGAACTTTAAGGTGATCTGTTTTTGGATAGTTAATGGAATTTTTTTTTTTTTTTTTTAATGGTAGGAAAAAAAATATTCTTCTCCATCAAGCAAAGAAAACAACCAAGGAGATTGCTGAAATGACTGGAGTTGTGTTAAAAACTGTCCAAGGCATTATTAAAACATGAAAGGATAGTGCTGAACTTTCAACTTTGCAAAATAAATGTGGCAAAAGACAAAATATCACAACTATTGTAATAGTAAAAGTAAATGCATTTCACAGGATTGGGACTAAACAGCTATGTGACCAAAAGAAAACAACTTCTTAATCAGCTAATCAGTTTTCAGTTTGCTAGGGAGCAAAAATTTGGACTTTGGAGAGACGGAAAAATATTCCAGGACAACAATGCCTAGATTCATCTGGCTCAGATTGTCAAAGAGTGGTTCTGGGAGTGTGGGGAATCATTTTCACACATGATTTGACCCCTATAGAGCTCGGACCTTAGCCACATTAAAAGTCTTTGGGATGTGCTGGAGAAAACGTCAGCCAAACTCTGCACAGAAATAAGTAATAGTGATACGTGATGCTGCATAATAGTGAATAGAGGCTGTAATTAAAGCTAAAGGCGAGCCAACTAAATATTAGCCTGTGCGACTTTTGACCAGGAAGTGTACAATACGCAATTAATAAGCAACATGATTGGATTTATCAGAATTTTAATAACTTTAATTGTGTTTTCGACATGGGTGAAATTTCACATGGTATTAATGAACAATCAAGAAACTCTTATATGCATGGTGAAAGCTGACGGGAAACTTATCTAGAAGTCAATCACAAATTGCACAACACTGCGTGTCATCATCATTCGCAGTGTCCATTGTTAATGTTGTTGCCAAGGTAAAGCTTGACCACCAATATGGCATCTGATGAGCGCAGGTCATGTGACTGAAGGATTTTTTCTTTTTGTATGTTATAAGAGTCATTCTGTATAGAGCAAATCGTGTGGCACAGTGTGTTAAGGCTTTGAGTTAGCGATGAAAGGGTTGCTGGTTCGAGCCTTGAGCAAGGCCCTTAACCCTGAGTGCTGCAGGGTGCCACATACTGGCTGACAATGCACTCTGATATGCGAAGAATTAAATCATTTCACTGTGCAGTGATGTACAGTATATATGACAAATAAAAGCTGAACTGAACAAAGCTTAAACACTAACTTTTTTTTCTGACTGATTCTGTACATTACTGGGTAACATAAATCTATATCTTATACTCATTATTTTGAAACCAAGAAACCCTCAATTTCTTGTGAATTACGACAATTTTCAATCTAAGTGAAGCATAGAATGCACATAATATTTGATTTCATGATCTTATAATATGCTTTTCCTTAATAGGTGAAATATTAAATATAAACACAGTAGGTCTTTTCGAAGAAAACGGCTTGAATAAATAGAATTATGATCAACAGACATGGAATGTACCTCAAATTATAAAATGACTCATAAACAGTGCCGGCCAGCGCTCTTAAACAACAAGCGGCGCCATGATTTTTCAAACAAATGAGCAAAAAACACACTTGACTATCATTCGAGGAAAGCTTGGCTTGCTTGCTTGTTACTATTGCTAGCTTTGACACCAGAAGCCTTTTGACTTTCAATAAAATCAGGAGTTCAGGACAGAAGCTGTGAGACACTGCTGCTCTCTGCTGCGTCAGATTCTTGCTGCTGTTGTTGTTCAAGACGAGTTCAATGAGCTTGCATTGTGATTCCTCTATACAGCATAGTTTATATACAGTACAGTACAGTACATGAACAAACCAAATGTCATTTCTCTTGTTGCTATGTGTGTGTCTGTGTGTGTGTGCACGTGCTCGTACATTAATATGATCTGAATTTATAGCTCATATCACACTAAATTTAAAGGTATATGATGCCACATTGTGCAAAACGAGTTTTAAATTGAACATTAACCCTAAAATTACAAATGACAGCAGAGCTTTAAAAGATGATTTATCTTTAGTGAAACTGAATCCAGTTAGAGTTTGCTCATATCACCAGCGCCCTCTAGTGATAAAAAAAAACATTAAGTTTAAATTCTCACCTTTCACTGGGCAGTACAGGGAAATTACTGTATAGTACTTGTACTCGATAATAGTTATAGAATTATTATATTTAATTAATACCATTGAATCCAGTGCAACCTGGATGTGTAAAGGTTAATAGCATCTTTTCTTCCTATTGCCATCTCAGGGAGTTTTTCCTTGCCACTGTCGCCGTCACCCTTGCCTTGCTCATTAGGGACAATCTCATTATCTAACCACATTTTCTTCCACATACACACTTCCATAAATTTTCTTTTCATTTTCTAAAGCAGCTTTGAAACAATGACCATTGTTAAAAGAGCTATAGAAGTAAAATTGAATTGCATTGAATAGCAAAATTTGGAATAAATTAACTGAACAAATTAAATCTAAACATCAACCAGGTACAATATGGATCAGGATTAGAAAGTGAAAGAGCAAAAAAAAAAATCATTTACATTTTCACGTTTATGTAATTTACAGATACTTACAAAAGTGCTTTACTGTTTCATGAAAGTGTTTTTAAGATGTTTTTCATCCTAAATGTATCTCATCGATACTGTATGTCAGTGTTGCATTTTAAAGATTTGTGTGTGTGTGTGTGTGTGTGTGTGTGTGTGTGTGTGTGTGTGTGTGTGTGTGTGTGTGTGTGTGTGTGTGTTATTACTACTTTGCTGTAGTAATAACTTTATGAGGAATTACAGAAATTTAAAAAATGAATATACATTTTTATATATTTATATAAAAATGTATATATTTATTTACATTTCTAACAGTTCTGAAAAATATTTTTACAAAATTTACATTTCAATTTATTAATGACTTATACTTATCTTAAAATATTTCAACTTTTTTATTTTTGTGTTTTAATAATGATTTAACTGAATATTACATTTTAAGTAAACCTCTAACCACCAAACCTCTAACTTTATTGTAAAGCATAATTTCAAAATTAGTTTTTGCCATTTTATGCATTAAGTATGCATAACACTAAATTTTCATAGCACTATTTTAGTGCATTTTGTATTCTAGTGTAGGTTGGCTTTGATAATAATTGTAATTACTTTGTTTAATAATGATCTAATGTGATTTCCAAACAAATGTCTTTTTATCTTAACATTTAGTGTAACATTTCTTTTCATGTTCATCATAAGGACATCCTTCAAAAAAATCTTTAAAACATAATTCTTTAGATTTTGAAATAAAGGTTGAAGGTCTATGTTTAACATTTTTCCCCAATTGATTTAGTTTCAGTTTCTCCACTTGAGAACAGGAATGAAGCTAATGTTTATAAAATCACCTGTTACCTGGCATTCAAGAATACTTTTATATACAAGTGACACTGTGTATGTAATAGTGTTGAAGTCTTTCCTTTAATACTAGACATGTAATTAAAACTAATAAATTGAATTATCTACAAAAGATCTACTTGCGCATTACAATAATAATAAGAAGGAGTATAAAACTATTGGTATCTTAGGAATGCATACAGTATGTGCTACTTGATTGATACCGCCCCCTTGTGGAGAATATTCACTTAATATTCATCTTAATTCCTATCAAATCAAAGCATAGTTAGAATTACCTTCAGTGGTTTATTTAAACTACAGGATTTTTCTTACATTTCAACACTTCGGACTGAAATCGCAGTACTTTTGTTTATATATANTATATATATATACACACCTCTGTTATATTAAATCAGTTAAACTTCTTAATACAGGACTACTCTAAAAATTGAGATTTACATATTTAGTTACTAATAAGAATGAGAAACTATGGTTCATCATCTTCACCTGTGTTTATAATAATGATAATATATAAGGTAATCTTCTAGTTTCACTTAAAAACTTTTTTGGTCCATCCACTTGTCATCCGGCACATCGGGGCAGCGAGACTTCCCACCCTGGAGATATATTTTTGTAGCAGTTACTTAAAGGGGTCAGGTGCACAGCTCAATGCTCGATTGTCATTCACACATTGAGCAATTTGGGAGTGCTATTTAGACTAATCTGCATGTCTTTGTATTGTGGGAGGAAACAAGAGAACCCAGAGGAAACCCACCAAGCCTGGGGAGAACATGCAAACTCCATGCACACAGACCAGAGGCTGGAATCGAACCCCGACCCTGGAGATGCACGGCAGCAGTGCTAACCACTAAACCACCACACTGCCATTTGTAATTAAAATACCACGAATAATACTAACAATCAATTACAACATTATAAATCCGCAAATATTCACATGTACCAACAAATATTTACAATATCATTTAAGAAATGTTAAAGCTAAACAGTCATTTTGTTTTTTTTTTATTAACACTCATTACCCTTAACACATTCACATACTGCAGAAATATTGACACCCTCTAAGAAAAAGAGGCAAAATCTCAAATTTTGGTATTGAATCTCAAATTTATCTCAGTTTTAAGTCTCTGGATAGATTTTTGACAGTGACAATAAATGGTTTCACGTGTGTACAGATAAATATTTAATTATATTTTATTACAATTCTATTGACTTTATTAGGGTTGTAATAAAATAAGAAGGAAGACAGCTATAAACCATCCCCAAGGAGCATGATAAGGGACATTGTGACAGTGAACTGCCTATAGATTTTCCCCTCTCATCATGTGGTTCACACGTGTTGACATTTTGTCATTAATAAAAATATTAATAAAATAACAACATATCAGCTTGGGGATCTGAGCTGAAGTTACACTCTGTGTATCATAATGAAATCTTACACTGCACTGTTTTGTCTCTAAATGAATAAAATTCAGTGTTGTGTAGTGGTGCAATGATGTCAGGTTACCAATAGGTGGCAGCACAATCACTTTTAATTTTGTATCTTAGAAGCTCATTTCTGGCTGTGGAGAAATGTAAAGTGAAGCCACTAAAAGTCTGTCAGTAAAATGGAAATAGTAATCATGAGAACAGTTGCTTTTCTGAACAATAAAAACTGTTCATTATGCTAAAAAACTGTAATCACTTTACATCTCTAAAATCAATGGCATTCATTAATCTTGGCATAATAGTAGATTTTGAATTTGTTTATAATTCTACATACTACATTGTTTATAGTCCTACATTCTATATGACTTAAATATTTAGGAAGTTCATCACTTTCAATAACCACCTACTATCACACTGACACTCTCGCTGGTAAATCTTAAAATATTACCAATATACAATGAAGGTGATTTTAACACAGCCTAATTATACTCCAGTTTTAAATTTTTTTATTATTATTCAATTCAATTCAACTGATGAGCAAGCCAAGGGTGACGGCGACAGTGGCAAGGAAAAACATCAAGTTGGTACAGATTAAAAAGTTGTAACATTTTCTGTGACAAGGTGTTTTGAAAGACGCATCAGTGTCAACAAAAGTCAGGGGTAAAGCAAAAATGCCAAATTTTGAGCTTTTCGGCATACAGTAGAGTAGGAATGTCTGTGTGTTGTGGTAACTCAGTAAACTGTATATTTACTCAGTTTGTCCCAGAAACGCCAAGACAAAAGCCAAACACCTCTGTTTAATATTGAAACTAAGAACATTTCTATACAGACAATGTGACGAGGATAAAAAAAGGCTTTAGTTTGCTAAGAAGCATACAGATTATATGGATAAAGGTTCTGGAGTGTTATTCCAGAGTGATGGGCGTGTCCGGGTAAGAAAGGAAGTGCATGAAAGTTTGCACCCATCATGCACAAGCCTTTGGAGGCAGTGTTATGATTCAAGGTTGTTTCAGATAATCTTACCAACTTTATGTGGCAGTAAAATGAAATCAGCTGATGACCTGAATGTACTGTATGACATCAACCTAGTTTTTCCTTCCCCGAAGGCACAGGCGTACTCCAGGACTCAAATTATGAAAGAGTGCTTCTAGAAGCATGAGAAATCATTTCTATACAAGTTGTTCTTCACATTCCCCATTGTAATCCAAGCAAAAGTTGCTGATTGAAATATTAGACTGTGCAACTTAATTTTGGGCCAGGACGTAGCTGTTATTAAAAAAAAAAGTGACATCAGGAACTTGTTATTACAAAATTGTCCATGTTGGAATAAGAGGATTAAAAGCCTTTGGACCAGGCATTTATTGGAAAATAATTGACTACACTCCCCCTGTCACTGAAGTAAATAGTTAACACTTAAAATCAGATATGTTAAAGTTATACATTGCATATGCTTATGTTTAATGCACATGTTTACTGAATCTGTCTGTTTTAAAATTCACCTCCAAGCCTGACTGACAGGAAAATGACTTTTTTGGGGTGTGATTACTCATATTAAAAATCAAAGAACTTCATTCATTCTCTATATCGCTTATCCTGTATAGGAGGCCTGGACAAGAGGTGAGGTGCACCAAAATGCGGACAAAATGCCAATCCATAGCAGGGCAGACAAGCACACGCACTGTAGGGAATCTGGAAACCTAATCCACATTGGACTTGGGGAGGAAATCAGAGTACCAAGGAAACCCACCAAGCACAGAGAGAAAATGTAAACTCCATGCATACAGACCCAAGGCAGGACCCGAACATTCAACCCTGTAGGTGTGAGGCCACAGCTAGTTTTTAGCTGTGAAAAAAAACAATATAAAAAAGTAACTCATTCATTTAAAAGATTCTCTTGAGTTGAGAATTTCTTATTTCATTTTTTTATTTTGCTTGCCTCAGAAGAGCATTATTGCGAGTTCTCATGAAAGTACATTAAGAGTTCAGCATAATAGCAGCTACAGAAGACAAATCTCATCCTGGTAGACTCAGCATTGCCAGTAATATCAGTACTGTGAATGATGTGAAGCACTCCAGATCGATGGCATTCTCTCATACCATTCTCTTCATCTAAAAAACAAAATAGCTACATCTTGTCATGGAAAGAATGATAGCGACCCTGTATATCAGATCTACACACATACACGGACATTCATTTCCATTTATGGTATTAATCTTTTTGGAGACATCTTGTTTCTTCACAGAAATATGTGTATAATATCTACAAGAAAGTATGTTCACATGCCTGTTTTTTTTTCCCATGAGGATTTAGAAATGAAGAGAAAACTCAGGTTGCTCATCTGATTTCATTTATTAAAGGCATATGGCTTGGCATAAATAAAGCGAGGGAAAAAAAAGAAAAGGTTTTCTTAATACAGTTTTGCAACATGTCAGGTAAAAGGTGCTATTCATCATAATGTCTTCTGCATTTTGAGGCACGTCGATGGCTTTCGTTAATGAGAGCAGCCTTAGAAACAGAAGAGTTAATAAAACACGTAGTGAGGATGCTCTGTGGAGAAACACAGGAGGAACGTTCCCGTTAGTCATGACTTGATGAGCAAAGTCCGAAAGCTGAAAGGGAGCGCCTTGTCCTACGGGCATGCTTTTCCCAGCAATGACACATCAAGCGCAGATCCAAGCACAACACCGTAACTCTGCTGTGCAAACACTGATACAGAGACTAAACCACCCGGGCAGACAGGAAATTAGCTGTTAAGAGCTGATATAGCATAGGTACATGTGCCGTGCACGTGAGATCCACCATGCAGGGCATGTGTCCATGCTGGCGTGCTTTACACACACAATGCATCATAGGAGCATGTGGGTGATCACCTTGAGTCTGCCAATGACTCAGAGCATTTCAGGTGAGGACACAGCAGACAGGTCGAGAATGACTAAAAGTGAATAACAGGAAAGAGAATAAAAATGAAATATGAAGCAGGTCGAATGAGGCTACAAAGGCCAMACAGTGTGAAATTAATAACAGGTGGGTTTTTTTTGTTGTTTTTTTTATCGTGCATTTCATGTCAATGCCTTGTCTTKAACAACGTYCATCTTTATCACAAGAGATTAATCACAAACCAAATAAGAGAAAGGTACATAACGGAACAATATCAAAATATACCTTCCAGTGTATAAAAAGTACAAATCTCCATGGCAAACAGGTAAGATTGAAAAAACGTTCAGTGCGTTCAGACTGTACACAAAACAGTCCATTAACACTATTCTGCAATGCAGGGGTGTCAAGCTTACGCATCGGATTACTTTCAAATTGTAATGTGGGAAATGTAATGAAAATGAATGAAAATGTATGTAAATCCCCGTTAGATTKCAAGGTTMTTAGTGATTTCTCTATTTAAAATCTATAAACCCATGTTGTAATACACACAAGAGCTTCAGATATTGATCAGTGGTTTTGACTGTGGCAGGATGATCTGGTTCTTTCATGGTACTCCTGAGGTACTAGTTCTCTGAATCCATCCTAGTCCCGTACTACTCCTGGTTGAAGTTCTCATCACATGGAGACCCAATGAATATGGTCTCATATACAGTATTCTGCTTGAAGATGCATGTGACCGCCAAGAATGATGAGAATGTCTTTGGTCTTTATTTGATCGAACAAGATTTCCTATGATGATTGAGAAAGTTTGAATTCTAAGCTTTGTTTTAAAGCTCTTTAATGATCACTATCCAAGCTGGTGACTCCAGCTGCGATTTCTCCGTGTGCTGGTGAAGTTATTTTTAGGGCTATCAGGAAAATCCTAGTGTYAAAAAGAGTCTGAGCATTCCCCGGTTTGTTTTCCCCCGAGCCTCTCCTCATAAACAAACTTGCACTGGCCATACTTCAGGAATCGGACATGATACAGTAATAAACTTGGGATCAAWATGGMGCTTATTGAACCAGAAATCATCCAAAATGTGACTTGTCACCTGATTTGATATAGAACACAATAATATGAGGGATTTGTTTATGGCTACACTGTCTAGTAGAGAGTTTTCCGTTGCYGCTGTCAYATCCGGCTTGCTCATTAGGGACAAACTGATCTACACATTACTTAAACTGATTTCTGTAWCGCTGCTTTGTGATAATATACACGGTTAAAAACGCTATATAAAAAAATTRTCTGGATTGATYTGAGTGTTTAAGAAGCACTTCATCTCTTATGGAAATCTTAACGCATAACAATGTYAAGTTTATCCAGAAAGGTCTGTTCGATGGGTAGAAATGCTCTGTTGATAAAATCAATGAGTCACTCTTCACGACTGTGGTAAGCAGAAAATAAACCATGCCGAATCTCTTTAGGTGGATTCGCTATAGGGATCCAAATCACTTAGCTGAAAACAGGACTCTGAGACGACAGAGTCACCAGAAATGGACATATATACTGTATAAGCCATTTATATTAGACATATTAATATAGCCTGTTACCTAAATGAGGAAGTTTGGCATCCCTGATATAGTCTAATGTACATGAACGTGATCTGTCTAAAGCACGTATTCAGCATCTTCAGATTTGACGGTGTRCGATTTTCAGCGTGTGCCACACACGTGTGGAGATCTGTGCGTCTACAATCTTACAACAAATGTTTGTMAATGTTCTGTACAACCTTTGTACCTAATACCTTTCCTCAAGTGTGTAAAAGCCAGCTAATAAAAGATGGCACCGGTACGTGAGCACATAACAATCCTGTGTCTGTATTAACCAAAAATAACCTCAAATATGCCGTCTGCGTTTAGTTTTTTTCATTATATACAGCAGTGGAACATGGAAAATAACTTGAAATTCATGAACCATGAACTGGGAGGAAGAGGCATTGAGAGAGTAAGGCGTATATCTACCAGACATTCGAAYCTCATAAAGAAGTGTGTAAACATTTGGTATCAGTAAGTGGAATGTGAGGATGGGTCGGATGATATCAACCCTGTTTGATTTGGCAGGTTCATTGCACGAGACCAAAAGCAGATTCAGTTCAGTTGTGTGTCAGTAAACTTGCAGCAAACACATACACACACACACACACACACACGCACACACACACACATGCACGCAATCCCACACACATGAAATCATTTTAGATTAACAGTTATTGTACAAAACATGCAGAAAACATTTTCTCCCAATCCATACAATCCCAGACAGCTCACTAATTAAAGTGCTTTAAGTTCAATAATAAAAAAAAAAAATTTAAATCCCTTTTGCCCTTCCATCCTCTTAACATTCTGAGAACTTTTGTAACGTGAGAACGGCAAAGAAATTGTTCCAAGACCAACTGTTCGATTCCCAGCTTTCAGGCGATGGAAATGTATGAGCAGCAGTCATCTGGAGGTTCATACAGCATGTCAGGTGAACAAAATGTTCATGTTCTAGTCGTAAAACAAGTGATTCTCAGCTAACCATTGGTTTTTATTATGCTGGAACATTTCATTTAGGATGAAGAATTAAAAGCTTTAACACGCGGGCGGTCTACGTAAGGAACCCACGGCCCAGGTGCTGCTCGATCCACTGCTGCAGAGGCTGCAAGTCGAGAGGTCCGGTCTCGGCATGCATCTGCAGCAGGATTTCGTAGAGTGCCACGAGCAGGGGCAACCCCACGCTCAGGAGCTCATACAAGCCGGTGTAGTCATCTGCGTTTTCCCTGAGGTGCAGGCCCAGAGAATGAACTTTCCCACCCAGCCAGTTACACACACGACGAGGCGTGGCACACACAGCCCGGCTCACGTGCACCGGCCAGAGCAGGCTTCTCCTGACCACAGAACACAAAGTACCTGGAGACTGCACAAAGCTGCTGTCACTCTCGGCTGGACTCGAAGACGCACTCTTCTGGTTGGCGTTTTCAGAAGGCTGAAGGTTGAGGAAAAACAGTAATAATTCAGGATCATTGAAAACTGTGTATATATAGGATATAAAGCAAAGCATTATAGCTAGTAATATGGCTAATGTTTACCATCTTTGGCTCCGATATCCTATCGCACTTCACAGCACATTTACGCTGAGAGAAATGGAGCTTGCAATACAGCTTTCCTGTGAGCGGAAAAAGAAGCACTTTATAGAAAGAGCTGGGAAAGAGGAGTGGAAGTAGAAAAAGGGCCAAAAGCAACATGCTAACTGTGTGTCAGCGTTGTACCCTGTTCTGAGTCGAATGCCTGTCCGCCCTGACATAGAGGAGTGCTGCAGGTGTCACAGCGGAAACACTCTCTGTGGAAAAACAGACCCTCGGCACTCAGGCGCTCCACCACGTACACCCGCTTCTTGCACGCATAACACACATCACCCAAGYTCTGGGGAAACTCCCTCCGCAAGGAACTCTGGGAAAGAGAAGATAACACAGAACTGAATCAGTTTAGCGAAGTATTTGGATGGGTGTCCAGACTGTAGGCTGCTGTGAGAAAGATGATGATGAACAGACTTTATGACCTCAGACTTTACTATTTTACAACAAATACCACGATAAAAGGAATTACTGAAATGCTGACATGTTTAAATAATGATTTTAGTGAGATGTCTCATAAGAATCKACAGTATGACCCAGCACARTACATACAATTTATTCTTCTCAGGATCGCATAATGTATAGTGATATGTGACAAGCATAATCTCTGACAAACTTGGAGTACAACATTTATCCAACAATAATTTGGACGATCTTTTCAAGCTTTGTGTTCGTTTTTAGGTTAATACAGGACACATATTCTTCTACSATAATAAGCTGGCAACAGGTCGTGGTCTTGGGTTCAGCATCATGTACTGAGTGTAGTGCAATTACACTATCTGTATCTGTATTTGGGCTAAACCTGGATTGTTTTTTTTGTTTGTTTTTTTTAATGTGAACCTTTGCTATAGAATCAGACGAATACCATCATTCTCAGAATGGTGTTTCAATTCTCCTGATTCCAAATAGAGATGTTAACAATTATTTCCTAATCSTACTGATGCAGCGAGTATTTTAGTTTGTACCTGCCTGCAATATTTACATTCCATAGACGTGTAATACTGAGACCTATTCACACGCACGGTGCAGCCGGCACACTAGCATATTTGAATGCACTGTTTGCTTTGCAAAGCAACTCGAAGCTTGATCAGGACTAGTATTATAGCAGCTGTCATTTCCTTAAACTAAATTAGACTCAGGGGCAAAGGTAACTCAGCATGTTAAGACTCTTTATTACTGATCAGAAGGTCAGCGGTTCAAGCCCCAGCTCCACCAGGTTGCCATTGCTGAGTATCATGGCTGACCCTGTGCTCTGACCCCAKCTCCCTACAAGCTGGCAGAATCTCACAGTGCAGTAATGTACAGTATAAAACTTGACTTAATTAGCTAAATAACAATATTTTGTTCATTAAGATGGCTATTTAAACGGAAGGGTGCTGGAGTATTAAGGTTTATTTCACCCAAAATTAATGGATGCAGGCGGCACAGTGGCTTAGTGGTTAGTACCGTCACCTTGCACCTCCAGGGTCTGGGTTTGATTCCCRTCCCTGTTTGCACGGAGTTTGAATGTTCTCCCCGTGCTTGGTGGGTTCCCCCGGGTACTCCAGTTTCCTCCCACAGTCCAAAGACATGCAGATTAGGCTAACTGGCATTCCCAAATTGCCCATAATGTAATAATTATGAGTATGTGTGAGTGCCCTGGGATGATTTGGCACCCTTTCAGGATGTACATGTACCCTGTCTCGTGCCCTAAGTCACCTGGGATAGGCTCCAGGCCCCGTGCGACCCTGTATGCGGGATAAAGCGGTACAGATGATGAGAGARTGAGTAAGTGGTGAATGGATGCTAGCTGTATCTCTGTAGTACTACACTAAAGTGCAGTGGATGTAAATACAGTAAGTGCTTATGTGTGACTGTGTGCGATTTGTGCTTACTAGCCATGATTGTTTTCCTTTGTGCTGGATGTAAAGTAGGTAGACATCGTCACTGGCCATACAGTACCTTACATCCAGGTTACTGAGGGTTATAAAATGACGTGTGTCTAAGCACGCACATGTAAACAACCCAAATGTAATTTTTGCAAAGGGACCGCATGACAAAGTCTACCCACTGATTCACATTAACACAAAACAAATAGTTTATACGGTGGATAAACACGTTACACACTTAGAATATCAGCCATAACAAAAGGAGACATTGTTTTATTCTSCGCCGTAAGGAATTTAGATAAACTGAAAACCTCATCCGCCATTTCAGATGCATGACAGATGGCTCACTGAATTTCAGACTGTCAACATCATGGCTAAACTTTCGTGTCTGAGCACAAAACCTGTTCTAATGATAGGTGACTACCAGGATAATGTGTCCGAACAAGGTGTCGAGCCACCAGAGCAGCTTYAATATGCCTCGACAAGCCTCAGCAACTGTACCGGAGCGATGGAGATCACGTTTTCAAAACATAACACGTCGCTGTGAAATCTCCCACAGGTGTTTGATTAGGTTGAGATCTGTTAAGGGTGAAGTCTAATTCATATGATTTACAACTTACTCATAAACCTGTTCACTGAACCTATGTTTTAAACTACAGGGTGGGCCATTTATATGAATACATCTTAATAAAATGGGAATGGTTGGTGATATTAATGTCCAAGGTCTCCCGATCTGACCCCCTTAGACTTTTATCTTTGGGGTCATCTGAAGGCAATTGTCGATAGTGTGAAGATACGAGATGTGCAGCACCTGAAACTAYGGATACTGGAAGCCTGTGCTGGCATTTCTCCTGCGGTGTTGCTATCAGTGTGTGAAGAGTGGGAGAAGAGGGTTGCATTGACAATCCATCACAACGGGCAGCACATTGAACACATTTTATAAGTGGTCAGAAACTTGTAAATAACTCATGAAATAATAAAGGTGCATTAAAACCAAGCACACCATTTTTTTTCTTGTGAAATTCCCAATAAGTTTGATGTCACATGACCCTCTTCCTATTGAAAAAACAAAAGTTGGATCCAAGATGGCCGACTTCCAAATGGCCACCATGGTCACCACCCATCTTGAAAAGTTTGCCCCCTCACATATACTAATGTGCCACAAACAGGACGTTAATATCACCAACCATTCCCATTTTATTACGGTGTATCCATATAAATGGCCCACCCTGTATATACTTGATGTTTTTTAAATGTAATTAAGCTGTGTATATAAAAAAAAAAACAGAAAGCACGGAGTGAAAAAAACTCTACGTATTTTGTAAACATGGCAAATTATTGTAACGATATATTATAGGGCTTTATCAGCATTCTACATAAACAGTTAAGTATTGCACATTTATATACAGTATATTTCTGCCACCTTTTTTTGCTTTAAGCTCTGAGATGTTATCTTTGCACACTGTGTGTCTTACCGGTGAGGTGTGTTTGGGCCTGTGATCGTTCTCATAGAGAGTAAGCAGAGTCTCGGCCCGAGCTTCTACCACCAGAGACACTTTCCCGACAGTGCACTAACAAGCACATGGCAGGAAAGGACAGGAGGGAAAAAAACAGAAAGTGGGAAGAAGGAAATAGTTTCAAGAAGTTGGAAGAAATGTGTGGGACAAACCACCCTACACCAGACAAGATGCCTCACTTGTTCTGTATTTGCACCGTGCAATGTTTGACAGTTTCTGATTTATGTGATCCAGCCTTCAAAAAAGACAAGACCCTCAATAAACAACAGTGTTACTCAGCGTTCTTGAGGTATTTGGAATATTTGGAGTATTTTAAAGCGGGGTTCTCTTTATTGAGGGACAGTTATGTAACATGGACCTCGTTTTTGCGTGACAGATGAATCTCCCAGCGGGCTGAAAGATAAAACAGGCGTCTTTTTTTAGGAAATGAAGAGTGTTTCAGGTCAGACATCTGGTAGAGGAGGGGAGGACTGTGAGAAATATGTTCTCCGCTCTCAGTGCGGTCGGCCAAATGTTTCAGGGCCTGCTGTGTGCGCCTCTGGTTTGGTCTAATTATCCGCACTACAAGGGTGGAGTAGACTGTCCCACAATAGAGAGCCAGAAGTCACCTCCGTAACACAAAACCATGCGGTCAACAAGCCGAAACGAGCTTCGCCACTAACTAACATGCACTTCCGAGTATGGAAAAAAAAAACAAGCATTGTCAGATACACTATATGACCAAAAGTAGGTGGACACCTGACCCTCACTCATTCCCATCCCCATTCCCATTCCTGATTTAGTCTTCTTTGCTGGTTTAACTCTTCTAGGAAGGCTTTTCACTAGATTAAGGAGTGAAGCTGTAGGGATTAGCCATTCGAGGGCATTAGTGAGGTCATGGCAAGGAGCCCTGGGGTRTAGTCAGCATTCCAAAGATGCTCAGTGAGGCTGAGGTCAGGATTCTGTGTGGGACATTAAAGGAAACTTGGCAAACCATGTCTTCATGGAGCTTGTTTTGTATACCACAATGTCACGCCGGAACAAGTTTGGGTCCCTTAGTTCGAGAGAAGGGGACCTTTAATGCTGCAGTATACAAGGGCTTCTGTAAGAACCACATATTAGTTTGAAACTTTTGGCGATGTCGTGTACCTGCTTAGACTTGTTTAGTCAACATAATCTATGATAAGTTACTCCGATATGACATTTTCCTAAATCATTTATTTCTACTTTCACCTTTAATTCGTTGTCTTACAAGATACAAACTTAACAATCAACCAATCTTAATCTAAGAGTTATTCTATGATTCTCTCTTTTACAAAGCAGCATCCCTAAATGCTGAGGTTTGCTGGTTTTTGAMCAAGACMAATGACAAATGAAGACCAAATGGGAAATGAAAAAGGTTAACGAAACCACATTAATAGAAGATTTGATTCATGTGTTATAACGGATACGGATGACACACAATATGAAACCCTGAGAACAGTGAGAAGAGAAACTACCTGAATGCGAATGAACAGGAGGAAGTAGCAGAACATTGTGATGGAGGTGAAAGTGAGCTGCAATGCTGGAGGTCGATTGCAAGGTCGACTGTTAAAAGCAAGGTGCACATGGAGCAGTGAGCAGAGGAAGCAGAGACGGGACGTCAAAGATGAGATGTGAAAGATTATGTATGAGTACTGATCTAGTCTATGTCTTTTCAGGCACTGTTTAAGATTATTAGCAAGCCTGATTATTTGACGGAAAAAAGTGACCCACTTCAAGTCATAATAGTAGTCAAGAAGTAAAAAAGAAAACACACACACACTGATTGTGCATGCATTACCTTTTTAAATGTCTTAATATTTTGATCTTCTTTCCACTCAGACGTCTCTCTTTCTTTTTCATATTCAAGACTCTTATTATGTAACTACAACCACAAATTAAAACAGAAATAAAAAAGAAATAAAAAAGAGAATTTTTTTAATCAGCATACTATAATAAAGCAACTCATATAAGAATCACTACTCTCTTTTATTGATCATGGGACAAAAATAAAGCATCAGGCATGTGCTAATGTGTTAAAGACCATCAAAGTCCCCTGGTTTCAAATGAATGCATTATCAAGATTAGACGTGCTGCTGTGACATCCAATCAAATCCTCTCTCTCCTCTTAATCACTTTAAGAATGAAAAAAAAGCATAAACGAGTTATGTGAGATTACGCCACAGCGCAGTTGAATTCTCAGTTGTGATTGGTCAGAAGGTGTTGATAGATTTTCTGCAACAGAACTAGACACTAGACCACACATCAAGTAATGCCCTTCATCAGGGGTTAGAGAGGGATTTGGGATTCAGCCTTTAGTTCAAGTTATACTGTAAACCCGAATAAATTGGCAAAACCAAAAAAATTTGTAAACAGAACTATCAGTTTTTGAGTTTGTTGTACTCATTCATATTAATAGTTCTTTACTTGCATTATTGAGTAGCCTAACTCATACTATTTAATAGCAATTATAATTTTTTKTTGTTGTTGTTATTGCAAATCAAAAAAAAATTGTTGGTCTTTCGGCTGCTCCAGGAAGGGGTCGCCACAAGCAGACAATCCGGTCCGCACACAAGCTCGGCACAGGTTTTACGCCAGATGCCCTTCCTGACGCAACCCTCCCATTTTATCTGGGCTTCATCCAGCTGTTGGAAATCGAACCCAGGCCTTTCGCATAGCTGGTGAAACACCTACTGCACCACTGAGCCACCGGTGCCCTACTGCCCTGATGACGTCAGACACAAAATCACTAGTCTGAAAGGTTTTACATTGGTGGAACTTTAAGGTGACAGTTACTGTTACTTTCTGCTACTTAAAATATCAAATTTGTTCAGCTAACTTGAAAAGTGTCATTTCTACAAACTCATAAATACCTAAAAGTTCTAAATACTCATCAAGGTCTATTAATTTGAACTAATTGTAATTATTTAAGGTGACAGCACTCAATATGTTTAATTACTTTGAGCATTAGGGTTTACAGTGTAGCCATGAACAGAACAACACGCTGGCCATGTTTCACCCACGCTGGAAGTCGATTTAGTTAGTGTATTTAATGATTATAGAACACCTATATACACCTATATACAACATATAGTTAAAACGTCCCGGTGCTGTTATGCAATATATCACCACTCGTGAAATAGCACTCATCCAATCAGATTACTCGGCTGGAGTAAAGTTATGACCCACGGCGGTGCTGTAATTTCTATATTAAGCAAAATAAATAAATGTGATTAGGAGTTAATTAAACTGAAAAGAACATTAATGCAGAATGGACAACAGAAGGCTGGCAGATTCATTCTGTCTATTAGAGGAAAAATTAACATTTCACATTTTCCCAGTCAAGGCCAAGCTGCACACACTCTAGAACAGCATGCCCTAGCTTTTTATCCTTTCATTAAAATTCTATACAAAAATATAGTGAGTTGTTTGTTTCTGTGTTACAAATAACCAAGCTACAAAATCTGGGGTTTTAAATGAGACCGGAAGCTCATTGCTTGTCCTTAAAGTCCCGCTGGACCTTGGATTTTAAATGTCACATTCATCGAATTTTTAATTACAACCATGAAACAGTAAGTGATCACAAACAGGAACTGTTAATCTTAACCAGCAAACTATTCATGTGCTGGAATGAAAATACAGCTCTGTGTGATAAAAGACACTCTGATAAGTAAAATACCAAATACAYTGTATTAGAAGTCAAGAAGAGCTGAGGCTGAGTTCAAGCACACCTACCATATGTGACCCGGGCACTGAGTCACTCTGAATGGCTTTTTCAGAAGGCTTTATCTTCGACTGTTGAGGTGTGTGTGTGTGTGTGTGTGTGTGTGTGTGTGTGTGTGTGTGTGTGTGTGTGTGTGTGTGTGTGTGTTTAGAAGGAAAACAGAGAAATGATGAAAAACAATAAGACAGTTAGAAAGTGATGAAAAAATGACCAGAGGAACATTATCAGTTCTGTGTAGGTTTGAAAAGATGACAAAGCAGGGCTGGGGAGAAAAGGTAAATAGATGGAGGGGATGCACGATACAGATGTTTTAAACGGGAAAACTAGACTTAGGTCAAATGTCAGGGTAATTCTGGCTCATCAGTGCAGGCGGGTGACCAGGTGTTCAAATCCTAGCAAAGAACTGCATTGCATTGTACACATGTATATATTTATGTGTATAATGACAATAAAAGCTGTCTCTGGCTGCATTTTAATATTGCTCGTCTAAATCCTACAGTATGATTTAAAGTGCAAGAGGTAATCGTTTGTCATCCGCGCTACACTTGGTAATAATTCTACCATCTAGCAAGAAAATCAAACGTAGTAAATCAAAAATATTAAACTCATGAATCTTTTTTCAGACACATATTTCACATGTTCTTCATCTCTTTTTCGGCATTATACATTTTTCCTATATGTCCAAATCCTAGGTTTTACCATATGGTAGATAAATGATTATGCAAATATAAAATTATACATGATAGGCAGAAAAACCTGGTGCTTAGGAGATGTGCATACTGTATGTACTGGTAGGATTGGATTGATTATCACTTGTTCACAGAGCTGGGTGGAAATGTTTGCAATGTTTGCAGAAACACTTCCTCTGTAATAATTGAAGCTATCGAGCACAAACTTTAGATGTGGCACTGGAAAACTGTTGAGAGTGGTGCTGCATTACTGCAAGTGAAATTCATTGTCAAAGCAAGCCTTATTGCTGACAAGAATAGTTTTGGTTTAGTTTGAATGATATTAATATATCTTTATAAATCTTGCATTGGTGGTTCAGTGTTAGGCTCCCCAGCCAAAGCCACACACTTACAGTTACAGGGCACCCTTAGTGCTGAGGGCTGCCTCAGAAAGGGCATCGAGTGTAAAACCTAATGTGCCAAAAATCCAGTGGCAAAAAATAAGATACGGATTTGTCGATCTGCTGTGGCGAAACCTTAATGAGGAGTATCCCAAAGAAAAATAAAAACTGAATAACAGTATTAACATGAATACAATAAAAGATTGAAAACAATTATGTGTCCAGAATGAAAAGCAAATACTGTACTTTTACGAATAAGGCACAAGATTACTTTTGCCCAAACGGATTTCTATATTTGCTCTTAATGTGCATGTGAGATGCTGCGGGACAAAAAAAAACTAACAAAAAAAGAAGTCGGAGGTTTTACTTTCATGAGATGTGGCTTTGAGCATGAAAGGTGCGAGTTTGAACCTTGTGGGAGAAACAAAGGCAGCATTCATCAATATGAACGGTCGAGTAAGAAAAAAAAAAGCATTAAATTGTTGCAGTCCTTACTAATAATCTAGGCTTGGTTGCACTGGTTTAAATCAAAATATGTGTTGATATAGCACATAGAGTTAAGTGTCACTGCACCACAAAACCTGAGGCGTCCAGTTTAGATTGAATTCAATTCGAACATTCAGAGCCATTTCATTACCAAAGGAAACATGATTGGGAACCTCGAGGTGGTTGGGGAATTTAAAAGAAAAACATATTTTTCAGTGAAAATGTACAAAATGAAAATATTACTATTGTAGCAATAAAAGCCCACTCTAGCACTGAAAGTCATTGCCTGAGTCAGTCATGGACATTAATGTCTTTCCCTCGTGTGTGTAATAAAACTGATCGAAGAGGCAATGGAGTCAGTGCTTCCATCCACGCTGATTCCCGAAGCCAAAAGAGTCTCTAAGCGCTCAGAGTTCACAACACCCAGCTTGCTGAGGGAATTATATCTGCTTTTTCAGTTTTCTCTCCCCGGGCCCATAATGGAGCAAGCCATGCACGTTCATTTTAATGATTTCTTACAGAAACAGGGCATGATGCTGTTGAAAGGAACATGCACGCTGTGATGCATACGGGCATTTATTTAGCCAATTAAAATAAAGCAGGAGATAAAGAATGAGTGCTTATTATGCATCCTTGACAAAATCACAGACTGGGTTGCACCAACAAGGATAATCATTTAATGCATTTAATATTTCATTTAAATGTAGTTCACAACTTTTTCACATTGGACTTGTTGCTTCTTTACTTCTGAATGCATCAAAAACCTCTGCGGTAAGATAAGCATTGCTGTGGTTAAACCACAGGTTAAAGCCATAATTTAATCGCCGTGCAACAAAAATGAAAACTAAAATATATCATAGATCGACAAACCATTAATTTGCGGTAGACTCTGGTTTAATCATTGTTTGCGCAAATCAACCGCTGGAACATGCAGCTGAGGAATTGAGCCGTCAGGCCACAGCACACCATGCAACACAAATTCACCTGAGGTGGGACGATGCTGTTACCAGAGAACAGAGAAGTCAAGTGGACGGCTTTCTCCTTTATGCTTTTTCTCCGAAACTCTCTAGCGTTTTCTGTCTGTGCTTTCCTCTGCAGAGGGTCAGAAAGAGGAAAGACAGAACAGGAAGGAAGACGCAGGAAAGCAGAGGAGAGGAGAAAGGTGTAATGAAAAGGTTTTGCATGTTAAATATGAAGTTACAGATTATTGATGATTGATTAAAATAATAGGAAAGGACAGTGGAGAAAGAGAGCGAGAGAGGGAGAGACAGAAAGAGAAAAAGAGGAGGCGATCACCTCGCTGATCTTTTCCTCCACTCTTTGCAGCCGCTGCAGCATCGCTTTCATGTTCAGTATGGCAGATTGACAGGATGCAGCGTGGTCTGCTTCTGGTTTCTCTGACTGTGATGTGGGTGGCATGTGTGTGTTGGCAGGCTTGGCGTGTGAGCGTGAGTGTGGAGCGTGAGGAGGCCGCGTGAGATTTTGGAAAGGATTTTCACGGCAAGGGGTGTTGAAGGGAAAAGGAAGGAGAGCAGCTGAGCACGCTGATGGTTGGATCTGTAAACATACAGGAGGGCTCAGCTACGTATCTGTGTGAGTGATTTACGCTGAGAATGTACAGTGGGGTCCAAAAGTCTGAGACAACATTGAAAGTCTGGAATTTCTAGGACGCCATTTAACTACACATTCTCACTGGTGCTCTCAGACTTTTGGATCTGCCTGTATGAATGACTGCTGGATTTAACAATCTACCTGTTTTTTAGGAGGCGGAGGTGGTGGGGGTTTCTTCCTGGGTTTTATGAAGAGTGGGAGTTCTGTCAGGTCGAGTGATGGAAGTCTCGCAGGGCTCGGAAAATTTGCAGTGAGCTGTGATTTTTAAGTCAGAGGCGATGTCAGGAAGAGAAAGCCGATGTGGTTAACAGGCCATCAGGAAAGAAAGAAAAAATACTGGAGAGAATTTACTAGAGAAGAGAGCACAGCTTCACAGTTAGGGATAAAAAGGGATAGCGGCTTTCCAGGGAAAGTGCACTGAATGTGTAATGCTCAATATTTTGCACTATTGTCACAGAAAAATATTTCGGCAGACCAAACAGACTATTTGAGATACTGAATCGGAGCGGATAAAACTGAATGTATTTCACGAGACATGATGTCAAAAAAGAATAGATATTTACTTTCGTTTAACTCCTCTTGTCTGATTAGTGAACAACCACTCACTCACTATCTATACCGCTTAATCCTGTATTCAGGGTCACGGGGAGCCTGGAGCCTATCCCAGGAGACTTAAGGCACATGGCAGGGTACACCCTGGACAGGGTGCCAATCTATCGCAGGGCACAGACACACACACATACACTCACTCATTCACACACTACGGGCAATTTGGGAACGTCAATTAGCCTAACCTACATGTCTTCGGAGGAAACCCACCAAGCACGGGGAGAACATGCAAACTCCATGCACACAGAGACGGGAATCGAGCCTGGCCGGGGATCGAACCCGGACCCTGGCGGTGCAAGGCGACAGTGCTAACCACTACACCACCGTGCCGCCTAGTGAACTAACAGTTATAGAAAAAAAAAACCTGTCAAGATGAAACAGACTGCTTAAAGACCGAATGGAGAAAGACATGGCGGCCTATGCGTTAAATTCAAAGCCATAGAACAAAAACTGATAAAGTCTCACTATGACAGAAGAAATAGCCACCAGGCCTCCTATCTATAGCTGTAGATATAATAATATATAATAGTTAATCATGAAATGAGCATTTTTGATATCCAGCCTTCAGCTGCTGATCCTGATGATTTCTGACTGACGTTTCTAAACTTTCAGGTGAATGAGGCCGATTTTGGTTAAAAGAAGAGATACGCTAAAAAACCACAAACATACAGTAGATTCACCGATGATAGTTGGACTTTACCTGTCGACGCAGAGTGCAGCTTGGAGAGCTCTCCCCAAATTTTGCCAGTAGCTGAGAAGCCATGAATTTGACTTTATTCTCTTTCAGCTCCTGCCTGTCAGATGTTGTGCCTTGACTGGAGAGGTTGTTTTCCTGACCAAAAAACAGAAAAAAACAACAATAAGCTCTGACACACAATTGCACGATTGATTACACTGTAGTAAACCAATCAATTAAACCTCCTCGACTTCATGCATTAACAATCCGTGCAAAAGCTACTGTATAACATATCACACTTATAATCACTTCTCTATATAATCCCCTGCTACAGCAATGCACTTATCCCAGCATTTCACTAGTGTTTGGATATCGTCAGAAAGTTTTCAGTACGCCAGAGCCCTGATCAAACTGCCTACTTCACGTCTAAAACGTTGGCCTCCCAGGAACTCCTTTAATTCCCCAAACATGTGGAAATGGCTTGGAATGACGTCAGGACTTTTACAGGCAATGCACAGATGTGGCAATAACTCCCGGCCAAGCTCCTGTAATATGCAAGTGGTGTTCCTGAACGATTGTGTGTACAGTTCCCACAGACAGACAGACGCGTCTCTTCTGCAAGCTGGCAACAAGTTATCCGTAGATTTTCAAGGAGCAGGCCTTTCACTTCCTGAATGTGAGTGTAATGGGTGAACTTTCACATGATAACTAACACTGAACTGTAAAATCCAAAACAGTACTAGATTGCAAACCTTTTTACATCATTCTGACATTAGCAAACAGTGTCTTACTGCATGCATGCAATTTATCCAAAAGGATTTTTCCTTTAGGACTGCCTTTTTCGTACACTTTATATGGCAAGTTGTTTATGACTTGAGTCATACTGTAGGAGTCTCGAAAGCAGTGACTACAGCGTCAAAAGACAGAAAGTATTTGCGTTACATGTCAAAACATTTAAAAATGTAAAATAATGTACTATATTCACCGGTTCCAAAAAACTGCAGACTGTCCTCCGTCTCCTTTTGTTAAAAGAATCATTATCCTCTACCTTTGTGTCATCCTGAAAGACAAAAGGCAGATAAAGCATTGAGGCACTGATACAAACTGCTATAAAATCCTCAAAGGACGCAGTGAACTAGATGGAGATGGAAGATATTGTGAGGCGCAACCCAAAGTAAACCGAGACAAAATGTATTTAAAGAGAGATAAAAAAAAATAAAAACAATAAAGCTGATGCGCCCTATGTACCTTTGGGATCCGTTTTCGAGGCTGTGTGAAGCTCATTGATCTAAAGATAGGTTGAGAACCCCTTTCAGCGCATTCCTCTTTATTTCCTGCTGTTTCCCTTCTCGAATCTGAAATAAAAATGAGATATATAAAAATATTTCCCGGCTTTGCAACACACGGACAATTAATAGCAAATGGACTGAACGTTTCTTAATCGAATTTACTGAAACTGAAAAGCTAAGGAAACAGGCGTGAGCACATCTGGTTTTCTCTTTAAATGCCCACTAATGAATATGTTTTGACTTTTTTTTTTTTTTTTCCTGGCAAGCTTTAATGGAACCAGTGATACAATGTCCACTCAACGTACTGTATGCATTATAATACTACTGTGTTGCTGGAGAAGTGTGTCGTGTGAGCTGGTAAATTTCAGGGAATGGGAGTGGAAGTACATTTGAGACGTGAGCTGAAGCACAGATAATTTCCATACTGTAGATATTTTATCACCTCTTTTTCTAGTGAAGTAACCTGCATGTGTGTGGCAGAACATTACAGTTAGCCGAATCCCTTATTTTACTTTATTATAACTAACTTCAACAATTTGAAAACAATTCAATGTAAACATAAGGTATGAAATATGTATCTTTATCAAACATGATTGTGAGATGCACATAGCTCATACTGTATTTCACCTACTGTATTACACTGTGATTGTCACCATTGTGACCTGGTATGTGAATCATTTGTTAATGAGACATACTGTATCTACCTGAGGCTGGCAGAGGCGTTCCCCTGAAGAGCTCGTAGAATTTGGACAGGTAGGTCACCATACTGGTCTTGTCTGGCTCTTGGCCGGATGCAAGCTCCTGTCCCGTAGTGAACGGCTTGATGCCAAACTCTTTTTCTGCTGTGTCAAATGCTAACTGGATATTTGTAGCAGAGTCTTCTTCGTTCAAGGAATCATAATCACTAGAATAGGGAAAGCAGAACAAGGAATACAGTACAAATACAAGATGAAAAAGACGAAAGTGAAAATGTATCCATTTGAAATGTGTACGTCGTTTGTGTAACAAAACGCAGAATTTGATTGATGAGCTGATATGCAATTACGGTTAGAGCAACATGACACGTATGTCTCTATGTAAAAAATGTGTAACTTTTATGCAACGTGCAATTTTTAAGAATTCCTTTTTTAAGTGTCATCATATAATTTTAAGGGTTAATCTGATTCAGCTTTTTATCAAGGTTTTTACAGCACATCCAAAACTGACCTTTGCTAACACATGGTTTATGCTGTCTAAACTGCCCCTGAATTGGAAATGGAAAGAAAGGAACCCTTTACTCCAGAGGCCAAAAGATTTTTCACGTCTCCTGCTCATATTTGGTTTTGCACAATAGCAAACTCCGTCATGTCAAAAGCTCATAAAGTGATATGAGCGATATCAGGAACTGCCGTCATCACAGACGAGAATTTATGAGCACCTCAGTAGTAAATGGTTTTCGACATGTTTACAGCCATGTAACGTTGTACTGGGTGCCTGAACCAGTAAACTGACTAGTAAAGGTTTCACTTTGATATATCTCTTTCAGGTGTTTTTGGTATTTTTCTCCTGCACTCAGTTGCCTAATAAATGCCAAAACATTTATGCCCACACATAAATACTTTACTTCACTCCTCATCATATTGAAATGAAAGTTATGCAAACGTAATGTAATAACGTAAGAGTCGTATCTGTCCCAGTGACGTTAACTGTGGTGGAATCTTACATGAGGTGTGCTCTGAAACGGTGAATAAGAGCGCAGAAGGCTAGGCCGCTAGCCCACGATGAGCTCAGGTCAGTCACACTGACGCATCGATATCCTTCTGTCTGCTTCTGACACCACGTCAGCAACCTGCTGGGCCTGATCTCAGATTCTGGGACACAGGACAACAAAAAATCCTATGAGTTATCAATAATAATTATACAGCCAACAATAGGAATAAAAAGAGCATTTATCAGCATAATTCTGCACAATGTCATACTAAATGTTTCTATATACTGTATATATAACCTTCTGCACTTTCTGTACATTAATCACGTTCACTCCTGTAGATACGACCCCTTACTTTTATTTACCACATTGTTTTTTTGTAAACAGGCCACTTATGCACTTCTGGTTAGATGCTAACTGCATGTCATTGGCTCTGTACATGCACTTTGCACAATGACAATAAAGTTAGATCTAATCTAATCTAAAATCTGAGACTAGATTCTACTAGGACAGGAATCCCACTGGACGCAAAACAAAAAGGCACAAAAACAAAAAACGTGCAGGTGCCTTATTAACCACTTGATTAGAGTCTTATATTTTAGCAGAATAGCACCAAGTTAATTAATCAGAACCAACAAAATTGCATTAGACTCCTAATCTATACTCATCTGAGCTACAGGATTGTGCATTTTACTGTGTATTACTGAGCAGTAATCAACTTGTTCGTTTCTTTATTTTTATGTCCAATGTCATAAAAATGCCCTGAAAAAAACAAAAACCAAGAAAACCTAGAATAAAAATAAATTTTAATCTCAGATCGCTAGCTAGGTAGAGCGTGATTGATGACTTGAATCAGTTTTGTTCATACAGAGGAAATATTTTTACAACCCTGTAGCTTCACAGCGGCGTAGTTCGCCACAATTACACTTTTTCCTCCGTCTACACACAGACCACCGACTATGAAACCTCCTCTCTATGTGACTCCGCTTAGGAAAACAATCCTTAGTCTCCCACACAATGGAGAAGCACAGACGCACACTCGCGCTGCTGCTCAAAGAGTGTGCAGGAATGTGCTGCAGAAGGGAATTTCCCTCTAAAGGACTTCACCTTTAGCCTTTCGAGTTGTCGAACTTGTCTCTGTTTAGGTTTGACACAAATGTAGAATGGTAAGAGTGCACAGTGATTAGGCTGACCTCGTCGTGTCAGATTAACCGGGCGCCGGATGGTAGCAGCTCGTTCCAGGGAGCAGGTCTTCAGCTCACCACACATGTAGTAGTTACGGACCTGCGTGCAAAAAAAGAGCTGTGAGTGTTAACTCACTCACCAGCTTAAATATTCCTTACATATTACATACTGTAGAGCTGCATATCACCTATATAAAGCCTTCATGACAACTGGCATAAAAACATACTGTAGCAGGTGTTAACTAACATGAAGCCTGCATTCTTAAGTCCTGATGTCAAAATAAAATAATGTCGCATTATCGTACTTACAGGCTTACCTAGACATCAAGCCCTCATGACAGTTCAGCTCAGTGCACTTGTGGTATGTCTCTTATAAGGGTGATGATGTGATGTTACTCACCAAGCAAAGGGTAGACTAAAATGAATGCATTCTTTTTATTTTTGTTTGAATGCTTCGCATGGCAATGTGACGACACTATAATTACGCAGGTATTATATGCCTCGTCTGGATCTTAGATGTAAACGATTAATGAAGTGAGTTTAACTGTAGTAATGTAGTAGTGTAGTTAAATATTAACCAGTTTATGTGTGGTAAATTAGTAAAGTGTAATGCTCTAAGGTGTTTAATTATATAGTAGTAAAGCAGTTATATGATATAACGTGTGTGTAATTTTATAATAGCAAAGTGGAGTAAAACATTAAAGAATACATTGATGTGTGGTAAAGTAGCAAAGCGAGTTGAAATATAGTATAGTAAAATATAGCAAATTAGAGTCGCAAATACACCTATAAAAAGAAGTACTACATTAGAAGTACTACAAAAATATGTTAGCAATGTTTGTGGTTCTACGGGATTGCACTCATTACACTGCATATTTTTTTCATGCTTGCTACGCATTTGTTGTCACGACTTGCACTCCAACAACGACAACACTTACATAGCAAGCATGGTAGTATAGTAGTTAGTACTGTCACCTTGCACCGCCAGGGTCTGGGTTTGATTCCCGGCCAGGCTCGAAAAAAAAAACAATTAAAATCCGTAAAATATGCAGTGTAATGAGTGCAATCCTGTAGAACCACAAACATTGCTTACCGTCTTTTTTTACAGTAAACGTCTGGCAACCACAGCTGCCGTTTTTTTATCGTAAAATTTACGGTTTGTTTGTTTTTTACAGTGCAATAACGGTGCTACTGTATTTTTTACCGTAAAATTCTGGTAACCACAACTGCCAGTTTTTTACCGTAAAATTGACCTTTTTTTTTTTTTTTTAACAGTGTGGCCCAAAAAAATACAATTAAAAAAGTCACTATTTCAGAAGAGTCAACTTTTTTTTGCGTTGTTCAAGCAAAGAAAACAACTACGAAGTTTTCTCCTTAGTTGAGAATTGCTGGAACTGGATTAAGAACCTTTCAGCACATTATCAATACATGAAAAGATAGTGCTGAACTGTCAACTTTGTGGAAGAAATGTGGTAAAAAAAAAAAAAAAATTTTAATCATGAATGGAGATCACTGACACCCAATGTGATGAGAACTCAAAGGATTGGGACTAAACAGCTGTGCGCCCAGAAGAAAACCACTTGTTAGTGAAAATAATCAGAAAAAAAGGTTTGAATTTACTAGTGAGCATTAAGAGGAGACTTTGGAGCAATGGAAAAGGTCATGGGGTCTGATGAGTTCAAATTGAGCCTATTGTTGGTCAGATCTAGGGAATACAATTAAATAAAGTCCTCTGATGACCTGAATATACTGAATGACCAGGGTGTCACATCTATGAAGTTGTTCTTCCCTGATGTTAAAGGCATATTCCAGATCTCAGATTGTGAAAGAGTGCTGGCAACCACATTGTTTGCTGTAAACAAACCTAAATGTGATTGAAATCTTAGAGTGTACAACTTTTTTTTTGTGGCTAGCCAATGTATCGTATTAAAGTGTAGTATTTAGTATTAAGTAAAGTTAGCCTATTTGTACAAAAGTGTATGAAAGTCATGAAGTGGGTAGAAGTGTAGCAAAGTACTGAAGTATAGTAACTGACAGTAGTAAAGTGAGTGTAACTGTACTGAAGTATCTACGTCCCTTGACTCTGGTGTTATGTCAGTTTGACATTCAAAATGACATGGAGAGCAGTGTTTATAACTGTTATTGCCTGCATACACCTCCATGTATGTTATGCATAAAATCCAGAGCTGTCATGACGGGATTATGCGGGCATCATGTAGCCCTATGAAGAACCCTTAAGTAATAAAAAGAGAGTCCACTGCACCTGGTGTGGTCTGACACAGTTGGAGTTGAGGTTGGGATAGCGTGTTCCAGGATCTATGGTGTACTGATCAAAGTTCTTGGCGATGTTTTCAGGTGTTGTTTGAGGTAGTAGTCGGTAAAGACTTTCCCTGAGGGCAGAAACCCAAGACAACCAAAGCAGCAGGGTAAAGTCTTTGAAAGTAAGATAAACATCTTTCTGGGCTTGGCTTGTAGCATGCGTCTCTGTTTTAGTGTGTGTGTGTGTATATTTATAAGTATGCATGTTCTCTAAACCATGCCAACCTCTCAGCTAGCACTTCCAGTGGCCCTCTGCCCTGTGCCCAGCTCTTGATCATCCACGCAGTATCAAAAGCTGCCAAGAAGCCACGGGCACACCCTGTCCCCATGGGCCAAAAGGGCTATAAGCACAAACAGATCCAAAAATTAAACACAAGAGAACAAAAATCCCAAAAGCAAACCAAATGTACACGTCCTCTCAGCCCACCTCCAGCAAGCTGTCTCCCACCAGCGCCACCAGTAGCTGATGCCCAAATCGCTCTCTGACCAGTGCGGCGTTTTCTGAAGCATACATACAGGTGAAGTCGAACATGGCTACATCAGGCTGGTCGAGGTGGTTCATGGCATACTCCAGTGTGGGCAGCTGGTAATGCGTGGCGTAGTCAGCAGCCTCCCGAGCGTAGCACAGCAGAGCCTCCTGGTTCACGTTGTCACTGCTGAGCAGAGCCTCTGTGTCGATGTAATCCTGGAGCACAGAATAATCATCATCACATTATCGGCCTTCTGTTTTTACTTTAATAGGAAGTCACTTGGTTAGTCATTTTCCATGCAGAAATCTGGAGTAAAACCACAGTAGCCCGTCATATATTTAAGAAAGAGGAAGACCCATGAATGTTTTTTCTTTTTTTTGTTTTTAACAGGAAACCACCAGTATGAGTTTCAGCATATTTTTGGTGTTGTTCTATAAAGCATTTGGAGAGAAACTTGGATACTCTGTGCTTGGTTGTGCCATCTCAATGTTAATTTCTATTTCTTAAGTGGGTTATAAGAAGGCAGTATATACTGTACAGTAAGTCAGGATGAGCTCTTGACACCTGAATAATATGAAAATGCCTCTGCGTATATGTAAATACACGGTATATAAAGAGAGGGGGCGATCATAAGGTCCTGAAATATGCTCTTACAAATGTTTACACCATCATTCGCAGTGTTTATAACATCGTGTTCTCACAGCCTCTTAAACTGGCAGGAACCCATAACAAAAAAAGGCTGTGTCCCTCTCGCCACCCGCAACCATCTTAACCCACTTCCTATTTTGCATGCCACGGCCGCTACTTACATGAATGATGACTCCTTTATCCAGAAGACTCTGTTTTTTAGCCGTCATGACGAAGTAGTGTGTGTTGTCTTTGTAATACACAATGTTCTCCAAGTCAATGCCTGAAACGGAGACACGATCATCAGATGCGTCATTCAAAGCAGAACGGATGTCTCGTAATAATATCGTCAATTATATGATCTGATCTTTTATATTACTTCTAAACGTGATAATAAAGAGCACAAGAGAGGATTTACTGAGGAATTCAACTCTAATGAAGGCTAGTCATAACAAGTATACACTAAGTCTGTATCCATGGAAAGAGCTTCCAGAGGAGAGATATAAATAATTTTAGATATAAATACAAGTAACAGCAAGAGAACTGAACTATGAATTATATAGTTTATAACAACAGATAACAACGGTCCCCATTTACGTAATTCCACCATCGCTGTCACGGTATATAATCAGATTTTCTTACAGAACTTTTCCCCAGCATTGAGAACCGTCCAGTAAATGTTTGGCTTGGACGTTGCATACAGTATGTTTTCACTCTCACCCGTCTCTTGTTTGAGGTCTTGGAAGAACTTCTGGTTGAAGATAAAGGCCACACCACTGATTTCTTCCACTTTGGCTTCTGCTGTCGTGTTCCTGTTGATAAAGTTGGCTGTAATGGCGATGGCCAGTTTTCCGCGAAACTCTTTGCGTCTGAATCCTGATGACCAGGAGTGACAAGAGGAGAGAGGGTTAGGACATGCTGATTTGTTCTAGCTGTATGATCAGGGGTTTTCGCCAGAGGTGGCTTTGTGAATACTTATGTTAAATACAGCCACAAGTAGAGCTGTTAATAAATGGTGAACCGTATGTAAAACCACGTGTTGTTGATTGTTCTAATGAGGAAAAATAATTCTGATTGGTTCTGCATTTCATTCTGAATCTACAGTACATACTACTGAACAGTCCCAGGTTATGGTATATCACGCCGTATCACTTACGGAATACCAATGTCAGTAGGTTATTGATAGTAATGTAGAATTTAACTCATTGGTTTAGAATGCATTTTTTAGGCAAGAGGAGAAAGCCAAGATGGAAGACTGTTAGGGGTACAAAACAAAAATGTCACGTTTTCACAGCCCTGGAGGACTCAAGTCAAGTCAAGTTAAGTAGTCAAGTAGGCATTTATTGTCACTTTAACCATATACAGTTCATTACACAGTGAAACGAAACAACGTACTGTACCTCCAGACCCAAGGTGCTACATACAGCATAAATGAACAACATAAATTAATAAAAACTGACAAGCTAACTAGGAAAGCTAATTAGCTGGCTAGCTGAGACAAGACAGATTGACACGACAACATAAATTAACAAAACAAAAAAAAACTAACTAGCTAACTTGGAGACCTAATTAGATAGCCAGCTGGAACAGGACAGATTGACATTTTAAGTTAAACAGAGAACTATCTACATCTTTATACAATTTAGGCTGCGATGCTAGCCTGCTAAGACTGATGTGGAAAACAAGTGAAAGCAGCATGAAAAACATTTATTTATTTATTAACATTTAAGATCTTTTATTTGTCACGTGTGTTCATTTGTCACATGTACAGTATGTCAATATTATTATTATTATTATTTTATTATTATTTCATTTTTTATGCTAGTTAATAGTTGAATCCATAAGCTAGCTAGGTATTATTTATTAAAGTACTTTTTTGACATAAGGTGGTGGTTTTGCTTTCTATCCGAAGTGTGTTTAACTAGTTGGACAAGACCAAACTACAGTATTTTCAGAGTGCCAAGCAGAGTACTTTGATCACCCATTATTGATTAATTAACATTAATCATGTGCACTAGCTTGAAGATGCCTTTTTATCATGTAGCCTTTAATGCAAAATGAGTTGTATGCTTGTGTACATGCCTCTGATGAAGCTCTGCTTTAAACCCTTTAACTTAAACCCTTTAAAAAAACATTGAACCCTTTAACTCCTGTATTACTTTGGTCAGACTAACATATAGCTGATCAACAGAGCTCAGATAATTTGTTTATAATATGATATTTCTCAATTTTATTATCCTAAAATGGCGTTTCATTTTAACCCTTCATCAAAGCGGACCTCATAATCTTTCAGACGTAAATGGTGAGCCTTATAGATTATCAGAGATGGAATGGATTGTATGTTCACCTCAGAAAGAATGGCCAAACCATCTTACTGTATATGGGCTGATGCATGGGCTTGTCAAAGTATATATATATATACTTTTTGTGATATAAATATATCTTTTTAAGCAGACAACAGGGCATCATTAATTACATATCAGCTTGGATTGTTGTGTATTGTCTGTAGATGTATGTGCAGAATGCTGTGCAAAGTTATTCATGTCAAACAATCCTAATTAAGAAGCAAGAATTTGGAAGTCAAATGCAGGTGATGGAAACATTCAAAAAAGGCAAATGTGAGTGAGCAGATGTGAAAGGACGAGTAAAGTGCATGCATTCCTTGAGAGAAAGATGGAGAAAGCAGGAGAGACAGAAAGGAAAGTTGGTGTTGTGGCACTTTTCCTTTCCATCCAGGCGGAGGCATGCTAATCCTACTGGAATCAACTGTTACCTAAATCACAGGCTGGTTATTTTAAGATCTGAAAATCTTGGCTTCACCACAAAGATATAAACGGGTTTGAAAGCCTGGGACGTGGAGCTACGCAGTGGCCACGGCTATCTCATTTGATCTAACGGAACCTTGGGAGTAGGAAGCCACACGTTTCCTTTAGTGCTTGACTGAAGTAACTGATACAGCACAGGTTGTTCACTTCTACAGCATTTCCGCATCCATTATGTGATTTAATGGCTTAAAGATGAGCCTCGGAGTACTCATTGACCTGCAACCGCAAAGCTCCTGTCCTCCAAAATAATGTACAGTACGAGGCTCTGCAAAGTGGCTTTTGACCCGGGGCTGCATTTAATTACTGGCCAAGTTAATTCAAAAGAGACATCGTCCTTCCATGCGCACGCCCACACCCATTCCTCCAAAAGCAGCTGTGCTCTCCTCGCATGACCGTGAGGCCTCAGATGAGGATATATTTAACTTCCACCAGATTGGCCGAGCAGCCCAATTACAGCAGAGGACAAACCAGAAAAGCATGTTTCCCCCCTCAAAGTTTCTCATAAGTGTGCAGTAAAGTAAATAGGTCACCATTTGAAGGAGCCTGAGAATGACCTTATTAGGAATAAGCATCTGTTTAAAGGATAGGTAAAAAGATGACGGGTATGAGGGGAAAGAATCCAACAGTCAAGCGCCATTCACTGAACAACGGCCAGGCAGCCTCAGGCCGTGGTGCTGTTCAGGAACTGATTCTGAACTGGTGATTTCATATTATATCCAAATGTTTAGCAAAATCCTGTGACATCATGGACTATCGTTTTACAGAGCAGGACTTGATTTTTTGGCTATGTAGCTCTCTTGGATGAAACAATGCAGCTCAAATGGAAAGGGAGCATAGCCAAGAACAACAGCCAAGGTTCTCTAAGTCAGACTTTTTCGAGCTCCATAGTTGATAAGAAGTGTGAGAAACGTCTCCTGGTTTTTGTCTCCTTTATACTGTCACATTTAAAAAACGTGCTGTAATTCAGGAGGGAGATGTTGCTTGTTTACAGGACTTGTCAACAAAAACAAGGCAAGGTGGCATGCTGTTGGTGTTTCCATGCTCCCGTATCGTATTCGAAGTTGTTTTGGTTACCCCTGGATCATTTCCTCCATATTTATAGAGCAACGATAATTATAGCTACTTGGTTACTAAGTAAACATGCAGGATCCCACGTGTGCTTTTAATTTAGTAGGGGTTTATTTATGGGGCTTCTAACGACTTGTATGAAGTTTTTGATCAAAACAAAAACAAAAAATATTTAGATGGTAATGTACCTTCAAGCGTGTTTCGTCTCCCATCAGCCCCGATCACAACATCAAAGTCAAAGTCAGCTACAGGGTGATCTGATGGCCGGATCTCCGCTTTCCAACCAGGCCCTGTAACGTAAAGGCAGGCATGTGGATGTTGCAGGTTAATGTAAATAAAATAATAATAATAATAATAATAATAATAATAATAATAATGACAAATAAACCTATTTGCATTAGAATTTTTTTGCAGTTTTTTTTAATCGCCATGACCATCATCATCATCATCATCATCATCAATTTTTTGTAATGATGACCAATTAAATGTAAACCCAAATAGCAATAAACAAAAAATAAAATCCAGTAGGGACAAAATAACTAAAACAATAATCCTGATACTTGGTGTATTTTGTGATATCTGTACATCATTTTCACTGCTGACCCGTTTCATATACTGTACTTATATTCACGTCCTCTTACAATTTGCTACACAAAACAACTGCAACCCTTTTTTTTGGCAAATTTACACAGGGAACAATTTGGCCTTCATTTTGATGTTATCAAATCAAAATATGTCTATAAGCAGTGAAGAAAACTCGTTTTGTATCAAGCTCATACAACATGGGGATTTCTTAAGAGACTCTTGGATCTCTCAAACCCCAATGGAATATGAAAGAATGAGAAAAATAGAAAGTGGGTAAAGGTTGCGTGATCTGACTGACTTCTCATGGCCATAATACAAGGTCACGGCAGCAAAAACTCTCAATTTGTTTTCATTAGCTGACTCATGTCTGTGATAAATAGACAGAAGAGCGGTTTAATCAGCAGTCTCTGAGCAGCACAGCTCCATAAAAGAACAGCTTCAACTCTCATGGAAGCATTACTTCATCTCAGCGCTTTGTGTTTCCAATTAGACCGATGAGCTCATTATCATCCATTAATAGCTTACTAACGTAAGGAACTGTTATTTCGCGTTAATCAGAACGAAACTGCGCGCTGACCGAGTAGATGCACTGCAGCTATAAACTAATACCAACCTGGGAGGAGACCGCCGGCTGAAAACAGAGAAATTTTCCACGAATGACATTAACAGCCGTTGTTGGTTGGTTGTCATAGTGACTGTTATGGCAGTGTTTAAGAGAATCAGGAAGCCTTGTGTTTTGCCTTAGTATTGTCTGCTGAAACAGGGGTGCCAGTCACATGGGGACTAATGGAAAACGGACTCCTGTGTGATCCAACGAAAGTAGCGTACGGCTCTGAGCCTTCCTGTTTTGGCTCACCTGCTCTCGCTACACCCAGGACACGCCCTCGGATCTATACACCGTTTGTTTTTCATTTTTTCAAGGTAAATTGTCAAATGGTTTCACTTTATTTCATCCTGTATAATAGTGGCATTACGCACCCTATCCCATGCCCTACATGCATTATGTTCACTATATAGCCAAAAGTATGTAAACACCTGACCACAACCCTATGTTCTTGTTGGATGTCTCATTCCAAAACCATGGGTCATTAATATGCAGTTGGTCCAAACTGGGCTTCTATACACACCTCCACTCTTCTTGAAAGGCTTTCCACTATATTTTGGAGCATGACTGCCACAAATGCATCAGTGTTGGGTGAGAAATCTATTTCATCATAAAAATTTGAGGTCCGCATACTTTTGGCTATTAAAATCATTGGATAAAATTGTGACCTTAACAGGTACCGGTGTGCGCCGCTGTTAAATAAATCAGGTTCTCTGCATATCCACTAAGGATTAAAAAGCTGGAATGTAAAACTATCAAGTCACATTCAATCACTTCAATACACATGACACACTACACGATAACCTTCAGAGAAACTGTTCTTATTTTCMTGGATAGTTAAATACATTCCCTTTCCGGATTTAGTCTCTAACTCTCATAATACGCAGGTGAAAGTCTACAATGAGGTTGAAACATGGATATCTTATGGAGTAGACAGGACATACCCAGCATATACAGTATAGCGTCTGTCGCCAGAAGTGCTGCCATATTGGAGGATGCAAATGAATCATATCATAAAGATTGTATTGTTATTGTAGTGTTATTGGTGTGTTGTATTGTCAAAGGTTAATAGGTGAGTAAAACATTTACGAATTTTGCATAGCAATGAAAAGGAAACTAGCAAGACAGCTGACCCTATTTAGCTTATTCTATTCATTTTTTCATATCTCGGGTTTGAATTCAAAATCTTTATTCTTTATTTTATTCAAGTTAGTACAAGCTTTCAGCTTTAAGATGTTTCATTCTTAAAATATATTGTGTTTAGGATATTATTTTTTGTAGCGTAAAGAATTTCAGCCTAGACCCTCATTCGCTTTAAACAAAAAGCTGCTGACATTGAGGCTACACCATCACTTATGTGATCGTGGGTGTTTAACTGTGATAAACATGTGCTGCTTTTAAATCCCGCCTTCATGCTCTAGGATTGGCTCGCATTTCACATCCGGGGAAGATCTAACTAATCATAAATAAAACTGAATTCTTAAAACCAGAAATAAAAGAAAAGAAATTTATTTTTTTACATCTTACTACATGTACTAATGAGTGGTGTCAGTTATACTTTGAAATGCTTAACTATTTTAACCTTTTATTTTTTATTCACTTTAATGTTATTTTATTTAGTAGCACCACTGATCGGTCTCAGGCTCACCCGGTCCGTCATTCATTCATTGATATTGTTCTGCTTAAGGCTTTAGCACTATTCAGCCTGGCGTTAACATCTGGCAGAATTTCAGAAGGTGTGGCCAGTCTAATATATATATAAATATGGGTTGAGGTTGGGTTTGCTTTGAGTACACTTGCATTGTCGTGCTGGAAAAGGTTTGGTCTTTTAGTTCCAAAAAAGGGCAACTGTAATGCTACAGCATCCACTACAAAGACATTCTGTACATTTGTTTTGTTTCTAATATTGTGGCAACAGTTCAAAGCAGACCCAGATGTATGTGTGTGTGTGTGTGTGTGATGGTTAGACATCTACAAACCTTTGGCCATTGAGGGTATGTATGATTCTGTGGGTTTACTTATTTGGCACCTGGTAGAAATTTCAACAATGAATCTTGGATAAGCCTCTAATAAACTTCTGCATGTACATCCTGCTTCCAGCAGCTGCTACGTTAGACTGAAGAGATCTAAATGACCATCATTACGGAGTGAGGGTGCATGATGTTGAAAGACCTGAAACACTCAATGACCTCAGGTTACATCACTGATGATGTACCTTTGCTAAGCGTCAGAAGGCGTTCCATAACAACAATAAAAGTCAGAGGCCCTTTGAAGTGCTGATGGTGTTTAACCAGGTAAACAGGACAGAGGTGTGTCTGGTTCTGTTGTGGTCAGACAGGGACAAACTCACCCTCGTTTTCCTGGTCTTCTGGAGGCTCCAAAAGCTTTATGAACTCTACGTTGACGTGGAACTCGACCCCCAAAAGCAGAGCGACCTTCAAGAGGATGAGCTGGAGCTGCTGAATGCCTAATGAACAACAGTCAGCACAAGACCACTAAGCTCTAGTAATCACTCCCAGTTACTCACTTCATTAATCCTTCACCTTTAACTTTTTACCAAGGCTTTAGCACTGGATTAACTGATCAGACAGCCTTGATGTAATAAATGTAAAAACAAGCACAAAAGAGGAAGGGCGTGCAAAAAAACGGAGAACTGAGCAGAGTTACTTCCTCATAAATACTTGCACTTCTCTGGGATTATGTAAAACATATTTTTTATATATTTTATATAGTATCTCTGTATAGTATCTGAACAGTGATTTCTCAATACTCACTGATGTGGTCGATGGCACCTGCGCAGAATTTGCCATAGAATTTCTTTGCCCCAAGGCCTCTGAGGTCATGGATGGTGAAGGGCCAGAGGTGCAGAACATTGTTTCGGGAAAATGTGTCTCTCTTCTCGATCACTATTACCTTTGCACCAAGTAAAGACAGCTCTATTGCAGTACGCAGACCACAGGGTCCTCCTCCGATTATTAAGCACTGCAAAAGAAGAACAGCAGATTAGCCTTACAGAAAGGTGTAATAATAAAGTAATGCTGCAAAACCAAATGTCATGTACATGCCATGATACAGAGATTAAATCTTATGGATTTTTCCGCTTATGCTGATTGACTTACTTAGTTACTCAACGCTGTCAATCCATTCACTTCAGCGTTAATAATCCATACAGTATGTAATGTTAGCAAAGGAAGAAATGAACAAATGACGTCATATGTGTTTGTAATTAAACAAGCCGTATTCCATCCGTGATTTTAAAAATGATCAATTTAATTGAGCATGAATTCAATTTGACTAACTCCATGTAAATAGTTATAATGAACACAACAAAGGTGTCTGCGCCTTATTTAAGTTTAAATTGCCGCAAACAATAATGAAGGTATATTCGTTAGTATTAATAAGCTCTAATTATTACAGTACAAGCACTTTATTGGACTACTTAAACATTAGGGTGTACAGATATTTCACCTTTCCTCTTTTATGCCACGGCAATTTTACTAATGAATGACAGATTATACTTCTTATCTTTTAATAACTATATTTAATGTTATGTAATGCCTGCAAAGCAAGTTAGTTCCTGTTATTACTTTCATTATAGCGATAGACGTAAACAGTCGTTCCCTCAACAGCCTTTCTTGTTTCACTCTCTTGCCACAGCTTTATCAGTGAGAAACTAGAGAGGGCAAAGCTCCCATGGTGGAAAAAAAAGGAACAGCTGTACCTCCTACTGTTACACAGAAATTCAACAATTATATACATGAAGACATCAAAGTCTGTTAGATAGATTTACATCAGTTTCAGATTCATTTGTACTGTCACGTCACTGTTTACACCATTACTAAGTGGAAAAGGAAATCTAAATCTTGAATCCTGGAATAGGTTTTTGCAAGCACAGTGTTGTCAAGTGTGTTTGTAAAACCCGCCAGGCACCATGATGAAACCGGCTCTCATGAAGACCTTCCCAGGAAAGCAAGACCAAAACCTAAATCTTCTGCAGAGGAGAAGTTCATTTAGAGTTTCCAGTCTCAGAAATCACCAATTAACAAACAGCACCTGAGATTAGAGCCGTTATGAAGACTTTACAGAACATATTGTACTGTAAGTAGCAGACACATCTCAATATCAACTGTTCAAAGGAGAGTGTTGCATGTTTTGGATGCCTTCAGCATCGATTACATTATTGATATTTCAGCAAAAATGTCAAGACTAATGCTCTTGCGTGCCTTCCTACTTTATCGGCTATGGAATTGTAGGTCAGAAGATGAGAACGGCTCGTCCCAGAGACCACCTATTGCAGTGGACCTAAACACTACAAAATCATTTAAAGTATTAACTCAGATTGGTACTTGTGGATGAACAACAATTACTGAAAATACTTTAATAATTTCATTACTAAGGTTTTGTAATACTGTCAACCAAGGCAATATTAACAATATTAACTACCATCTTTTATGAACTCTTTTCTTTTCTAAGCCAGTTCTGTGTGATTTGATGGCGCCCTGAAAAATCTTGGATGCACATTAAAGAACACAATTTATAATAAAGAAATCTGGCTATTGAAATATTTTGAAACGATCATGTTGAGATCTCACTACACTCAGCACAAGAGGCTCTCACGTCATCATTTCCATTATAAATTATAATCTCGACTTGTCATATCAAAGGCATGCGTGCTTGATGTATCAGGGTCATAAGAATGCAGGAAGTAAGGTTTTCGGCTCACAAAGTGTGGCTAAGAAAGCCGGCTGTGGGATGACTTCATTCCCTCGAGTGCAGGGATAAAAGCCTGGAGGAGGTTAATGCAGATCTTCTCATCTTCTTACTAATCTAGCTCTGAATCACTCAGCAGATCTGTTTTTTCACCCTGTCTAAACCCAGATGCACTGTTTGACCCCGCTTCTGATTCAAATGTTCCAGTGACCCAGTGTGATTTTTTTTTCTTTTTTTCTTACAGGATTGTTCATTTCCTCCCCTCCCATCACAGCCCACCCATTCTGGCAAGCTTAACTATGGCTGACTGACCCCACACCAAAGTGCTGTGCCTGCACTGAGGGTGATCAGCATGAGTTACGTATTTCCTCTCTGATAACTGTGTGTGTGTGTGTGTGTGTGTGTGTGTGTGTGTGTGTGTGTGTATACCCCAATGCCAGGAGAGATTCCCAGAAACAAATAGTGGGGTCAATATTGCATTATTCAGGCTTTTTGTTTGGGTAAATGTTCTTTCAGATCTTTCCAGTGTCCACATGGATGTTATGTTCTTACGGTCTGGATCATGTCAGAAATTCCTGCTGAGTTCAGACTGACCAACAAAAATAGTGAGAAATTAGGTAAAGGAAGACCAGAGCTCTGAGTCTGTCTCTGTTCCTGGGGCTGGGATGTATTATCACCAACAGAGACCAGGGTACGCATGCATTCTTTGTCACGGCTGAACCCTGAAGGAACGTGTGTATACCAATCTTTTGTCTAATCCATCCGTGTATGGAACATCACTTCCTTTTCATCAAGAAGGCTATTTCTTGTAATACAATTCAATCAACAATATAATATTTTCAGGGATGGACAGATCAGTCCAGCATAAAGATTACTTATCCAGACTTTTTTTTTGTTTTCATAGTTGCCCAGAGGACACATACTGTACTGTCATTAGACTGGTGGTCACCAGACATTTTTTTGTCTCTACTCGCTGACTGCCGGACTGAAAAACAGTCATAATACAGTATGAATAAAATACAATGACAAATAACATAAAAAAAACACACAACATGCCGTCATCTAATGGTTAACCATGATGAGAAAAAGTAGCGAAACTAGGCTGACTGGAATAATAACTTTTCAAAGACCACAGCTCATATTGAAAGACTTGACAATAACATGGTAGTTTTTCGCAGAGATCWCAAATACTTCGTGTTACTTCATATAAAGCTTATATGCATTATATGAATGCATATAAGCTTTTTAAACAGCTTTACTTGCTATGTGACCGCGCAGTGTAACACACATGGAGAAATATATATTGGGGATCGAACTGCCGATATTCCGATCAGTAACTCAGCGCCTAGCTAATTAGTTTTGTTTGGCCAATGTCATGAGTGTGATTTATCAGAAGTTTAAACTTTACTTCTACATGAAGAAGCATGACTTTAGGTGTGAGCTAACCATTAGAAAAAACCACAGAGCAGAAGTAATGCTTCTCTTTCAGTAGTGTTTGTAGAAAATGGATGTGTTGCAGCTGTATTGGTACATCAAAAAAAAAACTTCGTCAGTAAAGATACTATCATACTGTAGCAACAGATTCCTGTGTTTTTGCTCATCCTGAACTGGGCAAGACAGCAGAGGTGTGGTATTTCCTTCTAAAACAGTGCAGATCTGTTTCCTGTCTGATAGGTACAGATCTCATCCTGGTTTAAGCGTTTGTCATGCAATGATTGAGGTCTGTGGGTATCTGACTTGAGTTAGAAAGCCTCCTTTTACGACCCAATAAAGAAAAGTAGGACACTGGGTACATCATCGTCATCATCATCATCATCATTAGTGTGTCTGTGACTTATACAGCTTGCTTGGCCTCGGAGAACCACAAGCCCCGGGTGGTATCAATGAAGCTCCATGGCACCGGAGGCCAGTCAAATGTCTCTTATCACATGGAATAGTCTGCAGAACAGGAAGTGGCATGCATGACCTGCCAGATGGGATTTCCTGATGGTGCCCAGTTGAACCCAGAGCCACTACGCACACAAGTTAGTAAGCACAGTACAAGTTCCTACAAGTGTTCCCTCTCAACGAGGGAAACAAAAATGTCAGAGGAGCATGTCCAGACTGGAAAGCTAACTTAAAATAACAACATTTTACAATCATGTTAATCAGAAAAGAATCTCAGAATACACAATATTCAAAACCTGAGGCTATGGAGCTACAAAAGCATAGGATCATGTCAGGTTTCACTGGCTTACTAATACTTAAAGAATCTTAATTTCCGCTTCAAAATGCTTATCACATGGGTAGAAATTCACATCAAGATTGAATCCATGGACTCAAACTGCCATGTGTCGACAATTCAGGCTAGTGTTGAGAAACAGTGGGTTAGGGAACGTTTTACTGGTAGACTTCTTGAGTCTCTTACTACCAATCAACTGACAGATCTGCAGTACTAAATTGATGCACTCACTCGTTTCTAAATCGAATCTCACAGGAATGTTTCAAGCACCTTGTGAAATCCAAGCCATGAAGAACATCTGTTGTCAAAACCAAAAACGTACTATGTAGGTAAGCTGCTCTCAGCTAGCTAACTAGTAGCTAACACATATTAGCAGTACTTGCTGCTGAGAGGAATTTCCCAGTTGCTTCACATTGTAGCTAGCTAGCCGACATACTTTATGGATACATTACAGCATGGCAAGGAAGTTCGACAGAACTGCTACTTGTTGAAGATGTAGTGAGGTGTAAGGTGATTGATTATCATTATACAACAGGTAGCTGTGACAAATTGGACAAGAGGCATTCCACAAGTGGTAATATAGAGCATAATAGCATTGCATACCCTGGCACATTGCTTTTCATGTTTTTTTAAAAATTATTATTATTTTCCCCCAATTTCCTCCCCAATTTAGTCGTGTCCAATTCCTCCCCGTCACTAGGGGGCGCTCCCACATTAAGGCTACTACTACTGTACCACTCAGTCGGGAGGGCCGAAGACTATCAAGTGTTTTCTCTGATCCACGTGACGCCAGCCGACCGCATCTTTTCGAACTGCTCGCTTACGCACTGTTGGAGGCGGAGTAACACACTCGGTGGAAAGCGCTATCCGCTCCTTCTGCTTGCTTACAGACGCCCCTGTTTGGCTGTATAGCCGTGATTAATGTGGGAGCACTAAGTTCCTCTCATCACTCCCCTCTGAGAGAGCTCATCCAATCAGCTCTCTCTAGACCTCCGGCTGCAAGAAGTGAGAATCGAACCGGTGATATCCGGATGATAGGGCGAGCACTGCGCCACTTTTGTAAGTTTCTCAGGACTGATAGTGATCCTTATCGATTCCCCCTCACCTTGCTGATATTCAGTACAACAGCACTCCCCTTTATGTGATGAAGGCGCTAAGGTATGAGCTTTATTTAGTCCTTAAAATGGCAGCGATTACATTGTCCAGTAGAATTATTCATATTTCATCCCATCAGGCCATGGTACTTAATCTAGTGTGGCAGTCAGACCACCAGTACAGCACCAAAGCACAAGCTGGCATTCCAGACAGACAGACAGACTTCAGGCAGGCAGACCGGCAGGCATTTGGCCCCAAAATGGAATTACTGAAGTGCAGAGCCCACAAAATGGGGCAAATTTGTGCAAGATCTAAGTAAAAAAAGTAAGCCAGTGTTTCTGAGACGAAAGGAAACTGTGCAGCTGAAACCTTTGGTTACGTGGTCCATATATGCACACTGTGCAGGCCATAATCAAAAAAATGAAGTCATGTCTCACAAAGTTGTGGCTGTCAGCACATCCAAAATATGGCCACTTAACACTTACGGAAATAGAAATTATGTGGAAATTTTGCCTTCGTTTTATTTATTCCTTTTTTTCAAATGCTGACAGACATGTCTGGGTCAAATGTTACGTTTAAAACTGCCAACCAGTCCAAATATTTTCCACCGATTTTGGTGCCATCAAAAGCCTTTAAAAAAAAAGGAAGGAAACATTTTTGGCTTTTAGTTGCTTATGAGTATAAAAGGCCAGGCAGGATAAAAATTAGTGTTATTTATAATCCCTGTAATTGCTCCCCATAGCCCAAAATCCCCTATTTTGCTATGCTTTGGTATTTGCAGTGCCTGAGCAAACTCCTGAATAAAGCATCTTATTTGGAGCCATAGCAACAGCAACAAACAACAAAAAAACTAAGCTGGAGTAAAAGCATTCAGTTATGCTGGGAAAGGCTGATAACATGAACATGATCTCATATCCTGGGCAAATTGGGATTTGGCAAACATGTGGAGTCTGAGTGAGGGATGACATCATGACAGAGTGTCAAAGCTCACCTTTACAGTTCAAAGACATCAGTCACGTCATGCACGTCTTAAACCAACGCGTCGTGGTGATGTGAGGGAGACAGATGTGCTGCTCTTTATCACGTGCCAATGCTAACTCTCAATCGCACAGCAATCGCCGTTTTATGGGAACAGCAATAGAAATGTTTCACTAGAGGAAGTCAGAGGCAGCTCAGATGTTAGATTACGGCTGAGAGGGTCATGAGATCAAACCCCCATCACTGCAAAGCTGCCCCAAGCCCACACCTGATCAGATGGATAAATGTAAAAAAAAAAATCACTTTGGATTTCGGCCTAATTCCATAAATGGCAATAATTTCAACTCACCAATTTCTCTCTTTTTTTCTACTCTTCTTTCTTCTGTCATTCTTTTCAGTACACTTTTTACACCATGTTTGTTTTCATTCTCTTAAATTTTTCAGTCCATCCTTATTTTTTTGTCTCCATTCCATTTTTTTACCTTTCATGACTCTTTTCTTTCTTTCGTTTTCTTTTACCCCACCATTTGCTTTTCTGCTCAACAATTTTTTTACTTATTCTTTTTCTAATTCTTTTTATAAATCTTCACTGTTTTCTTCCATAAATTCTTTCTACACTTTGTGTTGTCTTTTTTATTCTTTCTTTCACACTCCCTCACTCTCTTTTTTCATCACAAATTCTTTTTCTTTCTTTCTTTCTTTCCTTCTTTCTCCTTATCATGTTACTTTTACCATTTACGTTTTTTTATACATTTTACTTAATTCATGCACACAAATGATATTCAAACTATTTTTTAATTTAAAAGATGGACCAATATTTAAATTGTTTCCTCGCCTTTTTTTTTTTTTTGCTTCACTTGCTTTCTTTTTAGTTGTTTTAAAAAAAAAATTACCAAAAAATTCTATTTTACAAGAGTGTGTACTATCATCCAGAGATCGTGGTTTCGACTGCTGGTGATGCCGTGGACAGAAGCGAGAGATGGCGTACCAGTTCCTCTATCTATTACAGTGACATCAGTAAATCAACAGGTATCTGATCTCACGAAGGCAGAAGTGGGTGGATAGCACATTCCTCTGAGTGTGTTACAATGCTCCCTGATGTTCAGTGAAGAGRAATTCAAAAAGATGCATTCGGTTGGCTTCACATGACAAGACTTAATTAGTTTCTGGTGTCAGGCTTTGGTTTTGGTTAGGAATTCTTTTTTTTAATGAATCTGTCTACAGATACCTGCAATACATGCCTGTTGAACTATTTGTAGTTCTGCTTACAGACGCTGTGTATGTACTGTCTCGGCTTCGATGGCATGTAAACATCTTAACACCTCTGAAAGAAACATGAAGTGTAATATTCCCTCTGAACGCCACTATTCATGTTTTTATCAGTATACAGTTTCAAAGACTAAAGAAACGTCGGAATTGTAAACATCTACAGTAGTTTTGTCCACAGCTCCTGCATGTTGCTAAGTAAATAATGAGAATGCTTCATAGTAACGGCACAGTAACAACACATCTGGTGTGTTTGTGCCAAAATGTCATTAAAGTATGCTGCGCTGCGTCTCATCAAAGTGAGAAAGGCTTAAAAAAAAGCAGCATTGCGTATAATTTAGCAGCTTTATAGTCTGAGATAAAATACAACCTCGAACGTGGCACATACAGTAATCGCTCTCCTTCACATCAGCAGCGTCTCTGGGACATTTATGGTTGCTATCAAATGAGACTTGTTAAATTCTAGGCATGAAACGCTTCTCCCTCACACACACACACACAYTAATAAGAGTCTGGGCACCAGGCCATTAAGGACTTTATTGTTCTGGAGACCTACCACCGCATACCACCTCAAATCATCAGATCTGCTGAGTGAAGCTGTCTTTCTGTGTGTGTGTGTGTGTGTGTGTGTGTGTGTGTGTGTGTGTGTGTGTGTGTGTGTGTCGACGCCCAAACCCTTCTTCTATTGTTACTTGTTCACATTTCTAAGCTTTAGGTAATATGCTCTGTTGTGATAAATGACATACCGAGAAGCACCTCGTCTCATTATCATGTCTCTTCCTGTCTTCATTCCTTCATCACTTCTTATCACACCATCGCTATAGGTGGCTGATATGAACCAAAAATGACATCACGGCATGCTTAGGGTGAATATCGATACATGATATATACATCGATATATATACATCGCCTTGCACCTCCAGGTCCTGGGTTCGATTCCTGTGTCGGGTCTGTGAGCTCATGTAATCATCATGATAGATGGGTTTCCCCCGAGTCCTCCAGTTTCCTCCATCAGTCCAAAACCATGCAGATTAGCATTTCAAAATTGCCTATAGTATGTGAATGTTGACTGGAGGTTCCACATTCACATACTGTTGTAAAAATTGGAATAAATACAATGCTCACCATTGGCCTCCACGGCCCCTAGTTGGACTACAAAGATTCCTAGATGGATAAAAGATTACTATATATATATATTTTCTGCGCAGTGGRTTTAGACTCAAATCCACGTATGAGAGTTCACAAACAATTTATTACTATGATAAAAAAAAAACAGGGTTTCATTACCTGTTTGAAACATGGAAATGAAATTAAGTTAAATAAGTAGACTATATTAAATAAAAAAATAGGTCAATACTCTGTGAATACTTCTTCAGTTGTTCTCAACAACAATAACAGACTAATTAAAGTAGAATAAAATACAACAATATAAATAACAACAGGTGGGTTTGTGTTTCTATTGAAGTAGGCTGCAGACCTGCCAGCGTGTGATTAGAGAAAAATAAACACGTATTGAGAGCAAGTTTCCTTCGGAGCAGAAGAGTTTTCGGGCTTCAAGGCACTAAACTCTACCTCTCTCTGTACTGCAGTTTTCACACATCGCATGGTGGCGTGCAGAGGGAGARACGGGCGAGGCTGCGCGCAAGGTGGMGGGGGAGGGGGGGGATTTCAGAGAGTGTGAGAGATGAGTGACAGGTATCCATGTTATGGCAATAAACTGCTCCGTCCTAGCACAAACACTTTCAAATAGATCCAGCTTTATGAAATATCTTATTGCGTTCACTCTCTCTGTTTAATCTGCCTTTCAATTTCTTCTTATATTTATACAGTTTGATTTTTGTTGCTTCGTTTGTTTCTTTTTGTTTTGTTTTTTTATATATTAATGCACTTTTTAATACATGTCCCTTATATTTCACTATTTTGCTTGATTTTTAGTTTATTTTATTTTATTTTTCATTTTAAAATCATTAACTGATTACTTGTTTAATTAATCAATTAATTGTTTAATTTAATTTATTGATTTATTTCTTTTTGTATTTATTTATTATCTTTGTAAACATTTCCTTTATTTTTTATCTTACATCATTTGTATTTGTATTTCCTAACATTTCACTTTATTTTTTAGTATTTTTATAATATTTCTTCGTATCATATTTTATTTGCTTATTATTTGTTTATTTGTTTTGTTTCTCTCCTTTTTCTTTCTGTTTTCCTTTTAAGTTAACATTTCACTGGATTTCTTTTTGATTTCTTCCAACAGTTTCTTAATATGTTTACTTATTTATTTCATCACTTTTTWAAAAAATTTTGTCTTTTTCTCTTTAAATGTCCTTCTGTTTTAAACTTTTCTCCCCACCTTTTTTTTTTTTTTTTACTTTGTTCTTTTTTCTCATAGTTTTCTTGATAAACTCCTCTAGCTTTTATACGGAGCAGACATGCTGAGTTCTCGTGTCAGAGGTCATGTGCGCTGTTATTGAGAAACTGACCAAATGCTAATCTTCACTCACACCTACTGAAGGTTAAATCTTGCTCTGATGTAACTGTGAGTGACCTACAGTACAGTATAAGACGTCTCTCGACACACCTACTGTACTGTACCTTTGTGCCTTGGCAGGCTTTGCCTTTCTTGTACTCCTTGTGACTGGCTCTCTTATCCAGTTTGCTCCAGAGCGCTTTGGCCTTCCAGCAGGTCAGTCTGCTCTTCAGGCTGCTGTAGAACGAGTCGTGCTCCAGAGGATCCAGCCCCAGGTATGTGCACATGATGTTGAAGGCCTGCAGGGTGGACTTACAGGTGGACGCCTGGACGAAGGTCTCGAAAATCCTCCCWGCCTGGCTCTTCTCATCCTCCGTCTCTCCCATCCTTCCTTCTGTGGAAGTAAAGACGCTCRCTCGCTGATTTCTCTCTCTTTCTCTTTCTCAGGAGAGAGCCAGGGCTGAACCTTGGATCTGCAGCACTGTGCAATCTGAGGAGAGGAGAAGCCAGCATTAATAAATCATCTTTTCACCCGCATAGTGGTGAGGTTTAGCTATATAACACTTACAGTACAAGAAAGCAGAATCTGAGAACAAAGGAATTGAAAATGAAACTCCTGGTACAGAACTAGATTTCAATCTTCAGACGTGCCGCAGAGTTTAACGGCTGTGAAACTCAGGACAGAGTACAGTATGATGACGCAGGGTCGGAATTTGGTGCCCAGTATATGAATGCGTGTATGTGCACAGGTCAGGCTGCTGCAGGTGAAGTCATGTGTGGGGAATGTCTGTTGTCAGAATGAGTGTTGCTGAACGTGTGCGTCCCTTTATAGTCACAATTTTCCCATTTAATAATGGCTGCTCTGAGTATGATATCACACCACATCACAAAAACACCTCAGTCTGGTTTGTAAATGAGTTCGCCGGCCTCTTCGGTCTACATTCTAGTCCAGTAGAGCACCTTTAATAGGGATGAGGTAGTAGTGACTGGGAGACTTGCAAACTGATGGCAAGACATTTGCGAAAATTATTATCGTGGTTGGCGTACAATGTCTCTGCTACACCTCAGGAGATAACACCTGATGAGTTAGGCCCTTAACTCTCAACTGCTCATATGTGTGAGATAAGATAAAATGTAAGTCACGCTGGATAATGGCATCTACCCAATGCTATAAATGTCAATGTAAACGTGTGAGAGATTGAGAGAGAAGGAAAGAAAAGTGGAAGACAGGAAGAACTGAGAGAGTGTGAGTGAGAGAAGAAGAATGACTGAGAAAGTGTGTGAGAAAGTGTGAGACAAATGTGAGGGAGTGAAGGGGACAGAGTGAGAGAGAATTGTGAAAGAGAAAAAGAGAGAGTGACAAAGAGTGAGTGAGGGAGAAGAAGAGAATGAGACAGCATGAGACAAGAGTGAGAGTGTGTGTATGTGTATGTGAGAGAGAGAGAGAGAGAGAGAGAGAGAGAGAGAGAGAGAGAGAGAGAGAGAGAGAGAGAGAGAGAGAGAGAGAGAGAGAGAGAGTCCCCTTTGCCCTGACCTTGCAGTAAAATGCTGTTAGACATTAGGTTTGTATAAGAACAGGACAGGGTGCATTTTCTTTAGGACACACACAGGGACACATCAATCCTGCACTAACACACCCGTCCAGTGTGTATTTTTAGTTCAGCCTCTTCTTAAATTTCAAAGCCTCTCTACTTCCCAAAGATAACACATTCACTCACACACACACACACACACACACACACACACACACACACACACACACACACACACACTAAGGAGAGATGACAGACTATGAAATAGTGCAGCTTTGATAAATGGAGTGTTTGAAGAGACAAGTTTAATCAGGAGGAACGGCGCAGACATTAGAAAGGAGAGACAGACAGAGAGACAGACAGAGAGACAGACAGACAGGCAGACAGACAGACACTCTGCTCGGAACTGTGATTGAATTTCATCTTACAATTCACAGAACAAAACAACCTCACTGTGAGCATCAGAAAGGGAACTCGAGTCTGATCCACGTCACTCCCTCAGATCTGTACAACACGTGCTGTGTGCTGCACACACTCTCTGTGCTTTGTACATCGTGTTCGGCTCGGACAGAGACAGTGTCGGCTTCGAGATCACTTTAACACACCCAAAAAAAAAACACACAAAAAAAAACACTTTCAAACTCTTTCAGTCTTTCATTCCATTTGCTTCTGCAACTTTTTCTTCTTTTCTTTTTTCTATTCTTTAATTTCATTTCTTTTCATTTGAATCTGCTCTTACTTTCCACTTTATTTCTTTTTTCTTCTTTCCTCTTCCTCCCTCCATCTATCTTTCTTTCTTACTTACCTACTTTTTTTTCTTACAATTCGCCTTTTTCTTTACCTTTTTCACACATTTACTTGCATTATCTCTTTTTTCCTCACTTGCACCCTCTATCCCTCCCTCTTGCCCTCTTTTTCTTACGTTCTTCCTTCCTTTATTTATTCATTTCCACGTGCTTCTTTACATTTGCTTTACTTTTCTTCTTTTTTCCCCCTCCTTCTCACCCCGCCCTTCCCCATTTATTTATTTTGTTCTTTCTTTCTTTTCATTTCCGTACACTTTCCTTCACTTTCTTTCTCTCCGCTCTCTCCTGTGCTTTCTTGCTTCTTTCTTTTATTTCATTAAACCCCTAATAAATGCAACAGAAACTGTTCTGAACCATTTAAACAATCATTTAAAAGCCAGTTCTCGCTCATAGGCTCTGGTTTTGGGTTTCGAAGACTTCAGGAAGGTCGGTTTAATCTGGAGATGAGACGGGCTGAGGCTGTTCAGCTGGGAAGCGAATCACACGTCGCTGCTCGCAGAGCCTGAGGATTGTCTGGACGTTGATTATATCTCATCTTCTGTCCTGTAAACATCTTAACACCTCTGAAGCAGCACTCGCTCTTCCTGGCTCGGGTTCCGGCGCGTGTTGTTGCGACGTGTCAGCTCGTGCGGCGTGGGTGTTAAATGAACTCCCCTGAGGTAACGACGGGAAAGCGACCGCTCTCACAGACCGCATTCCAGCACGCGGGCGACTGACGTCGGCACACACCCTGCCCCGGCTCTGATTGGCGGTGCCTTGGAGGTCCCGCCCCTCGGGGGGTCTCATTCCATCCTCGGGCACTGTCGCAGCATGCTCTTACCAGCCAGCGGTGGTGTTTGCACTGCAGCTGATAACTCAGGAAGGTCACGGCCAGTTAAATTATCAGCATTAACCCTCTTCAAAGTCTCGAAACTCATCCGGTGTACTTCAGTGCATCTTTTTGTTTTTGTTTTCCTTCATTTCAGCACTTTAGCATAAAACACCACGCCAGGTATACGGACCAAAAGTTTGGACACATCTTCTCATTCAAAGAGTTTTTTTCTTGTGTTCTTTCTTGTGTTCTTTAGCCCAAACGCGTCTCTTCTGCTTGTTGYCTGTCCTTAGCAGTGGTTTCCTAGCAGATATTCTAGCATGAAGGCCTGATTCACATAGTCTCCTCTTAACAGTTGTTCTAGAGATGTGTCTGCTGCTAGAACTCTGTGTGGCATTGACCTGCTCTCTGATCTGAGCTGCTGTTAACCGCCGATTTCTGAGGCTGGTGACTCGGATGAACTTATCCTCCGCAGCAGAGGTGACTCTTGGTCTTCCTTTCCTGGGGCGGTCCGCATGTCAGCCAGTTTCTTTGTAGCGCTTGATAGTGTTTGTGACTGCGCTTGGGGACACTTTCAAACTTTTCCCAATTTTTCGGACTGACTGACCTTCATTTCTTAAAGTAATGATGGCCACTCGTTTTTTTTTTCTTCACTTAGCTGCTTTTTTCTTGCCATAATACAAATTCAACCTCTTTGAATGAGAAAGTGTGTCCAAACTTTTGGTCTGTACTGTAGATTTACAGTATATACATGTTAACCGCCTTGAAATCTAGCATCCCTGATCCAAATGCTTATTCAGGAGACTTTAAACTAACACACAAACAGCACAGATGATTATACACGCGTCAAATAACACACTTCTTCCAGTTCTGATGTTTATAAAAGTTCAGTGATATCATCACGGTTCCTTTATAATGTAAACTCTGTTACTTTGCTTAATTCCGTTTAATTGGCACAGTACACACTATTTAGTGCTTTTCCTCATTCCTGCCCACCCACAAGACATTTTTAAAAAGCCAGGTATTTTAATTATAGAAACATTTTCCACATCGTGTCATCTACACCCTACACTCTAAAATTAAAACGTGTTAATAATGATATGATGAGAACAGGGTCGGCATTCCTGGCTTCATGCATGGTTAAAACCAGCTATTAGATCCAGCAGGCATGGGTTAATGAAAAGGTAGCATGAACACACTGTCCTCACAGATTGCCCTTTGAGCTGAAGCAGCATTCTGTTAGCTTAAATACCGTGATTTCACCATCTGACGGAATGGAAAGGGGCAGACAGCGGCAGACACGCGCACAAACACACACACACACACACACACACACACAAATGAAAGCTCGTACAAGCTCACATACTCATACACAATCCAGAGAGAGGAGATGAAAGAACGAGCTGGCTGCAGAGTAAAGCACGGCTTTGATAACCCTTCCAGTTTATAAAGAGAAGGGATTGTGCTGGGGTAGYGTTCAAAACTTTATCAGCTTATCCCATCAGCAGCTCTTTCTGATCTGAGAGCAAAAACGTCACACATGAAGCTTAGGAATGATTATAGGATAACTGATTTTTTTTTTCTTCCCCCAAAGACTGGGTTAGTTATTAAAGATACAGGGTGGTGTGGCAGCCTGGGAAAACCCATCAGAGTCAAGGTGAGTGGCTGCTGAAGTTCTGACAAACAGCACCAAAAGACCCAAATCAGGGTTTTCTATTAATAGCATACTGTACTTTGACACCTTTGCTCCTAGAATCTCTAACCTTGCACAGGCTGTCTGCAAAGATAATACTTGATAAGGATCCAGAGTACTAAAACCTGCATAAAAAGTCTAAGACCTTGCACACCGAGTGTGTTTTTGTGATTGTCAAGCTTTGTTTAAATACTGAGTTAGCTACAAACCAGAGCACGAACACATGCTGTACAGATGGTAACAGGCAACGTTTTTGTGGTTGAAAAAAAAATATATGGGAAACTTATAAGAACCATTAAAACTTAATCCATTACCGCAGCACAGAATTGGTTAATGAGCGATTTTAAAAAAAACAGCTGCTTATACTGAAGTCCTGCCGTATGGTGTGTGGACAAGGGAGGGGAGGGTTCAGACGTCAAACTGTGCATTTGGGTTTTCAGGTATATCAGGTAGAAACAACGAGATCACTACTTTTAAAACTAGTAAATTTAACCGCTAACAGGATAAGGGAATGATCACGCAAAAACACTGAACTCAATGCGTAATGCACATTATTATTATTATTATTATAAATTTTTTATTAGTACTATTATTTATTTATTTTTTTGTCATAGAAACAACCAAAAACACATGATCAACACATGATCATTCTGCATGTACTGTATCTGTGCTATTTCTTTGCCTGCGTGACCTACTTTCATGTTTGTAGAGTTGTTTGAAATAAATAAAATCAATTCATCAGGTCTTAGGTTGTGCTGAAAAAAAATGTCACTCCACATTGCACTCGATATATACATACAAACTTGCGTGAGCTTGTGAGCAGCACATTCTGATTGGCTAATCACTGAAAAATTATCATACATAGAGAGTTCTAATATTTCATTTTCATGACAAATTTTACATAATACACATCATTAGTAATCTAAAGGGGATGGTAAAAGGGATGGCGGTTTTACAGAGGGGAAAGGATGATAATAAATATATACTGCATATATTTATATGCAGTATATATAAGGTATATATAAGGTGGCGCGGTGGTGTAGTGGTTAGCACTGTCGCCTTGCACCTCCAGGGTCTGGGTTCGATTCCCAGCCGGGCTCGATTCCCGTCTCTGTGTGCATGGAGTTTGCATGTTCTCCCTGTGTTTGGTGGGTTTCCTCCCACAGTCCAAAGACATGCAGATGGTAATTGGCATTCCCAAATTGCCCGTAGTGTGTGAATGAATGCTTGTATGTGTGTGTCTGTGCCCTGGTGATGGACTGGCACCTGTCCAGAGTGCACCCCACCTGTGCCCTCTTAAGTCTCCTGGGATAGGCTCCAGGCCCCCACGACCCTGAATACAGGATAAAGCGATATAGAATATGGGTTAGTGAGTGTATATATAAAAATTAATTTTGGAGCATGACTTTGAGGATTTGTGATCATTCAGTTATAAAAGCATTAGCGAGCTCAGTCACTGATGTTGAATGAATAACCAATAGACCTGGAGTGCAGTCAGCGTTCCAGTTTATCCCAAATGTTTAGTGGGATTGGGATCAGTGCTCTATGCAGGAGTTCCTCATGGAGCTCTATTTTGTGGGACAAGTTTGTGCCCCTTAGTCCCACTGAAGAGGAACTGATGTGATGCTAGAGACATTCTAGATAATTGTGTGTCAATCTTTATAGCAAGAGTTTGGCGGTTTGATGGTCACGTGTCCATGTCCTTTTGATAATTATTATTGTTTTCTGATAGTTAGTAGTTGAACTAGTTATGACTTTAATCCAAACCTCAATAACACATAAACAAGTCAAGTCAAGCAACTCGAGTCTGCACTCAGGACTCAGAACAAAGCCTGTTTGGCAGGTGAGGCTCATAAACCTGGTCATGATTGCAAGGAATCCTTCAGAACCAAACCTGGATTGTGCTTCGTGCTTTTGTTAACGCACTTGTTTCAAGAGGCCCAGGGATCTGTTTTTCCTGGATTGCTCGAAAAAACAGCATTCACAATTCCCCAGTTGTGTCAAACTGATTGTTTAAATGGCCACACGTTCATGAAAACACAAAACGGGCGATTTAAAACTGCTTACATTATGTCTAAGTGTGTTCTGTTGGCGGAAAGTTCAGAAGTCAAAAGATGTGTGCAGGTAATAAGTGGACCAAATATTATTGTACGCATTTAAATCGTGCTTATTAAGTAAATCGCTATGACCATCCGTGGATTTGAGTTTAGTTTTAGACAGAATCAGAACGTTAGAATGAAGTCTTTAAATATGTTTGGCTCCTGTTTCACTTTTGCACATTTAACCAGATTTTAAAACGTCAGAACTTGAGCTTCTTGTTGAGAAACATTTCATTGCATGAAAGCTTGTTTTTCCTCAAATATCCATCTGTATCTGTGCGCGTACCATCCTGCACAGTGTGCCATATCTATTAAAGCACACAAAATATTAATTTTTCTCCAGAGTGCAGGAATTCCAGTTATGTGAAATGCATCGTTCTGAGCAAGACTACATCAAAAGGCATCAAGAGTAAGAAGTATGCACAGGCTCGCTTTCTGTGTGCTTTTTAAGACGGATGATGTTATGGAGATGACGGCCAAAATACCAGCGACGAGAGCTGTCCAGAATGTGAAAACATTAGAATTAATTACAGGGCAATCCTTTGAGGCAAAACGCCGTAGCCAATTAGCTCGGCTTTCACTTCTGGCACAGACARCACCATAACTCGGTTTTTGGCAAGCGTGAAGTAATAATGTCGTGGAATTAATGAGGCCACTCGGCCTGACCTTGTATTCGTACCCTGGAAACTTTGCTGTGTTTTTACAGTAGATTAGAGTCCAGCGTCATGAAATCTCAGCCAAGCGAGGGCTGGGGGAAGAAAATCCAGACGTGCTCTCGTGTTGCTGGACACAGCTTCCGACTATCAGCCCAAACAAAAGGGTCAGTGATGTCAGCGTGCATGTGGAGCTGAAAGTTACTCATAATGTCCTTAATTGCTGGGAGCTCGGAAGAAAACCAGGAAGGAACCCCTCTATCTCCCACCCCCACCCCGACCCCCCGACCCCCCCTCCTCCTACTCCTCTGATAAACAGGTTCACAGGAATGGCAAAGGCAACAAAACATTGTTTCCTAGAGTCTTGCTTAAACTCTTTCACACTGGGTCTTATTTGTCACTCTGGATACAAATTTGGATATTTGGATAAACTTTCGCAGAAATGTGGTGTTCGAGAAAATCCTGTAAGTTCAGGGAAAAAAATCATTTAGAGCTTAAGGAAGTTTCACAAGTCAGTTAACTCACTAATGTGAGCCATGTTCGACTGGCTTCCTAACTGTATGATTAGTACTGTATGTTAAGCGTACACGTAGTACGTGTATAGTGCTACAAATTTTATACTATTCATGGATTACACTGACAGGTTTAGGGTTAAACTAGCTATTCTGTCTTTCCAATTTACAATCACTAGATAGCGTACCTTGCAAAAGTAATTATACCTGGCAGAACTACAACTAAAAAGAAGTACAACTCCCAACACYAATGCTCCGGCTCGCCTGAATATTAACACACCTGAGACTAATTACAAAAGAAGTCGGTGTCGTGGCCAAGCATTTTGTGACTTCCATGCATATTTCTTATTTTGACCTTGTTTGTTTTCTCGTTTCTTGGGTTTAGCCTGATCCAGTTTATGTAATTTGCACATCGACTGACCCTTGCCTGTTTACTTGACTTTGGATTTGGATTATCCCTGCCGGTTTTGTTTGACCTGTTCCTTGGATTGTACATTAATAAATATCTTAACTGGTTTATGACACTGCCCCTTGAACTTTTACACTTTTTTAAACATTACAACAATAATCATTGATGTATTTTATTGCAATTTTAATATACAGTGAAACCTCGGTTTACGAGTGTTCCGCAAGACGAGCAAAGATTTTTAATAAATTTTGACTTGAAAAACGAGCATGTCTTGGTTTACGAGTACCAAGTTTTTTGACACAGACACACACACTCTCTCGACTTTACACCCCCCCCTCCTCCCCGGCTTCACACAGACACACACACTCTGCTCTACACAGAAACTCTGCTCTGTTGCGATTCTTTTCAAAGGTAAGGTGCTGGTTCATTTGTTTTGTTTTGTTTTTTACTTTACAGCAGTGACACGCGAGTGTCATTAGAGGGATTTTTTTTTCCCATTAAAACAGTGTTTCCGTTGTGTGTGTGTTTGTTGTGAAACTTAAAAAGCGAGGTGGGGGGAGGGAGGAGGAGTTTTACTGTGTAAGACGAGGCGAGGGAAGGGGCTAATTCCGCACACACACACACACACACACACACACACACATACACACACAAATACATGGAGCCTGCACGCACAAACGGAAACACTTATCTGTTGGGATTCATTTTAACTTTTTTTAAAGGTAAAGTGCAGATTAATTTGTTTTATTTTTACTTTATATATTGTATTAATTATTTTTCTGTATTTATTTTTTTGGGCTGTGGAACGAATTATTTGAGTTTTCATTATTACTTATGGGAATATTTGATTTGGTTTACGAGTGTTTGGAATACAAGCCCACTTCTGGAACGTTTTGCTCGTAATTCAAGGTTCCATTGTATTGGAATATTGGATAGGCCAACACAAATGCGTATATAATTTTGGGGGAAAAAGTGAAAGGTAATTTCTTCTTTTTTTGGTGTTGTGTGCATTTGTATTCAGCCCCCTTTACTCTTAAATCCCCACCTAAGACTCAGTGGAACCAACTGCCTACAGAAGTTACCTAATTACGTAGTATAATTTAATCTCAGGACAAATGCAGCTGTCCTGTGAGGCCCTCGGGGGTTTGTTAAAGAACATTAGTGAACAAAACAGCATCATGAACACAACAGACAGGTCAGTGATAAAGTTGTGGAGAAGTTTAAAGCCGGGTTAGGTTATAAAAAAACATCTCACGGAGCATTGTTCAATCCATCATCCGAAAATAGACCACGTAAACTGACAGGCTGGGCAAGGAGAGCATTAATCAGAGAAGCAGCCAAGAAGCCCATGGTAACTCTAAAGGAGCTGCAGAGATCCACAGCTCAGGTGGAAGAATATCTGTCCACAGGACAACTACTGTATTAGTCATGCGCTTCATAAATCTGGCCTTTATGATAGAGTGGCAAGAAGAGAGCTTTTCATTGTTAAAAGGAAGCCATAAGAAGTCCGCAACAAGTCATGTGGAACAGACTGTTCAGATTTTTATTTAATTCTTCCACTTATGTGCTTCCTCATATAGTGTGCTTTCCTTTGAACATAGTAAGGGACAAATTTACTCTCTACTGGCGGCAAGGTGACGTAGCACTGTGGCCTCGCAAGTCCAGATTCCCACGTGTCTGTTTGCGTGGCATTTGTCTCATCCTCAGGATTTGAACTTGCAATCTCCCAGGAATAAAGCAAACATCTATTCGGCCGCCCTGCAATATCATACCATCTTTTTTTTATTACACTGTGAGCCTTTTGACTTTTAATTATTTCTATCGGTGTCAATGAATACAAATCAGTTGTGCCGAGAGTTGCACTTTGTGATTGGCATTCTTCTTCTTGACGTTACTGAAACGAGCACTTTGCTCTGGCCTTCATACACAACTTTTTTAGGATACGATTGATAAATCACGCAGGCTCTCATAAGCTCACTGAAAAACTGAACACTCCCTTCCAAGGTGGTGCCAAAACCAAGGAACGCTGTCGTGAACAAGAGAACAAACCGTGTGTTATCTGGCAACACCCGGCGAACATCATCTGTCTTCTAGCAAGGAGAAAAATCGTTATTCCACACAGAAGCGAGGCCCGGGAAGCAGCTGCATGCTGTCTGAGAGTCTGTCTGACATTCCCAGAGCCCTCAGCGCAGATTTATACAGAGACACTGAAGAAGGAAAAACACTGCCCTGTAAGTTTTGACAAAGCACTCTGGGGAGGTCCGATCGGGTCACTTACAGAAACAAATGAGCAAATGGTAAATCGGTAAAAAGAATGAGCACTGTTCTGGAAAAAATGTGAAGTTGTAATCTCATTGTGTGATGTAAAATAAAAAATGCGTCAGCTGTGCTCCTGATGTAAGCAGATGCATAGCTTGTCCAAAATATCAGTTGACGTATGAAAACAATGAAATAAAATCCGGTTGCATTTGTACTCCTTCTGCTATAAGGTCAACAGCTGATTTGTGTTACTGCTGCTGGGCTAAAGGATAGGCTGAGGAGGTGAAATGCTCGGAATAGACAAGTCTCATATTCCAGAAGGGAAAAAACATGAGTCTGAAGATGTCTTTAGGCCTCAGATTATTACAGGATGTAGCATTTACTTCATGTCATGTACCTAAGTAACATTATAGCTGACTATAAAAATGAATTGGGGCAATGTGAGTCAAATAAGTACTTTCCGTTTTATCACGTTCATTCATGAATTTTATCACCTATTGTACGTTTCCACCAGCCAGCTCACCTATTTTACACTAACTGGACTGGACTGGGTCACAGGCGGTCTGGAACCTACAGTACTCTAGGGTACCAGACTGGACACACAGTCCATTTTGAAAATGCTAGTTAGCCTAATCGGCATGTTTTTGGACTGTGGGAGTAAACCCACCAAAAATGGGGAAAACATGCAAACGTCATTCTCACTGACCCGAGGGCGGGACTCAGACCCTCGAACCTTCCACCGTGGTGACTACCCTGACTACCTCAAGGTTAAATATTATTTTGCTAATGTTTCTGATTTCTGTGTGAATATCCTGCATCGTACTAGTTGATAATGTACGCAAAGAACAACGATTTTCTTTAATCACTAAACGATCAACAATTCAGACAAGATTTGTATTTTCACCATTGAAAGTGATGAGTGTAACAATAAATTATATTAAAAGGCAGTTAGGTAGGATGTAGGATCTACTTTACTTAAATAAATTCTCAAGTCTGATATTTTATTTAAATACGTATTTGAAGTGACCCAAGTGAACATATTCATAAAACGATGATTTCATGCAGTACATCACTTATGTTTACGTTTCTACTCCATTATGGTATCAGTGCTGCACTGGTCAAAAGCTTTGCCTTTTTCCTTTCTACCCAAGCAGGTGATTCACTCTTGCCATGCAGAAGCCCTGACCAGCAAATTTCCTCTTCCTGACAGACAGGAAACACAGAGTCAGGGAGTTCCAGAGACCGGGTCTCATCAGGAAATGTCCCAGGTGAGAAACATTTCAATCCTTCTTTTAAAACGGTCGGAAAATGACGAGATGCTGCTTCGGCAGTTCATTTCCACGAAGCTTTCCAGAGAATACTATGGATGTGCTTTCTGCTCAGGCCATACCTTTAAATCAAAGTGTGGTTTAACCACTAATTACAGCCAGGGATGCTGGAACGTATACCTGTTTTTTTCTTCACTTACACATTGACCCAGGCTAAAAATACGATCTAAAAACGTTGTATATTTATAACAAAAATTAAAAGCACTTTGATGGCTGGGGAAGATAATGGGCGTTATTTTGGATTCAAATTGTACGGAGAGAAATTCCAGTCCCAGAAGCGCACCAGGTCAGCGTAAGTCAGCRTCTGACTGGTTGGCATCTCCCTCGATTTTTATAACAAATATAAACCGACTTCACATAAATATGCATTTCGACTGAATTTTGGAAACCCAAATAAGGACAGAAAAGGGATTACTCCCGAGTAACGGCTTTGAAACCATTTACAGGGCCGAGCTGTGAAAGTAAACCGCTAAAAAAAACAAAACCAGCACTGCGATTGAGTTTTATCTCTTGCCAAAACTTAATTCCCTGTGATAATACAACAGCGCTTGTATCAACATGGCAATGCTTCTGAACAAAAATTCCTCCGTCAATAGAAACACATGGCACAAAACCTCAGAAACAAAGAGGACGTCAGAACGCAGACAGTAAAGAGCCCTGAAGCGACATGCCGCACCTATTAGTGTCTTCTGATTGATGCAAATCTTACAGCTCAGGAGGCCAACATTCCTGTAGATATTTCACAGAAAAATGATCGTAGGAGATTTTTTTAGGGAACGGAGCTGGAATTCGAGTAAGCGTGCAGACGTGTGTAAACTGTGTTTGAAGCTCGGATCTGATTATAGCCTTTTGGCTAATACATGCTTGGAGCCCACTCTCTGGGAAAAAGAAGCAAAGAGATTTTCACGGTCTGAGAAAGAGAGTGTGCGTGTGAGAGAGACAGAGAGATGCCGTGCTCCATGATTTGGTGTTCAAACTGCAGGCTTAAAATAGCTGCCTAATTTCTCCTGGTATCGATAGCAAATTCATCAAAAATGTAACCGAAATTCACCAACCCATGGTTTGGTTGGATTTCAAACAAACATGTACCAGAACAAGCCATCTCCTCATCCTTATTTTAACCTTTCATAGCTTTTCCTCCTATTTGGCTGATGCAAATGTTATACAAACGTCCACAACCAGGGTGAAAACAAGACTTTATGACTCTCTGTATTACCCATATGTGTGCATCTTCAGCTGTAGTTTGTTATGAGTAACCAGAACATTCGTCATGAAACCTGTGTCTCTTTGATATGAATGAAAGGCCTAAAACTGAAATAGAACTTCTGTGTCTCTCATTTAAATGTAGTCTTTTGTTCTCCCCACACCCCTATTCAGATTGGGACTTACCACAATTTCAGACTAAACCTCTCTTCAGCTCTTCTTTTCAAGATAATGCAGTGCTGACTCATGCATGACCTGGTAAAGGCATTTAAATAGTTTTCTTTATAATAGTGCAAAGGAAACACCTCTGTGGTAAACCTCCAGGAATCGCATTGTAACAGTTGTGGCTCTCTCACGCAAAAGAAATTAGCTTTTGCTCATTTAGCCTGCTTGGTGTTTGAGTAAAACATTGGAAAACACCAAAAACATTGGATTACACCCTTTGACGTGCAATACTATTAAAGGTATGGAATTTACACAAGTAACAGTGAGACTAATTGGTAATTGGTTGCTTCACATCTCAGGAAGCCCTCATGTCTGTGTATCCTTCTGGCTCTCCCTTTTAGTTATGTTGTCATAGTTAGTCCTGCCGAAGTCCCTGTTTGCACGCTACACTAAATATACATTCACCTTATACATTATGTGACTATGACCATATCTAACTCTCCTCTCTCCTCTTCTGCTCTCTCTCTCTTTCCCTCTCAGCCTCCTGTCGCTTCTGAGCTGCCAGTGATCCGGACCTCCTCTGCCCTCTGGACCTGTCTGACTCGTCCAGGTGACCCGATTCTGGTTAGAGATCTCGTCACATGAATGCCCCGTATGTCTCTGGGATGCATCCGGTATCTGGGGACGGTTTCACTCTACCATGAAGACGGTTCTGGCCTCGGCTGATGTTGACAGCTGTTTCTCTGAGGACTTGACTTAGCTGCAGTCGCTCGATAGTTCAGGACTGGAATTTCCTACAAGTCTACCTGAGCCTCCGATAACTACCTGGATTCCATATTAACATCAATTAGCATCTCCTGTTATACTGAACTGCCTGCCACTTAACACACAGTATGGATGCAGATCAATTCCTGCTTTCTGTTTCACCCAAATGAGGATGGGTTCCCTGTTGAGTCTGGTTCCTCTCAAGGTTTCTTCCTTTTGCCATCTCAGGGAGTTTTTCCTTGCCACCGTAGCCCTTGGCTTGCTCATCATGGACAATCTGACCATTTTGATTCTTACACATTCACATTTCATACAAACTTATATAATTCTTTTGATTGTGTAAAGCTGCTTTGCGGCAATGCCAATTGTTAAAGGCGCAATACAAATAAAATGTAATTAAATTGTAACTAATTTCTTTCTTGAACAAATTTCTTTTCACATAATTAATATTATCAACCACAAATGAATGCATAAAATTGATTTATTCCCATGCTGTGCTATACAGCTCAACCATACTGTCTTCATAGGAGTGACTTGAGCTTCACATATCTGATCATTTTTGAGTCCTCACATTCAACATCATGGCTTGCTGTCTCTAAATTTCATTAATTAATCTTCAATAAGCTTTTTATCTTAACCAAGTTTATGGTGGGTCCAAAGTCTAACCAAAAAACACTGGGCATGATACAGGAATACACCCTGGATGGGACACCAGTCAATAGCAGTGCACTATTTTCCTACCTAGAAATGTTGTACTGTACTTATCTATGTTGTACTGTTAAAAGGAAACCTAAAAAAGCGGAGAAAGCTTTGTGTGGGAAAGCAGAGAATAACATGGGAAACTTCAAACAGTAACCCAAGCAGGTTCTTAAAGGTTCATTAAGTAAGATTAGTCCGATTGTTTTCTTAGGTGAACTATGCAACACTTACGTAAGAGAGTTAGACATTTTCATGTCTTAAAAATTCTTCAACATGTATTTGGCTTATATATATTTTTTTTTAAAAGAATAGAGTGCTTAATTAATGATAATGAAAATATTTATTTATGTAAAAAAAAAAATCACATTGCATAAAGTATAACTTCATCTTACTTACAAATTTTAGTTGCATCGTACTTATTTGCTACCTTTACAGTTCTAAAAGAATTTTGTGTCTTAGTTCATATATACACTATCTTAGATTGCTTTCACACTAGGTATATTTGATTCATACCGTGCGCAGGAACGTTTGCTCCCCCCTTTCTACTCTCCAGCTGGCCAGCTTTCACATTGCCAATATTACTCCAAACCTGAGTACATTTGCATATTTACACTATAGATAGACAGATCGGAAGGTCATGGGTTCAAACCCCAGCACCACTAAGTAAAAAAATAATAATAATAAAACAGGATAAAATGTAAGTTGCTCAACAATGATTACTTATTGCTGTGTTGTTCAAAGTATGAGATGCAGTCACAAACTGCACAGGCACAATACCGAGTCCACTTCTAATTCCTAATTCCCACCAATGTTCAGAAAGCTCCGCCGCCAGGATCTTGAGCAGCTGTATAGTTCACAGAGCTTGTGCAACTACATCACAGTGTTATATAATATTTCCTTAATATGGCCAGTCAAATTTACACCTGCACAGTCATTACCTGCCTAATCGTCCTGGTGAATTCCAAAAATTCTGCTTTATCATTTCATTCACTCACCTTCTATACTCCTTATCCTACACGGGGCTTCAAGAAGCCTGAAAAAATATTACAAGAAACTTTGGCCATAATTGTGGGATACACCCTGGACAGCATACCAATCCATTGATGGGCACACATGCACACACAACAGACAATGCAGTAATGCCAATTAGGCTTATCTGCATGTTTTTGGGCTGTGGGAGGAAACTGGAGTAGCCGGAGGAAACCCACCAAGTACAGGGAGAACAAGCCACAGCACTAACCACTATGTTCTCTGATGACTTGTGACTGCATTCTCTCAATAGTTTAAGATTGAAATTCCTACGAAACAGTTTTTGCATTTGAGCATCCAATAACATAAGTGGACACCCTATTAACTTAAACACATCTCCTGTTATACTGAACTTCCAGCCTCCTAACCCACAGAATGACTACAGATCAATCCCTGCTATCTGTTCTCACCCAAATGAGGATGGGTTCACTGTTGAGTCTGGTTCCTCTCAAGGTTTCTTCCTACTGCCATCTCACAGAGTTTTTCCTTGCCACTGTCGCCCTTGGCTTGTCCTTTGGCGACAAACTGACCATATTGATTCATATATATTTGCTCACACATTTCATACTCATTTTCCTAATTTTCTTTTTGTATTCTGTAAAGCTGCTTCGGGTCAATGACCATTGTTAAAAGTGGTATATAAATAGAATTGAACTGAACTATGCCACCGTGCCACCACTTCTGCTTTATCTGATAATCCTTGTAAAAGCCATTCTAAAGCCTTATAAAAGACTGTGTGGCCCTTTTTGTGTTGAGGATTTTTATTTTATTTTATGCATCCGTGAACAGGCCAATATTCCAACGTTAACCTTAAATTATTTTCAAACAAAACACGAAAACAAGTAAAAAAGCGTCTTTTCTTGCTGCCTTTTTTTCTACACTACCTGCCAAAAACTGTAGGGAGAAAATAAACAATATATAAAGTGTGTCTACTTTTATTAAATCTCCTATGACCAGGAGCTGAGAGGAGACCAGTTCAAACATAAACAAGCATTTGGGACCGGAAGTCAGTTTTCCAACTGCCAAATTACTTTTCTCAGCCAAATATATTTTTTGTCCTGAGATCATGGCTCAAACAAACAAACAAAAGGACGTATTATAAACAGCATCAAAGCTGGACATTTAAAAAAATCTAATATTGCACCTTTATCGTATCATTAACATTTACATTAACATTAACATTTTTCACTATCATCTGCATTTCTGTAACACTGACCAACTTCATAGTTGCAGCAAACAGCTGGTTAGATGTGACTTTTTTTTTTTTTACTGTGTTGCTTATTTACATTGCACTAGCCAAAACTTTAAACATCTCCTAGTGTGTATCATGATATGATATGATATCTTTGACCAGGAACTTGTGTGAGGTTTCTTATTAGTGAAAAAATATACATATTTCAACATTAAAAAATAGTATTAAATCATGTTATACACGTATAAATATTTGATATATTGTTGTTATAAGTGAGATATTTTGAAGCAGAACACAAGAACAAGTGATAACGTGTCTTTTCTAGCTGAACTAAGTTACACTACAGTAGACTCACTTACAGTACAGACTCACGCTTATAACACGTGAACTAGCTGACGTGAAGAAATGAATAAAAGTGATCATTATTTTAAACGTGAATGAAATACTACTTACTACTTGGTGTGTATCCTTGACTTTCAGCTGAGAGTCTCGGGCTCGGTGAGGGTCCGTAGAGTACAAAGTGAAACTGTGTCTCGCGCGCTCCGAGCTCTAGGCACGCGCCCGTCACCGTCTCGAGCGTCCCGCTGTTCACTTTTTTGGAGAGCGCGCGACGCAGCGCAAATTCACCACGGAGTGAACTGGGTCTCTAAAAAAAAAAAACAACAACACAGGATATTACGCCCGAGGAGGAGCGGCGTCGCGTCAGGGAGAAGAAAAAGGAAAGCCAACAGCACGCCTCTGTTTCATAGTTCAAAAGTAGGCACGTGAAAGTGTCTGGCGCGTGAAGCCGAGCGCGTTCACTGGAACTTATATGAATAAGGACAATGATTCCTCGTGAGCTGAATGAACGTTTTTACACATCATGTCCAAAACCAGCAAAATGCATAACGCGTGTTATATATAATATCAGCATTTCATATATATATATATACTAAAACAGTTTGGCACAACTTGTTCAAGTCATTTCTTGGGACGTACCGAGTGGTGATAATAAGCATAGTTCGTATGCGTCACCTGGTGGTGTCCTTATGTAATACACATTTTGAAACGTGTGAGTATTATAAAGCATATCCAATTTTTGCAAGTATGAGAAATGAAATTACTTTACTACGTCTACAGACTAACACTGATCAGCTGTAACATTATGACCACTTGATTAATATTGAGTAGACCACCACCCCATAGTCACCAAAACAAAAATGCACTATGTGTTCTGACACCTTTCTATCACAAGCAATATTCATCTTTTCCTCATTCTTCTATTGGATCAGACTACACAGGCCTTCACACCCCATTTGCATCAGTGATGGTTAGATGCCCAAGACACTGTTGCCAGTTCACTGTTTTTCCTTCCTTGGATCACTTTTGGTATGTCTTGACCGCTGCAGCCTGGCATGTCCATTTTTCTCCAAGATAGGACTATCATTTTTCTGGGGTGCAGGAGTCCAAAACCAATTACAACTGACTGTTTTGGATTAAAAATAAAGTCATGTGGATACACAGTTTTGCTTGGCAAGGCACCTTTACTCCAACAATCTCAGATATAATCCTAACATCCATTTATTGAACAGGGAAAAAAGAGTAACTTTCTTAACTAAACATTTAATACAAGTATCTGGAATTTCAGGGGACCACTGACTCCAGGTAATATAAATTCTCATTAGCCAGATGTATTGTAATACTGTAGTTTCATTTTTAAAATTTGATCTTGTAGATCTAATCTCCATGCCTCCAACTTATCTGTAGATTTTTTTTGTCAAATATATTAAAGAATATTTTCTGGATTAGCTTTAAATTATCAAGCGATTTACAAGAATATTTTACTTCTTCTGTAGTATTGGTCGTGGTGATTATTTATTTCCTTTATTTTCATTTGAATGGACATTTCAGCTATTAGATTTAAACATTTTAAGAAGACCTTGAAGATGCTGAATTATTAAAAGCTAGCTAGTATAAAAGATTTGTTTTGTGAGAAGTCATCCCTGTACACAAAACACTGACCTACCCTCTTTTTTCCACAGAGAGAAGAGGATTATGGGTATTCTTTATCCTCAAGGGTACATTATTTGAACCTCAAGCTGTTCATAAGCACACATGATATGCTTATATTTTTGGACTATGCTTGTCTTTAAGTTACTGTATATACAAACCTCTTCCTTCCTTTAGTGGTAAATTTTCTCTGAATATTGTAAATTTTACCTGCTTTAATTATAAAGCCTAAGATGCTCATAACAAATATCCTTTTGGACATTGTTAATACTGCTTGACTTTATAGTATACAGTATTGCTGTAACCCATATAAACCCAGTGTCACCCAGAGGGAGATTTTTTAATCGTTTCTTTTAAGCTTTCTTCATCAGGGCTTTTCAGAGAGTTTTTCCTTGCCACTTGCTCATTAGTGATTTAAACCAATTCTAAATGACAATTTCAACCAATATGTATCGTCTAACATTCAAAGGGAGTTGAGACAAACATGGTTGCATAGTTGTAAAGATTAAAATATCTGTCACATGTACCTTGTTGCACAGTGAAATTATTTTTTGTACGTATCCCTGTTAGGAACCTGGGGTCAGAGCACAGGGTCTGACAATAGATAGGGTTAAGAGCCTTGTTCAAGAGACTACAGTGTAAGCCATAACCAATTGGGACACCACTGCCAGCTGCTCTGAGAGTCCCACCTCAGGTTTATGTGCATGGTGCTTGCACATTCTCCCCATCCTTGGGGTTCCTCTGGGTACTAGGGTTTTGGACCACAGTCCAAAGACATGCAAAATGTCACTGTGTGCATACTTGTGCCCTGCAATGCCCTGACACTGTGTATAAAGGGTGTACCCCACCTAGTGCCCTAGGAAGTCCCCTGGGGTTGGCTCCAGAATTCCCCCTTCAATGCTGTTTAGGATAAGCATTATAATGAATGAATGAATGAATGAATTATGCCACTACCTGTTTAAGGATGATGCTGATCTGTCTTAGTTACCTTAGTTTTGTATTTTTTTTTAAATGAAACACCATTATAAAAGCACAGAAAATCAATTAAATCAATGATATATAGTCTGATACATGATTACTCATGAAATCCCGAAAGTGAATACTAATGCGTTAACAGGTAGGTATGTGAAAATAACAGGATGCACGCCACATTATTATTATTATTATTATTATTATTATTATTATTATTATTAGTGGCGTTATATGAGCAATATTTGGGAGTATCCTTGATGTAACTAACCAACCTGTCTGCGCCTGCGCGCGCGGCATCTTTTGTTTTTCACGCCCATCACTCAGCGCTCGAGGGGCACAGCGCGCGAGCTGGTGCATCCTGCGTTGTCCTCCGCGCGCGCGCCTCACACGTCTGCATCACTGCATCCATTCCTGCATCACGCGCCGCAGGAGGAAGATGCTGCTGCTAATCGCACTGAGTCTGTGCCTGGTCTCCGTTAATGGACTCCTTCCTGAAACTTGGACAGCTCCCGGTGTGGACTTCCAGTCGCACGCGCCCTCAGAGGCAAATATAGGACAAAACCCGACTGCGCTGAGCGACCTGTTCAGGGAGGTGAAGAAACTGGTGGAAGACACGCAGCGCAAACTGGAGGATGCTGAGCATCAGGTATTGCCCTCGTTGTGTTAGGACTAAAAAAATAATAATAATAATAATAATAATAAAATAAATCTGCACACATGCAGAAAATGTTAGATCATTCCATTTAGCTTCATAATTCATATTTTGACTTAAATAATTACTTGATGATTACCATGAGTGGGTGGGTTCTGGGTGCACTCGAAGGTATAGCTTTTAAATTAATTATAATGATTTATTCAAACATAATTTGTATAAATATTTTTTTAAAGGCACACAACATCTACATTTCAAGATGAAATGTACAGAAAAATATTATTTATACATAAATTAAGGGATACAAGCTAAGGCTACCAAACAGGGACAAGGAAATGACCACAAACTAAGTCATTATTGCCCTTGTTGTCCTATACAGACCAAAATGGTACTAAACTGTACCTTTCCTAGTTGAGGAAACCTCAAGGGAATGCTTTTGTACCTTTTCTAGGCCAATGTATTTTTTTTTACTTTGAAAATGCATGAAATTTGAAACGGAAAAGGAAAGGCATAGTTTTATTACCCTTTTATTTATAGTGTCAAGATGGTGGTGTGTTTTATGACAGTCTGTCAACGTAACACATTCTTACAATAAAAATGTTAAATCTGATCAGATACTGATCCAGAAATGTCCTCCATGCCCATACTGTATGTGAACTGCAGTTTTATAGAGTTTCCAGGTTTTTAGGCATGTGGAATCAAGAGTGCACTAAAGTGTGGCACAACTTGATTATCTTTAAAAACTGCATTTGCAAAAAAAAATTAAAATTCCCCCAAGTGTGCACATTTGCTAATATTTAAAGGAGTCGTTTAACATCTGTGTCTCTAGTTTTGCATGCGCAATGTAATTCATGCAATATGAGCTGGAGGTTGAGGCTTTCAGCATTTTTTAAAAATTCACTTTGCTAGCATAGATTATGTTTGTAGATCGCATTACTGTTCGTGCATCCTGTAATATGTAAGCACTAAGTCATTTCCTCCTCATGAACCCTTTACAGATGGACAATGAGAGCACCAAATCCATCCAGCCCATCCACAACATCACCTCAAATTACAGCAACGAAAGCAGCTCCGAGATTGTTACCGGAAATCGATCTGTCCCCACTGCGGAGGCGATCGATAAGGTGAGACTGGCATGGAGGTCATTTTTAGATGTTTTGACAAGATCGCATTGCTGTACAAGTGGCCTGAAGAAGCRGATAATGGAACAAATTTATTCATTTATATATTTTTAATGTCAGCACCATGTACAGTGCAGTACATCAAAAGTCTTTGAATGTTCATCCCAAAAAACACATTTTTTTGTCTAAAAAATCTACTATTCATGTGTTCCTGAGCAGTGTGCTTGTGATTTTAGATATCTCATAACTCGACTGAGGAGMTCCACGTGACCAGAAGTGTTAACCAGTCCAGAGGCAAGGAAAATGACGTTGATCATGTGCGTAACCATATTGTTCTCTAATACGTGACTAAATGTAACCATGCTTTCAAAAAGTATATGCTTAAATGTATTTATTTATTTATTTATTTATTTAAAAAAATAGTGATTCTGGTGCTAATGCTTTATTGCATTATTCCTGTGACAGTCAACTTAGGCAAATTAGAATCATGAACACTAATGAAGATGGGAAGTGCATGATGCGATACACCCATCACATACTGTATAATGTCCTCTGGAGGCAGTGGAGGCGTGTCATGATCTGGGGCTGCTTCAGTTGGTCAGGTCTAGGCTCAGCAATGATATGTGGCAACAAAATGAAGTCAGCTGACAACCTGACTGACCAGGTTATCACATTTTCTTTGTAGAGAAATCAGTTTCACAGATGAATTGGCCACTGCATTGTGCACCATAATAAAAAAATAGCTTTAAAAAACGAATATTACTTTAAAGTTTATTTAAACAGTTTGTTGCCCAGTTTAGTAGTGAGTAGTAGTGATACTCACTTACATTTAGTTTATTTAGTGATACTCTCTGGGTCGGCTTCAGTCTCTCAAGTTGTGCCCAATACTTTGTTGCACAGCTTGCACAAATCAATTTGGCAACACACACATATCCTCTCACACTCAGAAAAGCCCCATATCTCCTGGCTGACTTATAGAGGCAGTCAATAATCCCCCAGCAGACATAAGCAGGATTTTCAGGCAGCTGTATCTGAGAGGCGACTGATAAAGCAGGATAATGCCAGATAATGTTCTATAACCTTCTGATCATCAAGGAAGTCTGTTAAAGTGTATCACATCCTTCTGGCAAAGGAAAGCATAAAAGAAAGATAGTTCAGAGGAGCAGTGAGTGAATGAATCTATTGAGATATATCTGCCATAGGAATGACAGATACCCAATTTTATCAAAGGAGCATCATGCATAGCATATTGAACATATATGAAAAATTGTGTCATGAAATGTTTTATATTACTTACATGATATAGTCTTTAGTCGTTTGGATTTCAATAGGATTTCCAACAGGAAAGCATGCATATTAAAAGTAAAGATAAAAGCTACAGTATATGATATTTACACTATTGTATGTTGTATGTTATACATAAAAGTATTGTTTGTTATTGACTAATTGATTTGACTGATAAATGGTTTTGCTTGCATATAGAGATKTCCAGAATTCATCATCATAACATGATTTTAATGTAATTTATTAAATTAATTTTAATGTAAATGGACAACTAGTCAATTTATTCTGCAAATGAAAAATCATTTGGCATTAGGAATAAAATAAGGTTTAGTTACAGAATCAGGCTGCACATTTAAAGATTTTATACACTACAGAGGCTTTTCTTCTTCTTTTTTTTCGGTTTCAGAGTCTCAAATTAAATTTCAACCACTTCATTCAGTGGAGGTAAAAGGGGAAAACCAAGCCCTCTTTTTGCCCTAGAATATCTTTGTGGTAAAAGGCCACAAGGTTTATTTTAGTCTTTAAGGAATCAAAAGCTTTTTGTCTTTTCTTAACATCTGGGTCACTGGTTACCTTATAGGTAAATATTGAACAGTTCATGTTTCAACCTCACATCCTTTAGAATTCTACGAACTGCTCGGCCCAAAACCACAACTGATTAGAACAGACGCTAAAGCCGGGGTTTATTATTTTTTTGAAATAATCCTATATTACTGACAGTAACAGCAGTTTGAGGAGGAGGAGTAATAGAAATATAAATAGTAAAAGAAATAGATGTAGCAATAATAACAGTAATAACAAGCAACAATTAACAAGTAAAAGAAGCAGTAATCTGAGTATTAGTTTTAAGTACTTGCCAGTACTCTGCAGCCAAAAGGTGATAAGGATAAATGGATGTGGCGGCCAGACCTGTAAATCTCATCCTACAAACTTTCTCTTTATATTCCCAATTATTCTGCTTTAGAATATATAGTGTTAAATTTAAAGTTAATAGCGCTAAATGAAAAACTTACCAAACACACCAAGTATTGATCTGGGGTTAGAGAATGATTTGCTAGATAGCTTTGTAGCTCAGCTCATGCATRAATAAAACAACACGGATGGTTTAGAGAAAATTTGGAACGACAAGCAATTACCAATGAGAAAAAGTGTCAGATGTTGATGAAAGTGCTTCCATGACTCGTCCAGAAATTGTTCCCGCCTCAATACTGCCGACCATACCGGCCTACTTTCACCCATGCTGGCATCCAACATCTGGGACGCAGAGCAGTACATATAGTTAAACGTCCCATTGCTGTTTATCATCACCACACATGAAAAGCTTCTTCTCCAATCAGATCACTTGATTGGAGCTTACTACTGTATTATATTAACTGTAGCACATACAGTACTGTGCAAAAGTCTTAGGCGCCATATTATYTGTAGTACAAATTTTGTTATACAAGTTTGTCTGCATTATTATGTATAAGACCTGTTAACTTGTAAATGGTAACTGTAATAGCAGTAATCATAATGCCAGCATTAGTACTTACAGTAGTAGTAATAATAGTTATAAAGTACACTCACTCACTCACTCATCATCTATAYCGCTTAATCCTGTATTCAGGGTTCCCCGGGAGCCTGAGCGGTTATGTTTCTCATCTCAAGGTGTTTTTCTTTGCCACCATCGCTCTTGGCTTGCTTATCAGGGACAATCAGAGACAAACTAATACTTTTGATTTTGACATATTTCCTCACACATTTCAAACATCAGTTTTATGTTTTGTTTTTTTTTTGTTTATAGTCATTTGTCATTGCTAAAAGTGCTATATACATTTTTAAAAATGTAATAAAACTGATGTTAATGGATTTTCCATGTTTCCTCTTCCCCCCTTTCTGTCTCTCAGGAGTGTATTATTGACGAGGACTGTGAGAAAGGTAAATACTGTCTCTATGAGGAACACCACTCTGGGTGCATGCCGTGCAAGCGTCCCGATGCGGTAAGTCTTCATGTACTCAATTGCGAATGTAATCTCTCACAGAGGACCTCACCCAGATCTGTTTCAAAAGTGCTGAAGACCGGCACATTTGAGAGCCTCCACCTTTCTATGTGATGTAACTGAGACTGCATTGTATCTGCATTGCAGCACAGGCACCAGTGCATTTGGAGTTTGATACCGAGGGTGTTTTTTTCCCTGCTTTTTTTTTTTTACTTTTCCATGGTCCAATTTAAAGTGCATTGTTTGCCAGATCGAGTGCTTTCTCTGTCTCTGTGACATTACCTGGGACACAGAAAGGACAGCTGAAGCTGGTGATGGACAGGAGACAGCTCTAGAATACTGATGTGCTGCTGACAGCCAGGTTTAATCCAGTTCAGATTCAAAGCCTTGCTTTGGTCGGTCATGAAAAAACAGCTTTTAAGGGTGGGTTGAGGGTGCTCCTGAGACTAGAAGCCAGTCCTGAGGCTTTTTTTTTTAGTAGTAATTGCATTAGTGCAATAATAATGCACATCTCTCATCCCTTTTAATTTGTCTGTGAAACCACATCATTATATAAATATCCCTCATACTGTGTGTTTTTTCTGTAATAATGATACTCATCAATATCCCAGTGCCTGGCTGGCTAACAGTCAGCATTGATCTTTATTTATAAAAGGACGAAGATGAGACACAGAAGAAAGATGAGAGATTATTGATTCTGATTGTTTGGACTTCTATCACAGATTTGCAGGAAAGATGAGGAGTGCTGCGAGGGCCAGCTGTGTGTGTTGGGTCGGTGCATGAACTCCACTAAAGGAGAAGCTGGAACCATCTGCCAAGAACAAAACGACTGTGACAACGATCTGTGCTGCGCCTTCTATGAAGGTAACGACTTCCAAAGAGCAAAATTTATGTCCTAAGTACTGTGTACATGAGATTGGATGTCCAGCTGCTTTCTGATGTGATAGGATTTTACTGCTGTTATTTATTGCTAGGTTGATTTGACTTAGCAGTTTGAACTTTTATTGCAGACTAGAGATAAGGCAAAACCATAGGTTTGTGTACAATGCTACGATTTTACAGTCTATGAAGAAAGAGTAACAGGTTATAGCAATTTAGTAGAAAATAATTACTACTTACTAATTAACTAGCCTTACTAGTAAAAAAAAAAAGAAGAAAAAAAATGTATAGTGTTTTCCCGGGGTGATGAGCTACACATGATTTGCTCATTAACATAAAATAAAGCTAGCTAGCAGAAGAAAAAAAAACATAGTAAATTAGCTTGAATTTCACTATCTGACCCTCATCAATTTCATATTGTGACAGCCAAGGATCATATAAAAGGTTGAAAATGTTAAAAAGTTATATTTATTCAAAATAATAATAATAATCCCATGACTAGCGAAACCATTTTGGCTGTAACATATATTAACCAAGTTACTGTAGCTAACCTAGGCAAGGATTAGCTTAGTATAGTGTTTCAGCATTGTTTCTGAGGTAAAGGTTTCTGTGTACCAACTTTCTTATGTCACAGATATAATAAATGGTCTTTTAAAAAATATAAATATTAAGTTTTTTGGATTATTAGAGCTGTGCAAAAAGTAAACTACTGTCTATAATCAAAGTCAGCTAGTTAGCCTGCTAAATACACCTTCCACTACTTCCACTACACTATGTGTAGTATATATATA
>QMIH01000290.1:249412-270684 GCA_003987875.1 Clarias batrachus
TTTCTTTCTTACTGTTGAAGCTAAGAAAACGTTCTAATTTTAAATCAAGTAAAAAAAAAATCATTTAGAAAATGTTAATTATTCCTCATATGAAGGCAGGTATTGAGTCACGCAGGAGAGTTTTGCGCTATAGRCTATAGAGTGCAGTAGGTGAAAGGTAACAAATTTTAATTAAGAATTTAAAATCGGTCGATGAAAGTTTTAATCCTAGTGTAATAATTACTATCCAAGCTTGTTACTCCAGTTATAGAAAATAACTCCTGATAGAAGTGATAGAAATCTTGCCTTTTTTCTTTATAAATCCACGCTGCTGGTCAAGTTCATTTTTGGGCTAGCAATGAAATCCAGGTGTCAGAATTAGTCCTTTATACTTAATGCTGCGAAATCCTCATTCCGAACAGCTTCTTGTAAACAAACTCGCATTGGCCATATCTCAAAAACCGGACATGATACAGTAATAAACATTTTTGCTGTCAAAATAAAGCTTATTGGACCACTTGAAAACAGCATAACTCAACTGACACAAAATGCGACTTAATATCTGATCTGATGCGAGGGCTCGCGAATGTTCAGGCATCTTCCGAATAAGAAATAAAATATTTCCACTGTTTTTATTTGTAATCATCTCCTTTGAAAATGTGAAATTTGGAATTTAGTGAAGCAGTTTCTATACATTTCTTTACATCTCTGTTTATGATCGTTTAGGCTGTTTCTCTTTTTTATCTATATTTTCCCCATCAGGTCTGCTTTTCCCTGTGTGTATCCCCAAACCCAAAGAACGTGAGCCCTGTAGCATCTCAACCAATCACCTGATGGACCTGCTGTCATGGGATTTAGGTCACAGGAGTCCTAAAGAGCACTGCCCCTGCACTGGGGACCTGCAATGCCAACATCTGGGGTAAGACACCCTGGGACAAGCTCAGCTTGCGTTCATTTCCCTGTGTGCCTGCAAAGTGCCATTCAAATAAACACAGCAAAGGCTGAGAACAAAATAAAGTCAAGATAGCTCTACATTAGATTAATTACTAAATCATGAGCCTCTGGAAGGGGCACTAGGCGTAGTGTGATATTAAACACCCTTGTGATGTGTGACAAAATCTGTAGAGAAACAGATGATAAACCAGTGCAYGGTAATTATAAATTAGTTATTTTTAATATAACAATATATTTTTATATATACGATATTGTTATGGATTCTGAAGGCAAAAATGTGTAAAGAAAATACATGAAACAATCCAGTAACCCCACAGGAAGTTTTTCCAAATGAAATTCAAGTTCTGTACTGTACAGTATGATTTAATAGACCCATGGTGCTGTCATGTACGATTCAGATCTTCATAGTGGATAAAACTATGTAACCCTGCTGTTCTGCTTTCTTTAGTCACAGCTTGGTGTGTTTAAAAGCTCCGACCTCCAGCGAAGAAGCTCTTAGTGACACACTATACGCTGAGATCGACTACATCATCTAAACCTGGACACAGAACCTGTTCAGACTTGAAGTTACATTAACGAGCTCTGCAAACTTCACTGAATCTGGAAGCCTTTAGAAATCGACCATGCAAAACTATTACTCCGTATGTATCCGTGTATGTACGTACGTACTTACAATCTAGTCATCATGCTTCACGCTTATCTAGCCTATCTACAAGAGCAATAGCTTTTAGCAGGATGTCTACCGTGTAAAGGTTCACCCGAAGATTCATCTGCAGACAGGAAAGAGTATTCTATGCACTGTATTAAGTTATTAAGTACTGTATGTACCAGAATCTATTACCTGAGCGGTCACTGGTGTGTTTAAAAGGTTTTTTTTTTTTAGGTTTTCAACATTTCAGTCTTGAAGGAGTACAGCACTTATAAGCTCAGTGTTAAATACTCATAGTTCTGAATTTGATGTATTAGGTGGAAGAAAAGAATGAAAGTAAATGTTTCTCCAGAACCAAGAACATCATCTTGGATTTAAGAATGATTTCACAGTATTAAATGCAAATTTAAATGTTGTCTCCAAGCTACAGAAATGTATACCTGCGATAAATAAAAAAAAAAGATGAAAAATGCCCATTTCATGTGTGACCATTAATTTTGGGGGTAATTAATCTTAGTATAGCTTGACGATATGACAAAATTAGAACTTGGGATAAAGGCAATTTGATGATTTATTGCAAATTAGGTTGTGTTTTTAGGGGAAAATAATGAAAATGATGAGCTGGAGGCACCTGTATGAAAAAAGGAAGCTATTTCAGACCTTCTTACCACGAGTCATGTTCTTCAAACGTGTGTATAATTACTGTCTGAGGTCATGAAATTTTGGCATCTGATGTGTAGTCACAGAGAATGGTTCCACTGGATCGAAACAAAACTATTACTTACAGGTCAAGTAGTGCTCAAGTAAACCCAGGACTTTTTTTTATTGTGCAAAGTAACAAAACTTTCCTTTGTTTCTCTATATAATCCCGTTACACTAATGCACTTATCAGTGTTTCGCTAGCGCTTTAAATACGTCCAGGTAAAAAATAAATAAATAAATAAATAAATAAATCAGGCTGCCTGCTTCCCATTTGAAATGTTGGCCTCCCAGGAATCCTTTAATGGCCCAGAGTGGAAATGTCTAGGAGCAAGGTCAGGACTGTAACGTTTCTAGTAATGTAATGTGTAAGTGATGTTCTTCGCTGACCTAATGTACAGTTCCCACAGACAGAGGCGTCTCTTCCGCAAGGTAGCCACAAGTTATCTATCGATTTTCAAGGATCCGACAATCGCTGAACGTTAATAGAAAGAACTGCAGTGGGCTGATCATTCACTGGCATCCAGCCTTCTATAAAACGTTTGCACGGCTCATCGTCATACTGTGCTTGAGGAATTCTGACAAAACCTTCATTCACAAGAAACTGGTGAACATCATGAATCTTGGTTTGACTTCCCTCTGTATAACGTCATGTCCGAATACTTGAAATAATTTGAAGAAAACCATCGATCCTGACCGCTTGACACACTCAACATTCAACTCAGCATGGCTGAAGCAGAAAGCTTCAGCTTTCCTTCAACAACGTTTGTAAATCCAGTGTCCGCTTCCAAAAAAAAAAAAAACCACTGGAGGATGGGATAAAGGATTCTAAAAGGCAACAATTTGGGAAATGGCCAACTAACAAGATCCTTAACTTTAAACCATATTTTTTGTATGAGAGAAATCATATTCTGATATTCAGTCAATTTTCAAGTTTAGAGTTGTACTACATAGAATACCCAACAGAAAATCATACAATTGGGCAGGTCTGTCATTTCAAATGATAAAATTTTCAAAACAATTAATATGGCCTAATAAAAAAATAAATAAAATAATAATAATAATCTAGACAGTTTTATTGTGTGAAAAAACTGCGAAGACCTACAGTAGTGCATGGAACATGGAAACACCMCTGGGATTTACAGCTAACCAGCAAATCAGTTATCCAATATGTATTTAACATCCAGAATCTGAAAGTACGGTTATTCTTGATACAAAGTAAGTAAGCAATACTTGTTCAAAGGTTTCATGAGTAACGATGGTGTTTAAGTGCATTGACTTCTGCTTTCTACTTGGAAACTTTTCTACTTGGTTTTTGTTTGTTCGTTTCTTGTCCATGTGTAAAATGATATTAAAATAAAGTTTTTTATTTTTTATTTAAAAAAAAAGTATGCGAGTCGAGCAGTCTCCTGAAATGATGCTTCCAGACAGAAACTGATTATTTTTTTTATTTCCATATTGGCAAATCTACAGTGAACAGCTTGTGGCAGAGTTAGGAGCCCAGGGAACCCACGGTGGTTCGGCTTAGTTCGGTGATGCTGAGAGCCAGGGCGCTGCTCCTCCAGTGCGGCTCTAAAGCAGGGTCGCCAAACTTCACCTAACCACAGCACAGTCCAGTGGTTTTCCTGTTCTAAGATCATTAATAAACCTGGTAATAAACTATCGAGTTGCATCCAGCAGCCCTGCTTTAGAGCTTTTGCTCTCTGGCTATGCAAAAAACAGCAGCAAGTAGCATCACACAGCTCGTGCGCACACTCGCACGCACACAGGCAGACAGACCAAGCTCGAACACACACGTTCATGTTGTGCAGAATTAAAAACAGGACCTAAAGAAAATTGGGTTACAGAGCAAAAAATTTTTTAAAAGTGTGCCAGTTATCATAATCATTATCATCATTGTAGTCATCAATTCTGGGGTAAAAATAATTTACAAGGAGTATGTAAGAGGAAAAGGTACATAGGGAAATATAAAGCTCATCTTGATTTGTATTACCCTAGTCTTAAGGGCAGACTTTAAAAAAATGTACCAGTGTGAGTACCCCAGAGAAAGAAGTGAGAAGTGGTGGTGCGAGAGATGAACAGGCGGGGCTCCCTCTGCAATGGGTGGAGCTTCAGCAGTCAGCAGGGTGGCACAGAGGGTCAGCCACCATCATACTCACACGTGCAAGGAAGCACTCTTAGATGAAGGCCAGGGTAGAACCTCATCATCCACGAGCGAAGCACTGAATTCATTAATGAAACAAGAGCAAACGCCTCAGTATTCTGAGAACTATTGGAATACATGTGACTTAATGGAGACCTCGAGAAAAAACAAAACAAGAACACAAGTGGACGATTATGTTCGAGATGACAAGCTTGTCATGTATCTCAACCGAGCAAAACTCGGATCATGGACATGTGCACGCAAGATTGTGGACGAGATCACTAATCAATTAGAGTGAGAATGATTAATGAACAGCTATTAAAGGAAACAAACAAACAATTAAAAGATAGAACTGATACAGCCAGAGAAAGAGATACAAATAGTCCTTTCTATTCCACAAGCACATCCATCTCTGTCAAGATTGATTTGTCTGAGTGATACCGGATGTCCGTTCATTTGCACTTCCCTTTAAACTTTTATGAGAATCTATAGTGCACAGTAGAAGTTCTGAGGCTTGTACACGATAACCCCCCACGCTAGAAGAGCTCGGAGAAGACCGCGCCGGCTGTACGACACCAGGGACGTCAGATTGGACCTGGGTATTGACGCCATCAAGAACCCCTGGTGAGGCAGCGCTACACTGCAGCGGGCAGGCCAACTATTAAAAACAAAACAAACAAAAAAAAACAAAAAAAAAACCAACACAAAGTGATCAGGGTGTAAGGGGGCGTTTCTCAGTCCTGGCCCGGGTCTTTAGAAGGCCCTCCGTCTAGGTAGATCTTCAGAGCTTTTTCCTTGCGGGGAGAATAACTGACCCGGTGGCCTGTCTTCAGCAGCCGGCTGCTCTCTTTCTTCATCAGTTCATTTCGCTCTTCTTCGGAGAGCTCCATGGGCTCCTCAGCGCTGTCCCTGCAGGAGACAAACACAGCCTTTAGAGGAAAAAAACCCCAAAACAAAACAAAAAAAAACACATACACACACACACCCACCACTAGGGGCTGCACTTGTACTGCAGGCAAAACAATACATATTTTAAGTACAATAGCAGCTCAAATATGAGGTATGTTTTTTGTCTATTCTTATTATATATTAAAAACGGTCAGATCGTTACCTGTAGTACACCACAGCACCATCGTCGCAGATGTAAAGGGGCCAGACATTGAGCGTAGAGACCTTAGGGTTCCAGTCTAAATCCTGATGGATCTCTAAGACGGATATGTCACAAGGAAACGTTCCACGTCCCTAGAGGTGGGGGATGGAGGTGCACTGTGAGACAACTGCCAGAAAAACAAATAGGCTGAACAAGACTAAGGTTGTCTTTCAGGTATCTTTCTGTTCTGATGAAATCTGGTCTGACAGGACGTTTAAGGACGACCGAGACATCGGTCTTCATGCACTAATTACGTGGCAATAAAAGTGGCAATGATTGTCTTCTTTATAACCATAAACATATCACCAATTTGAATACTGAAAATGAACAACTTTATTTTTCATGCGAGTTTTACATTCGATTTGAATTTTGCAGATGGGAACCTGCACGTTTTTAATAATATCTCCTGTTAATCAGGTGTTGTTGTTTTTTCGCCAATTGTGGTGTGGTTTCGCATCCAACTAAATGTTTGTATTCAATTGATTGCAAAAATCAATGTGTGATGAAAAAAAAAAAAGGAATAAATAATAAGGCCCTTCTTGCAATTAGAATTATAAACTCAGAACTATAAATACCCTAAAAACACACGAGTTTGAGATCTCAGACTAATAAATAAACAAGCTGTCATACCTTGGCGAACTCCAAGTTCTCGAGTGGAATCTGACTCATTTCACTGAGCTGCAAGGAAACAAACCATCAGAATCACACATCTTCCCAGAACATCAGTATTAAAGTTAACTTTAAACTGGGGTCTATGCTGTGCAATAAAAAGAAAAAAAAAAAAGAAATACGGGTCATCTAGGCACCTTTTCCTTGAGTTCATCTACACTGCTGCTCTCCAGCACCACCTCCCGGAAGGGCTCCAGCTTCATCTGGGCCGGACACCAGCGCCGTGTCAGCACTGCCAACTGAGACATGGACTTCATTCGCTCCGGTTCTGAAACACCCCGACAATCACAATTACAAAGTGAGACTGTTTGAGAAACACCAAAAGATCAATACAGTTCATAAATATATTTATGTACAGTACTGTGCAAAAGTCTTGAACCACCATCCATTTCTACACATTTTGTTTCCAAAGAGTCAGACTCCCTTGTATTTCTGATGCAGTCCTGAGAAATAGCCCTCCAGGCTTACTGAAGGACTTTTTGTTTCTCATTTTCAGTCCAGTCCCTGTACCTGACCAGACTCTGTTGAATGTTTTTTTTTTTTGTTTAAGCCACACAGTGACCTATGAATCAGTCATAAGGCTTGAACCAGTGAGAAACAAGTACAGATGATGACAGATGGTCAGGACAGTGATTAGTAAACCGAATGCTGAGTGGTTGGAACAGATGAGAAGGAAAATGAGGTTGGTGCTAAGTTTGTTACCTTATGGGAACTTGTGCCATAATATTTTAATGTAAGCAATGGAAGGTTGCAACATTGAAAAATCTTTCTTCAATTCTACTTAAATCTAAGATTATAACTTATCTGATTAGCGTCCATGTAAACACTTAAGAGATGCATTTCATCATGAATTAATATTTTTTGACATGCATGAAGTACAGTAGTTCGGCACACTGGGAATCATTTCATCTGCCGAATGTGAAATTTCCTTTCACTGCAAAGAACAAGATGACCAAGCTAGACCAACATTGTGTAAGGTGAACTACATTTGTGTTTCTGCTGTTCTTTTTTTTTTTTTTTTTTGCATCAATAAGTTTTTACACAGGAGGAGAAAGCAAAAGGACCTTTACAGCTCACCAAGAACACAAAACTACTTAGTGTGCCTTCCTCCACCATTAAAACCATGAGCCAGTGGAAAGTCCAAAGCCACAATCTGATGCCAGAGAGGTTATGGAATTTATTGATCAGGTATAAATGAATAAATAAATGCAAGTAAATAAATAAAAATAAATAAATAACCTAATCACCTATTAATGCATAAACAAATATTTATTCCAACAATATATATTTTTTAAAAAGTCCTATTGCATAGATCATCAAAAGATTTATACCAGAGGTAGTTACATTATGCATTTTTATTCTGATCGAACTGTTCTTCATGATTAGTGCAAGATTAGTGTTAAAGCTTAGTGTAAAAGTAACCGAAAAGCTTTCAATTGCAGGAAGTAAAAAAAGAAAACTGGTTCCAAGCTCATGCTGTACAAGTTTTGCACTATGCTGCACATGAATTGCAATTAAACTAGTGCACATCATTAATATAATAAAACACAGTTATAAAAATGTCTATGTGCATGACTCGGTAACAGCAGGCTGACTCCAAAGCTTTAACAACTATTATTAGTGCCAGTCTGTCCAAAATAAATTTGGCATCACACTCAAAAACCACATGGTTAAAATGATATATAAAAAAAAGCCTACTCAACAACCTAAATAAAGAAACAACACTCCACAAATAAGTGGAGCGGCATTTAAATAGCACATTGAGAAGATGAGCTATTTTTACACTGCCACTAGACTATTTTGTGACACCTGACTGTTTAGATCCTTTCAACTCCGAATTGTAAATAAATAATTGAGTGACAATTTTGTGAAAGTCTTCAGCAATCCTAAACAGGCTTACATTAGTTCATTGTAAACAGCACTATATAAATGTATAAATTTCACTTATTTATGGCAAAGAAAAAGCTGTCCAAACATATCTGGCCCTATGTACAAAAGTAAGTGACCCCACCTCCACGGTGATGTCAAAGACTCTTTGCCAGTTAACGGAAACAGTTGACTGCAGTTGTTCCCGCCAAGGGTGACGCAACCAGTTATTAGGTTTAGTGGGGTTTAAGTTTGAGAAGCTTTTTTCCTTAATAAATAAAATCATTTAAAATCTGCATTTTGTATTTACTCGTGTTATCTTTGTGAAACACTAAAATTAGTTTTATGAACGAAAAGGAAAATAGGCAGCATCTATTGCACCACCCCTGGATACAGGATTAAGCGGTGTAGACGATGAGTGAGTGAAGGGGGAAAATACTTTTTCACAGCACTGTATGTTCATTGGTAAGCAACAAGCTATAGCCAATTTGATATTGTTTTGTTGGAGGGAAATGATTACCGTCGAGAACTTCAAGGAAGACTTCCCAGTTGCTGGAGATATTGATGTCCTCCTCGTAAACGTGATATTCCAGAAACACCGTGCCTGGGTTTTTCCACGTCTTCTTCCGGAGTCGAAACCTACACAAGCACCAAGACAGTTTTGTATTCTGTTTGGGTTTTGCTTCTTTGCCACATGTTACCAGTTGAGTCATTCCACTGAGATGGAAATTAATTACACCCTTACCATGAGGTCAGTGGAAAGTTTAATGTGAAAATGGAACGTCTTCCAAAATATATTCACTTCATAATGTATACCTTTGTCCAGAGGTTATATACAACACTATCAGGGCTGACACTGTGGATGGCGACAGTTATCGGACCCCCCCCTCCATCAAATGCAACAGTAAAAGATGTTGGTGAGATTATAAATTCCAGTCTTTTATTTGAAGCACATGTAAATATTACCAGGATAGCATCAGGTATATTCCTTGAGGTTTCCTCTCAAGGAATATATTGTCTTGGCAATATATTTTTCATCTTAGCAATATATTGCCACAATTCTGCATTGTTTAATGACAATATTTTCTGCATCGTTTGATGATAATATATGGCCAAGATGGAATATTCCGTCACTAAACGATGCAGAAAAACTAGTTCATGCTTTCATCACGTCTAGGTTGCACTATTGTAACGCGTCTGGTTGTTGAACTAGGTGCATAAACAAGCTTCAATTAGTTCAGAATGCAGCAGCGAGAGTTCTCACTAGACCCAAAAGATACCCATATCTTATCCTCACTGCATTGGTAATCAAAAGATGCAGGCTGCTCGTCAGTACCGCGTATTATGAAAACTACAGCTGGGGACAGAACTTCTTACAAAGCCCCAAAGTCTTCTTTCAAAGCCTCTTTCCCCGTCTCTCTCTGCCCAGCACACAGTATTGCCTGCAGATTAATCACTGCTAGCTTTATCAGCCAAATGAGAATGGGTTCCCTGATGAGCCTGGTTTCCTCCAGGTTTCTTCCTATTGCCATTATGGGACGTTTTTCCTAACAATATTTTACATCAACCTCTAACAAATCAACCTCAACAATTAATTTTGCATTTTGGAACCATTTTGATTCATACACTTTTTATACAAACATCCATAATTTCTTTTGATTGTATAAAGCTGCTTTGCCACAATGACCATTGTTAAAAGCGCTATAAAAATACAATTTAATTGAACTGACTTTGACACAGAGACATCTACCTCAGAAAGAGTGTTCTTGATTGGGCAAACTGGTGTGAATATTTTTTTTTTTATTTATCCACAAGGGAAAGATCATAAACCACAATTTATGAAAAGATGTTTGTTTTTCCCTCATTCTACCTGGATCGTTTGCCAAAGTTCTTTTGCAACCATTCATACATTTGTCTTGATTTTGAGGCTAGTGATGGCTTTGTGTACACTGGCTAATAAACAATTGAGTAACCACTACCACGGGCCTTAAAAAAAAAAAAAAGAGAAGAAGAAAAAAAACATAATTCTGTATTAATCATTGCACTTTTAACAATTGAGACGCCCTCAAAGTAAAGCTGAAAGTCCCATCACTGAGCATTAATGAATTTTAAACAATAGATCATGAAAGCAAAAATAATCTTTGGATTAAAAATTCGCAAGAGACACGATCCACATAGTTACATAAGACACAAATAATTACTATCCMACCCGCTCACCTGTCTATGCAGAGATCCAGTTTGCACTGCTCTCGGAGCTGGGGCATTAACTCCTCTTTAGATTGTCTCACGGTCATGCCCTTAGCGAACACAGTATCCAACAGGAATCTACAAGGCTAGAGAAAAAGATCACATCCACATCAACCTAATTTTCCAACAACATGAACAGCAGAAATCTGTTTCGCAACTTTGCAATCCTGTGAATTAATTCACACTTAAATCCAAATGCTGATATTTTCTTACCTCTGCTTCATTGACTAACAGCTGGTACACTTTTACTCTGTATTCTCCTTTCTTTAGGGCTCGTCCTAATCGAATAGTGATCTGCAGATTAATTAAAAAAAATGAAATTTAAAAAAAAAACAGCAAAAAAGAAAAATTACTTTAAAAACTGAATAAATATGGGATATACTGTAATGTGTTAGTTGTCAAAAAAGGTAAACCTTGTTGTCATCCGAGAAAGAAGAAAGAGTCTCGTTAAGTCGCACGCTCTCAAACTCCTGGTTGTTGGCGTAGACACGGAAGACTTTAAACTGGGTAGCTTGCACTCCGACATATGGCTCAAGGTTCTGCTTAAATGCTGCCAGTGTGATCCTTTTGTCAACATGGATTAGCAAACCTGGGAAAAAAAAGGCACGGTAGATTTTAGGGTTGTATGGTTATGGTGTGCAACTTTTTTTTTTTTTTTTTTTACAATTTCAACCCTTTGTGTTACATCAAAAAGAAAACTTGTACAATGCACTGTGACATTAAGGGAAAAAAATCTAAAAGGAAATTCATAATGCAACCATGCAAGTCTCTGTAAATAGGTTTTTGCAAATTTAAAAATTTGTTTAATACTTACAAATACTTTTACAAATTATAAAAAGTATTAAAACAAGTATATTAATATAATAATTAATATAAATTTTACAGAAAATCAGTCAAGACATTGAGACACAGGATTCATTAGCCTCGTTTATTAGCACTGTTCTGTACCTTTCTGTCCATCTAGAGCAGCATCCTCCTGTGAATACTGCTCTGCTCTGAAGTACAGGTAATGCGTCTGTGTTTTACTCTTGCCGTTCTCGTCGTATTCGCTGTCTGTCCCCGAGTCCTCCTCGGCTGTGTCCCACGTCTCCTTCTTGCCCTCGTGGGCTTTGGAGCGCCGGCTGCTGGTGATGCTGTGTGAGTCGAGGCCGTTGGCCAGAGGCAAGGGTGCGCCGTCTGCGTTGCACAGCGTGTCGCTGCTGTGGCTCGAGCTCAGGATGTCCGAGTCCACGGAGCTGGTGCTGCGGTCGTTGTTTGCATCCGAGTCGGAGCGTTCCTCCGAAGCCAGCTGGTTCTCCGCCTGCGGGAAATCGAGGTGCTCGAAATCGCTGTGGTCCGAACTCTTCTGGCTCTCGCTGGTGCTGGAGGTTTGCTTCTGCTGCTGTTGTTGAAGGGAAAGGTTTTTTAACTTCTCCGTGCTCTCCTCCAGGATAGCCTCGACACACTGGCCCCTGCTTTTAGCCCCCTCAAGTGAGTCCTCGGAGTCACCGCTCGCTTTGGAGCAACTAGTTCTGTGAGCCATGGAGCCTGGAGACTTCTCCGGGAGCGAAACAAACAGTCTGATCGTGTTGCCGTGCCGATCCAAAAGCTTCCAGAGGACCGAGTCGGTGAACGTGGTTTGATGGTCCTCTGAGTCCGAGCTCTCCACAAAAACCTAGTGGAAGAGGAACCGATTAGAGATCACAGCCGATGATCAAAGCAGAATTTTATGATGGAGAACTTATGATGAACAGCTCGCAATTTGTCTTTTCGTCATTTTGAAAATGAAACCTTGTTACTCCTGAAGAAACCCTCAGCTTTCAGTGTCTTGTTGGGCACGTAGAGTAGCCGGAGGTCATTATAGCAGCGCTCCAGGACGACTCGCATGGTTTCTGCAGACAGCCCGGTGGCCTGAACAAATGAGTTAACAAAAACAAAAGGAACACACAAAAGGTTTTTGTTAGAAGTGTGATCTTTATAAACTCACAATGAAAAATTCATCAGCACTGGCTGCTTGATTGTCTTCCATAATCAGGATTTGACTTCTACGAATAATTACTAAAATGACCAACTTAACAGATCAGGGTGCGCCTGACTGTGAGAGAGTAAACGTACTTGTGCGATGAGTTGCTTGAACTCTGTAATGGTTTGGTTCAGGTAGGCCCTGACGCTGATGGGAGCAGCGATGGTTTCGCTCTTCAGATCCACCACATGTACCTTCACCATCACCTCTGAAGAGTTAATTCGTAAGACATTATGCATAAGCAAACTCAAAATCTTAATACACGTACACTAACTATAAATCATTATTTAATTATTATGTTTTATTTATTTTTTAAAAAACGATTGCTTAGGGTTTCATAGTACCTCCAGGTTTATACGGCTGGAACACTTGGTCGGGACGGCGAGTCTCAAGTAGCAAATCGAACATGTAGGAGGATTTCACCCCGCCGAGGAGCAGCCCCATGGGCATGTCCTCCTCCCCCTCGTAGGAGCGCTCCAGATATTCGTGAAATTCATCATACTTCACTAAGCGACAGCAGTCCAGAGGAACGAGGCCCTCAATATCCATCAGCTGGAGAACAAAACAGCAAACATATATTACCCCCATGTGTATAATGCATGACAAAGTGAAGCATGGTGGTGGAAGCATTGTGCTTACACACGGCTACACACAGAGCGTGATCCTGGCGTACCTTGTATGCTATTTCCGTGGCCTCACGGAGCGTTTTGTCCTTGTGAACCTCCAACTTGTTCTCCATCATCATCGTCTTGACAGGATGCATGCAGAAGAGCTTGATCTATACAAATGAGGGGTGGAAAAAAAATAATAATGGTACAAGCATCCAGAAGGAAAATTGCGCATGATGTTGCTCAAATAAAATACACACTGTACCTTGCAGGTATTGCGTTCTATCTCTCTTTGTCTCTTTTCCTGTTCCTCGGATTCTCGCTCTCTCTGAACGAGGCGCTTTATGTGCTCGGGGAAGTCTTCTACGTCGAGGTATTCTGCACACAGAAGCGACGTTTTTTGTTTTTTTTCATTTAGAAAAATTATTCAAGCCAATGATTCAAGAAAATTGAAAAATTCATTGCAAAAATCAGATAAGATAAAAGATAAGTAGAACTCTTCTTACTTGCGTTCCGTGAGGAATCTTTCAGTCTATATATGAGCATGTATGCATTAGTGGAGCTGTTCGAATAGAAAATATAATTCAGAGATTATTTCCAGTCAGAAACACCAGTGACATAAGAATGTCTTTACTTAAATGATAATAAACTCAACAGCATCTTAGAAGCTTTTTTTTGTTTTTTAACCTTGTTCTTAAACGGTCATCTCTCTGACAAGAATCCAACCGACTCTTAATGATCATGAAGTTCAGCCGATGAACAACTAAATGACATAATGTCTGCTTTCAGACATGACTCTGTGTGCGTGTATGGGCTTGTCCCGTTTAAACCACACTGTAAAAGCAGCAGCCAGAAGGGGAAAAAAAAAAACACCATAAAATGTTTGTTTTATTTACCTGGCAAAGGCACTGGAGTAATAGCCTCTGCTCCCTGAGGAACCACCGTAGGTCTTCCTGATGTCATCGTGCGTGATCTACGGGAAAAGAAAAACACACATTTTCAGAAACAAACAATGACTTAAGATATTATTCTGAAAAAAAAAAGAAAAAAAAATTTACATGTGTGAGAATATGAAGGCTGGCAAACCTTGCTGACATGCTGGTCGTTGAAGCTGTACCACTGGCTATCGCTGAAGGACTTGATGCAGGCGTAATAGTGTCCACCTGCGGCGCTCCCAGAATGCACCATTACTGAGAAGAGTTCATAGGTCAATGAGCTCTGTAATGAAAGAAAAGTGAGAAGAGATCCTCCGTTATTGTTTTTTTCCCCCAATAACAGCATTACTACAGCAAGTGCTCTTGAGGTAGTAATGAATGACGTCATAATTTGTGTGTGTTTATTGTCATGTTCAATATTTATAGTAACAACTATTTTGGAGACATGTCAGGATAAAGACTGGAGGTACCTTTGGCTTAAGTACCCTCTCAGCGGTGGTGGTGCTGTCCAGGCAGATGCCCTCATCCACACCGTCGTCCGTGGAGAAGTCGTTGCTCATCTGGTCACTGTGGCAACTGCCTTCGTTCTCCGCCCCACTGTCAGTGCAGCTCTCTGTCTGAGGGGATTTCTGTAAGTCGCAATTGATTTAAGAAATCATTATCGGTCACGATCAGGAACAAACGGAGTAAAATCTAACAAGGGCCGTGGATATAACGATCACGAGGCTGGTCTTTTTACCTCGTCCTCGAGGTCAATAAAGGGGCTCATGTCGAGCTCCTCAGGGAAGGTCATGCGGTCGTTGAGCTTGATTCTGTGCATAGTGGTGTAGTCGAAGTCGAAGCGTTTCAGCTGCAGCGTCAGCAGGTAGGGAAAGTGCAGGAAACGCAGACCCTAAATAATCAGACATAAACGTGAGGCAACACCACAGTGACAATGCGGTACAGAGGGAGAGAGAACAGAGGCAGAAAGAACGATGACAGTCTGCAGTAATTTGCTGGGCTCCTGCTCACCTTGCGTGCGTCGCATTTCTTCTTGCAGCGCTCGCAGAAGTACTGGTTGGGCCCGTCCAGGGTTTCAGGCTGGATGAAGGCCTGTAGTGCTTCCTCCTGTTACAATGCAAAAATGGGCATTTATATTTAATAAAAATACATACTTTTTAATGGACGTAATTATGGATTATATCCGAACAGAGTTTGGGTGTTGAAGTAAACTCGATGAATAGCTCAATGGAGCAGAGAAACTGCACGTGCGCAGGTTGTTAGCAACAAGCTACGCAGCTAATGTAGCTAAGTGATGCTTATCTTCTTTCTTAAACTGAAATCTGGATCATCAGTGTCTCATATAACATAAAAATATGTATGTTGATCAGAGGTGTGTAGTAACGAGTTACATTTACTCTGTTACACTTACTCAAGTAACTTAAAAAAAAAGTACTTCTATGAGTAGTTTTACTGCAGCATACTTTTTACTTTTACTCGAGTAGATTTGTGGGGAAGAAGCGCTACATTCTCTTACGTTACCCCTCTCCATTCGGCTACACTCGACTCGTTACTTTTCTAACCATTTATTCTATATGTGCAGCCGGTAGATCCATCACCCGACTGTTTCACCAATCAGACGCAGCAACAATAATCACATGATTACGTTTGACCAATCAGCCACAATAATCACGTCTTCAGTCGGTGTTCTATAAATTCATCCCACCCGTGAATCAGTCCTACACACGCTCACTGCACAACATGCGCAAACAAAAGTTTCCACATCTTTCTCCAATTTTGCGGAACGCCCATAAATCCATGCTGCTACTAGTGGGATTTTGCGGTTAGTGTACAATCTTGCGGCGAGGATAGAATGCTTTATTCATGTTTGTGAGATCATATATTAACTCTGATTGTGCATATAATGTTATTTTAACAGTCTATGAATATATAAGCATATTTCAGTACAGAATTAATCGCCAACACACGTGTTGCACATTTTTATGCATCCCAAAAAATATGATGCACTGTGTAAGTGTGTATGTGTATACACGAATATATTATTATTATAATTTCTAAAATTAGAATAAATTCGGACATTGTGATTGAAACAGATACTCAGTACTTGAGTAGTCTTTTCAACGAATACTTTTTTTTACTCTTACATGAGTAATATTTTGGATGACTACGTTTTACTTCTACTTGAGTAATATTAAGTACAGCTACTCTTACTTGAGTACATCTTTTGGCTACTCTACCCACACCTGATGTTGATTCATCTGAATTAATACTTGTACGTATATACAGTATAACTCGGTTAAAAGTACAAACTCTACACAAGGAAGGAACTTGGGCATTTTGTGTCACTAAAGACTCGCTCACCATTTATTATGTCAAAAGAGAATAGATCACCGAGTTTGCAAAAAAGAGCAATTTACAGCAAATGGTGCAAATAATGTTTTAAAAACATCCTTTAAACAACCGTTCTATTTACTATGTTCTCCCTACAGTGATTTTACCTTGAAAATTTTAATTTAATACATCACTTGGAAATTGAGCTACTTGCCGTATTTTAATTATATTAATTGTTTGATTAATAATTTTTTTTAATATATGAAAAACTAAATTGGATTAAAATGTTTAAGAAACAATAAATGAATTTTAAGGGAAATATTTTTATATCCGTGCTAGCCACACGACTATTTCTGTTGAAACAAAGCATTACCTTGGTACTAAACACACCGTAACTTTGACTGCTGAAGCTTCATGTGTGTCTCACCTGCCCAGATTAGTTCAATTTTGGTGCAAGATGGATCCCTTTAAGGCAGGGGTCTCAAACTCAGTTCCTGGAGGGCCGCAGCCCYACAGAGTTTTGTTCCAACCATAATTAAAAACACCTGATCCAACTAAACAGGTCATTAAGGCTTATTTGAAAACTACATAGTATGTATGTTGGAGCAGGGTTGGAACAAAACTCTGTAGGGCTGCGGCCCTCCAGGAACTGAGTTTGAGACCCCTGATTTAAGGTTAATAGTAATTTAGTAATCAGCCGGTTTACTTTATCCATGTACACTGGTACATAAAACCAGACAGGTTGAACATGAAGACGAGACGTACCACGCTGCCGAAGGCCTGACTGGCTCCGAAAGGCCTGATGACCAGCGGGATGTCCAGGTATGTGTCGATCCTCCAGCTCTCATTGCCGCACTCCAGACAGCGCACGTAGTCCTTCAGTTTGCCCTGGTACAGCTGATTTATAAGGTCAGCCTGAAGAATCAGAACACACCATTACAGAGTATGGAAACGTACAACTTTACACTCAAAATCTTTAATATGATTACAATTCAAAAGACAACATGACGTATAATGTTTTGTCTAACTACAACGAACAACCAAAATTATTTTTTTTTTAAATAAAAAAACTTGCTCACTCAAATACAAGTGCAACTTAAACCTGACCCGTGATCGCTGATTCGTTAATTCTAGTCCACATGAGTGAACAAGAAAATCCTCAATGCCCTGATATTGAGTCAGGCATGTCTTTAAAACCCTGTCCGCATTTATACAAACTAGTTCCAAGTCACAAAGTACTACTAACCCTGAGACTTTTCATGTTACACTGGGCCCTTTGTTCAGACCCTAGTGGATTAGTGGCATATCAGATGAAGGTGCAGGAGCTGTAGCACGTACCTGCTCCGTCTGTTTCCACTTCTGTTCCAAGGCGTCGAACATGACCCGGCAAAGTTCCTGGACATCGTGCTGTTGCCAGGCTGCATAATATACAAGTGCGAACACACACACACACACACACACACTAATGTAGAATACCAACCTAGAAATCACTTTTTTTTCCTTCATACAGACTAGACTTTCTCTGCACTGGTTCTAATGCAAGTGCTGTATTAAAGGCAGGTGCACTTGGACTATAAACCCTATTAGATTAAAGACTCCAAGATAGCTCTAATATTAAAACTAACATTACCTTTAAACTAGATAGCAACAAAAAGACAGACAGGCATCCTTTTTCTATGTGTAATAGAGAGCTGCAAATCATGTGACAAGTGACATTTGAATGAATTGAAATTCTCAAACCTATGCAAATCAGTTATGCCACAGTAAATCCAAACAAATGAGATTTTTTTTTTCTTGGACTAATTGGTGAACATGGTTCCATGTTTCTTCAGTTCCTCATTCGCAACTTTACTTCCTGCCTGCAATTAGTTCCCTTTTACTGTTTCAGTTGTTTAAAAAAAAAAAAAAATTAAAACCTGCCTATGGTAAATCGTATCGCGATTCTTTTGTCTGGCAGTTCATGTACAGTATGGCTACAGTGATCTAAAATACATTTTGGTAATTAATTTCATTTTCATGTTTGCGTTTGATGCGGTGAAATGTTTTCATTCTCTATAATCCTACAAGTGGTGCTCTAAAATATTCACACACAGCCAAAAAGCGCAGCATCCTGTGTGATTGGAACAAATTACAACGGCGAGTCAAAAATTATCTACACTTATGGTTATATGAAAACTTCTGTTGTTTGCACTCGCTCATCAAYGCCTTCTGTTCAAGGCCCGTCACTGCTGTGCAGGTGTGAACGTGTTACATCAGTTCATTTGTAACTGCGGTGCGAGCATAAATGAATGCCCCATGTGCGATTTGCACAAAAGGAGCGTGCAGGGATTTGTTTCATGTGGTCTGAGGGTGTTCCTGATGCCATTATCTATCGAAGACAACTCACGAAAGATCATAAACAGAAACGTTTAAGTATGGAGTGAAAAATATCCTCAATCACAACCAAGGAAAAGTTAAAAAGTCAACCATCAGCTGGAAAATTGACTTACAGTTTTCTGGTATTCTTAAGGGCCAGTAATGGAAGTATATCAGGAAAAGGGTTCAATAAATCACCAGTTCTCGTTACAGTGAAATGCTTGTTGAAGAGCCAAAGCATACTTTGGATTAAAACACAGTTTAATGCTATCCATGTCGCGATCTTGCACGTCGGCACACTTCTGCCCACAATGTCGATACTCTGCAAAAACTTTGTTTTGAGATGGTAAAGCATCCTCTGTAAAGTCCTGATCTCGCTCCATCTGACCTTCACCTGTTTGATCCCCTGAAAGCAGCCCTATGAAGACGAAGATTCACTTCTGATGAAGAAATGAAGATAGCAGTGCATTCGTGGTTCACAGCCTAAAACATTTTTTGATCAGGGAATACCAAAAGGTGGTTGACAGATGGATGGAAACGTATTGAAAAGCGAGACGATTATGTCAAAAGGTTATACATTTGTCTTTTTTAAAGGTTAATTTAAATAAATTCTACAGACTAGTGCAGATGATGTTTGACTCACCCACGCATTTGGCAAGTTTTTTTTTTAAAAATTGTAACAAAACTGTATTTTTTAAAAATTAGAATTTATAAAATTGGGATGCTTATAGAATCAAACTACAAATCGAATCAGAATCTAGGTATCATTAAATTGTATCGGTTGGTCCCTGGTGAATTCCATCCCTTAATATTAATATTGAAATATTATATTATAACATTGATAAATTAGGTTTTATACAACGTTAGCAGCATACAACCAAAGTGCTAAGAAGAGCAAAGATAATACGGGGTTGTAAACAATATAAGTGAGCTGTGTAAAGTAGTGCTGAACGATGCTCACCTTCACTGCTGTCCCAGCCGAAGCTGCGCGTCACGTCTGTAGTCTCTATGGCTCTTTTCTTGCTGGTCTGCAGCAGCACAAACAGCCTCTGCAGCTGGTACGGGATGCTATTGACAGGATCTTCCTCAGAGTCCTCAAACTCCCAACTGAAAGTGAAACAGGACATGGATTTTATTCCCGATTAGCTGCTTTTCTCTCCATTATCTTGCAGGAACTCAGTAGATGTTTTGCACTTACTTGTAGAGAGCATTTCTGAACTCCGGCGTCATGAACAGGGTCTGCAGTAAACTGTTCAGATAGCAGGTCATGGCCTGGTTGACCAAACCCACATATCCTACAGGGAAAGATACGACTAATTAGATTCTGATTAGGTGGGAAGAAAAAAAACCTACAGTTTTTAGGGATGCCAGTAGCGGTACCATTACCTGTGTCAGACTTGTTGAGTATGGAGGAGTAGGAGTAGCTGGGGCTGCTGTAGTCACTGCTACAGCCCACTGTACCATCACGGGACAAGGGTCCGATGAAGCGGTCCTGAGAACTGTCGTCCAGCCCACTGCTGTCCGCCGTGCCGGACTCATCCTGTACAAATGCAAAAATTATTACTTTTTTTTTTTTTTACAATAAAATGTAACTCTAAAGCAAGATTATTCAAAACTGTGTAGCATTTATCAGACTGCCCTGTGACATAGCTCAAACAGTGTCTAATGTTGACAGGTGTTCCAGAGGCAACGAAATGTCCTTGATGCTACCTTTGCTAGCTCCGCCTTCCTTCTCATTGCTGCTAAAGAAATGTTCAAGAAACATTTCAGTACAGCGCATGATGGAACCGATTACTAGCAGTGCAAGGATGCACAAAAGTCATACAGTATCGCATACATGCTATACTGTACGTTACAAGGTGTTTCCGATATAGTAAAAAAATGTATTTAAAAAAAAAAAGCCTCGTCTGAATACACACCTGAAGTTTCCACTTTTATACAGTTGACACATCCAGCATTATAACTTAACGACAATACCTGTGAGATGCACTTGGATTCTCACCAGCATATAATGAAATAAAGCCGAGCTAGAATGCTAGGCTTGTGGAAAAAAAAATAGCATGCTTACAAGTGTTGCAGAAAAACGGTCAGTGTTTTTTTTTTTTTTTTTTTGTTTTTATACCCTGTAGCATCTCATAATCTGGGGAAGCTTGTTTCTCCAGTGTAGGCTTGCCTAAGTTTAAATGCTAATGTGATGCAGCTGGCACTTTATGAGACTTTGCTTAATCATGCAGTTTGCTGTTCGGTGCACAAGCACAAATCTTGTGCATGTCTTGTATCAAACAAAACAACATGACGCACTATAGGATTACACTCTTAACATCATGCTAAAAAAAAACCTCTCCTTCAATTCATCAGGATTGTAATAACTTCTGTAACAGAATTTAATAAAATAAAAATAAGCATATGTAAATGACAACAGATTTCAACAGAAACCAGCTGAGGGTTTAAAAAAAAAAAAAGTACTGGATTCCTACTTCTACAAATCATTAAGAGGGTAAGTAGCAGGTAGTTGTTTTAATGAACAAGGTTATTTAATCAATTTGTACTTCTTTTCTTGTTTTATGGTTACAAAGCCATCTCCAAAGAATCTGAAATTTGCCTTTCTACAGTGAGAAGACTGCTTACCAACTGAGCTTTCAACCAAATCGTAATGATAAATAAATGTATATATATTTTTTAAAA
>QMIH01000290.1:284836-324884 GCA_003987875.1 Clarias batrachus
ACCACCAGGGTCAAGAGTTCGATTCCTGCCTTTGGTGTGTGCATGTAGTCTTAACATCATGCAAGAGTCCCATATTTTCCGTAGTGTGTGTGGGTGTGTGCGCCCTGCAATGGATTGGCACTCTGTCCATGGTGGACCCCATCTGGGATAGGCTTCACCCTGTACAGGATGAGCAGTTTAGGAGCTATATACTGTATATTTAACACCATTGTAAGCACTGGCAGATTGCTATCGTATAAGAGGGATAAAAAACCTTAGGTTGTGGAAAATAATTGGAAAATAATCCACGCTAATCCACAGTTACTCCACAGAATGATTCTTTCTTGATTCTGTGATCAGTTGTAAGAATTACTGAATCAAAAGCAGGGTTTAAATCTTACGTTTACCTACTGTATGTATTCCAGGAGTAAATGTATAAATGGCGGCACAGTGGCATAGTGAGTAGCACTGTCACCTTGCACCTCCAGGTCCCGGTTCGACACCTGCCATGGGTCTGTGCGCATGGAGTTTGCATGTTCCCCTGTACTTGGTGTGTTTTCTCAGTGTACTCCGGTTTCCTCCCACATGCTGACATGCAGATTAGGCTACTGGCGTTCTCAAATTGCCCATCGTGTATGAATGTTGACCGGAGGCCCTACTACATACGTAAAAGGGAATAAATTCAGTAGTCACCCTTGGCCTCCACAGTCCCTAGTTGGACTACAGAGGTTTCTAGATGGATGTATTCAAATGTATAAATGAGGCACGGTCGCTTAGTGGTTAGCACTTAAAGTGTTTGAATTTCGCATGGTTCGAAGCGTTTGGAGTTTGCATGCTTCCCCTTGCTTGGTCGTCTGATTGGTGTTTCAAAAATTACCCTTAGTGTATGATTGTTTGTGTGTGTGTGTGTGTGTGTGTTTGTGCGCCACGTTGAGTTGGCACCCCTCCAATGTGTACCAGGCCCTGTGCCCCAATTCCCCTGTGTTACTCTCCAGGCCCTCTGCGACCGTACACAGGATAAGTGTTATATTATTGGATGGATAGAAGTGTATAAATACATAGTGTATATTTTTGTATAAACTTGACTGTCATAAATAGATAGTTCAAGAAATCTATATGGAAACAGAGGCCTATGTTGTACTGTTGCTGCTTTGTGTACAAGTAATACAGTTTTTATTYCATCCATCCATTTATTTTCATTCCACTTATCCTGGTTTGGGGCATGGGACCAGCAGTCTAAGCAGAGATGTCCAGATCTACCTTTCACTAGCCACCTTCTCCAGTCCCTCCACAGGGGGACCCAGGCGCTCACAGGCCAGATGAAAATTCTTTCATCTAGTCCTTGGTCTGGCTCGGGGTCTTCTTCCCATTGGAMATGCCCAAAACACATCCCCAATGAGGCATCCTGGAAGCATCCCAGATAGCTGCCTGAGCCACACCAATTCAATCCAGAGGCACAACAACTCTATTTTGAGATCCTTCAGAAACTCCCAATTTTTATGTTTATTTTGTATTTGTAGGCATATTTCATACATGCTTGCATATTTGTGAAATATTATATTGTATAATAGCCATTCATTTAAATCAAGGGTAGAATGTAGTGTGACATTTGACGAAAATGTTACTTTTTGTAAACCAATTACTGATGGAGGACAGTTAAGAAAAAAACAGGGAAACACATATTCTTGTATTTATAACACTGTGGGGACACATGACCCAGAAAGGCTTTCTGAAGCCCTGACTTCAGTGTAATCCAGCTGTGAAAAAAAATGCTTGCTTGGGAACCCAAATATGCTCTCAAATTTTGGATTTACATAAATAAGTAAGTTTCTTTGAAGTTCTTTTTTTTTTAACTCATAATGTGGAAATAATTAATGGGGACCTAATATGCATACACAGAAAATACCAGAAAGTGAAAAAAAAAATACCACATACACACATATATGGTTCATTTTGCAAAAGAGATTTGTTTTGTTTTGTCTGTATTTCTATTGCAACCTTACGTATGCTATTCTAAATATTGAGAAACAATACAGATGTGATTTTGCACAAACTGCAGTCACTCTCAAACCCGACATTTAATTTTACAACAAAAATGTGGTACATGACATGGCATTCTTAGACAGCATTAACTGTCATCATTGCATACTAACCACAGATTAAGGAACAAGGTATTCACATATGTATCTCTTCTCAGTGCGGCACACCTCGTCGTGCCACTTGCCCTGTGCCGAGAGCGAGAGCACGGCGCAGCTCTCTCGTTTCCCACCTGTCGGCTCCTTCTTGGCGCGATCCCAGTTGAAGTAGGTGATGGGCATGCTGTTGACATCGACGTACTGGCCTTCTTTAACGATATCCGTCACACCTATCCAGAAGTCTTTGGTGCCTGGTGAGCTGAGTTTGGCGTAGTYTCGTAGGTCGTTGTTTTCCCTCAGGTTTCGGGGTGTGGCTAAGGTTCCCCCCTGWGCAATGCAGTCCTCGTTGGCCTCATGGTAATGCTTGGGTTCTTCAACAACCAGGTAACACTTCTTGTGAGCTTTGATGCCACGAAGACAAACTGAAAAGAAATAAATCTGTTATACCCCTTTTTTTTGGATGCTTTAGTATGAGATGACTTGTGCTCATATTCTGGCAAGGTTTATTTTTTTCATGGGAAGTCTGGAGKGTAAYTAGTAACCAATAAGACTTAACAGGATGATGATRGTCCGACTAAATCACATCGTGTATCTTCGGAGGTACCATTCAGAATCCTGGATCTGTTTGAAAGGTTACTGCATTGCCCCTGGACTATATTCATTCTCTTGGGGCCCCTTTGGGGCCCATATGCACCAGCCCTTGAAATCATCCTGAAGCCCTCTTTCCCTTTTGTGGTGGTATCTGTTTCATTATCTCCTTGAACCACCGCCGGGATTTTCTTTAAATTTGATATCAGAGAAAGCTGTTTTTAGTTCGAGATCACTATGTGCTTGCAACTATTTTAGAATAAGCAGGGCTCTTACGGGAAGTATAGTCCATGCCTAAAATAGTTTTAAACATTTGATTCAATTATATCAAATTATTATCAACATTATTTCAAATTTTAASCGGTGCACAGTTCACATTGTACACCTACTACACCCATGGTAAGACTGTAGGATTGCATGCATACTGTACATTTTTATCTATAAATACATGAAACAGTATTAGCTCTATGAATTTAGGTATTATTCATCATTCATTACTATGAGTACATGATGCATAGATCATTCTATCCTTCAGTAGAGGGCAGCAAAACCTCCCAGTTTCACAGAGTAAATCCTATACATGCACACATATACTAAAGCAGGGCTCCAGAAGGGAGCATTCTGGACAGGACTGGACAGGATTGAACAGCCTGGACAGAACTGCTTCCACTAGAATACATCTGTAGTAATAGTTTTACACAAAATAAACATTTTGCATTTGGACTGTTATTAAATTAATGTGAGACATGAGTTTGCATGGAGTTGATTTTTCCTACCGTCTCAGTTTKAATGCCAGTTTTTCCATAAGGTAAAAGTCACAAGATGTTCATTWAGTCATTAATCTTCAGTGAGCGCTTTATCCTGAGCCTCTCCTACAAACTCTGGGCATGAGACRCGAATACACCCTGGATGGGACCCCAGACTTACATACTGACCAGCCAATCATACCGGTATGTTGACAAGAGGATCATGTGAAATTCCACACATACAGTAACCTGTGCATAGGTACGAACCAGGGACGCTGGAGTCGGCATTGGCCTGCAGGATTAGGCTCTTATAATTTCTCCATTTAGAAAGTGTTTAATATGAAAATCAACCCTGTCTGATTAAATCATGTATAACAAATAGCAATTAAAAACAGCAGTTATTTTTTTTCCCAATGCAAAAGGCATCCTGTAAAAATTACAGAAATGTTCATCATGACAGGAAAAATGAATTGAATTTAGATAAACAACAATGTTGTTAATCCAGATGGAAATACTGAAATGAMCCCAGGTCCCAGTATAAGCTTCTGTCTGAATATGGCTTCAGAGCGCCAGAAACCGCAAGATCATATAGTGGGCCTTTGTGCAAGCTGTTCCACTGCAAACAGACTTGTTTTGCTCTGCTCAGGGATTCAAAAGGCGCATTCTGATTAGATAATTSGTTCAGAAACGAAAAATAATAGAGACATTAGTGTTTTGATGGGAAATGACAAAGCTGATGATATTTGGGGTTCAGATGTACAGTAYGTTTTTCATATTTTATTTATTCAGACTTCTTTAATTTAAATAATCACTGTATGGTGTTTTCTTTTTCTTGAAAGGTMAACTCTACAGAGTAGATATAGAAATACAGTACATGATGTGGCCATTTTATATAATTAGCTTACTACTTGGTGTACTCCTGTCTCCAGAGGAACAAATATGTAGCGTCTATTTATAGTCAATGTTCAGAAAAGCGTCATCATACGATCTAAATATTGTGTCATTAATACTGTGGTCTTATCATAATGTTCATTAACTACCTGTAATTGCAGTCAAGCATAGCGTATTTCAATTTCTGCATTTCCCTTGTTAAAGACAAGATGAATAGATTTTGGTTAGAATTCTTCGTATGATCGAAGGAGTTGATACCTGTTTGCAGCGCTTGCATCTCCTTCAAGGAGTTGACTTCTTGCCAGAGTTTATTAATTTGTGCTTTCAGGTCATCATCTTCTTAGTACCATTCAGAAAAAAAAAAAATCAACACAGAAGAAATCACGCATACTACGGTATGTATTCACCACTTTTTTTCTTTTTTTTTGAAAGTACAGCATTCTCTGGAATTAATTTCTTTCCTTATATTCAAAATGTTACCTTGACCTGCAACAGCTTTCCTGGAGCGCGAAGGACGAGCACATCCATGATGAAGCAGGGTGCAAGACAGCAAGCAAAGCAGAAACAAGTGAAGAAATGCCATGGCTACTGCGAGAAAGCAGCCAGCTCATACAGAGGCTACATTTATATATGAGTACAAGAAGCCCCTGAGAGAGCGGACAGCGCACCAAATCCACACCAGTGCTCGACATGCAGACTCCCAGCTTATTGGCTAAAAAGGTCGAGCTGGAGTGCGAGCTCCAAAAACAAGGACACTGCATGCCAGAGGTGCTGTAAACAACCAGCGCACTGTATCCACCCGTTCATAAATATTTACCTGGGCTAGCATGCAGGTCGTTTCCTCCAGTCGTCCGTCAACAAGTCACCTCAGAGTCACGGTACATTCTGTACAGATTCAAATCTATGACTCTCTTTCACCTCTTTAATGTATGTTCTACATAATGTAAACCATTTACAGTTATTCCCGGAAAAAAAAATATTCATAACAAACAACAAAAGTCAAGTTTGAATGAAATGTGGACAGCAGGACAAACGGTTAAGACTCTGGGTTACTGATCAGAAGGTCGGTGGTTCGAGTCCCATCACTGCCAAGCYTTTAAACAAGCCCCTTAACCCTCTCAGCTCCAGGAGTGCTATATGCTGACTGACAATGTGCTCTACCAGGGTCAGCTTTCTAACGGCGKGTATGTGGAAAAGATCATTTCAGTGTACTTTAAGGTACATGTGACAAATACTTGAATTTTTTATTTAATCCCAATTACACCTGGATGTAGATTCCTGATTTTGTTAAACCCCAATTCCAAAATCYGGTGATATGCAATCCAATTTTATATTAAAATACAGAAGGAATATGCACAAACATGACTACAGTGATGCTGTTCTGTAGAAGTCAGTGACCAGATTAGTTGGGTAAGCAATCATGGGGCCAAGGGTAACTCTGAAGGAGTGGAAGAGGTCAGCAGCTCTTCTCTGGCCAACCATAGGTCCACAAATATGTCGTCGTCTTATCTGAATAGACCAAAATCTAACGTTGTGTCCAGGGCAAAAGAAAAGAAAAAAAAAACACACACAATATGTTTGGCCCAAACCTTGCTTCTTTACAGTGAAGCATTGTGGTGGTTGAATTTGCTAAACACACCATGTTGTCGGGATACGTTTCATCTGCAGGGGCTGTAAAACAGTTCAGGGTTGAGTGCATGATGGATGGAGGAGCCAAATAGACTAATCCTAAAAAGTAAATCTGTTCCAGTTTGCAAGAGATTAAAAAATGGACCAGAGGTTAATCTTCTAACAGGACAATAACTGTAAACACGCTGCCAAGGCTGCACTCAAAATCAAGAACCTGAGTGTGTTAGAGTGGCTTGAGAATCTGTGGCACGACTTGAAATCTTGCGGTTATTTAGATATTTATGGCTAATTGCTGCCAAAGGCTCCACCTTTCCTGTAGGTCTGACCTAGCAGTTGAATACTTATGCAACCAACAAATAAAAATGTTATATCCACTCAGCATTGGGGAGAGGGTTAATACAAGGCCTATGCAAGGCAGTGTGCGTTTTTATTTGCTTGAGTTATAAAGTCGCTGAGACGGCTAAGGAAGTCCAGTTTATTGCTGTCTGGTGACAGGATTATTTTTAGACCCTGATGCAGTGAGACACACAGAGGGAAAAGAAAGAAGAGTGTAAAAAAAAATACAAATAAAAAAAACACCTGGTTCAGTTCCCATGAGCAATCTCTCAAACCCATATGCATTACTGTTGTCTGAAATCCTTATAGGATTGTTTATGTAAAGTGACATTTATAGTAGTGTCACATAAACAAAGTACTTTACATGGCTGTTATATGSTTATGGTATAAAGCTCCATGGTTATGGTACTGTACATGGTTGTTGCCATATTGGCTGGTCAGTTCTGCAAGGGAGGATGGAAAGGGGGTCCAAGGAGGATGAAGCATCCTCTTTCTAGTCACACACTGCAAAGTCGGATCAAACCATTGGGCTTGGGCAAGTCTAGGAATGGGCTCGTTGACTCCTCTATGAASCCATCCTCATAGACACGGGGCATCTTGGTACGAGCCAGGCGATGGTGGATTCTCAGCATGAGGTTTGTGGTCAGACATGATTTATGCATGGAACACACATAGCACAGAGTGAACAGATACTCATATGATGATTGGTTCATCATCCTTTTATAGCTGGGTAGTTAGTCAAAGGGGGTAGATTATGATGTGCTGCCAGATGTGGCAAGTTTCATAGCCCCACCCCCAAGCATGTACCGCCTGGCTGTCCAAAACGCAGGAGGTGCTGAAGGGGTGCTGTCCTTTCAACAACGCTTTACTGCATGTTCAAGGAGCGATGTTATGTTTGGGCTCACTGGCTGTAGGCTGGCCGTCACAATTAGATCTATTTAATACGTGTAATTGCAAAGCTGGCGAAAAGGTCATCAGATGATATTTCTGTAGGTTGAAAGGGCTTCACAGGGCATTGTCATTTCCAAAGCATTTCCATGCAGCTTAGCAAAGAACTAAAAATCTGTCCTGACATTTTCATGACAATGTTTCATCAAGTAATGCTGTGAAATGAACGGATAGTGGATGGTGATAGTGTGAGAAATGATTGACTTCAGAAAACAATGCTAGATGTAGTGTGGTTCTGTTACTGGAGCAAAGTTGCTAAATTATCATCAAAATTWWAAAAAATATATATTATCTTTATTATTTACAAATCAATCCATTATCCAGCTCCTGCTCAAGTCAAAACTCTAAAAAGATTTCTTGTGCCATTTTTGGTTCCCTGTAAACCTAACTTGACAAGGCTAATATATTATGTATTGTGTCTTGTGACCTCATCATTTATTAAATTACATTAATAAATTAAATTACAAATAGAATTATGCTGAAACAAAATTTTGAAAAAATGAGAATAAATGTTTTACTGTGATAGGCTGCAAAGTGCCTAAAGATACATTTTAAAATTTGCTTGTTTGTAACATTAGCAGCAGCCTCATTTCACCTCTCGTCTATTCCAACCACTCAGCATCACCAGTGTCCTAATCACCGACCTGACCATCTCTCATATGTTCTTACTGGTTAATGCTTGTTTTTTGTGCCTGATTGATTCATAGGTCTCTGTGTGGTGTAACAAACAAAAAACATTCCTCTGAAACTGGCTCAGGCATAGAGACTGGACTGAAAATGAGAGCCATAAACGTGCCAAATATGAAAGCCAAAAAGTCCTTCAGGAAGTCTGGAGAACTATTGCTCTAGCCCACATTAAAAATACAGGAAAGTCTGGCTTTTTATAGGAGCCAAATATAAGGAAAAGTAACATGGCTCAAGACTTTTGCACTGTATTATAAATCTTAATGAGTCTCATGCAATAATGGCGCATTTAACTTGAGCTGAAAAATTATGACCTCTGAATCGAAACATGCGCCTCAACCCTATGTGGAAAAGTACCATGTTTTTATTTTAAATGTTATACTGTACTATACAGTACAGTATATACAAGTACTTGCTTTACACCTAATATATACAATACATCTGAAAGACACTTAAATCTATAATATCCACAACATGCCTTGTTGCTTAGAAAAGAGGAAACCTGAGGTGTGCATGTTCTTTTCTACCACTTTATAGCTTGATTGCATTGATGAGATCAAAAATATATACTGTGTTTAAGGTGAATGTGAGATGCAGGAAAAATGAGCATGTTTGCTTTGTGAAAGTCAGTATTACGATGTTTATTCTATTCTCTTTGAATGGATGGAAAAAAGACACAGGCTGTCCCAGGCTATCGTCTTTCGGATGCACAGTAAATGGAAGACAAGAAGAGAGACGGCACATGAATGCTCTGCAGGTCTACTTTATTTAGAGTTTTTTTTATGCACAACATAGTAAAAGCACAATCAACTATACTCCATCAAAACATTATTCAGTTTTCCTGCCTGGAATACCTCTAGACACAATTACCAAGCATTAAGGGTTTTAATTCTTAAGGCAAGTCAATGAGCTTTCACACACGTGAGACACTATAGGCAAAAAAACAAAAAAACACAAACAAATGAATAGAAAAAAAAAGCTGTTGTGGGTCCCGGGTTTGCAATTGCACACAAGAGACTGGAGTTACGGAAAGACTGGAGTGTAGCGTATCACTGACCTCTTCACCGTTCATCCTCATCCCATGTTTCAGTTTAGAGTGGATAAAGGTGGAGTGGAGACTAAAGACTAGCTTCTTGTCAAACACCATAAGCATTAATAGCTGTTCAGGTCACAATCTAAATGTCAGACCTTTAATATATATATATATTTTATCAGATCAAACTTTTAATTTAAAGAATTAAAACAAATTAGAATTTTCTTTCCTTTATTTCTCTCTTAAACATTTAACTTAAACACAATTTTAAAAAATCAGTGTGTACATTTCTATAATTGTACATTTCTCTACATTCTTAGATTGAAAATTGATGAATAACTTTTTTTTATCCATCAATATTTTTTTTCTTCTTTAATTACAGAAGAGACACATGTGTCTGTGGGAACTGTGTACACAACCATGCACTTCAAAGTATTATATAGAGAAAAGTGTTTACATTTTGTTTACTCTTCTTTCTTTCTCTTTCTTTCTTTCTTTCACTTAGAAATATTTCAACTGTTGAGTTTTTGCAAGCGAGTCTGTTTAACCATGACCGCACTAATACAGGTTGACTATTAAATTCCGTCCTATATCAAAATCATAATGGCATACTATTAAAATAGACATTTCTTTGTGACTATTAGGTATATTTGATGCACGGTAGTTCCTTCGTTCAGAGGACAGTACTTGTGATAGAGGCACAGATCGGGGTTTAGTTATACTGTGTATTATGGAGAGGTACAGGTGTACAGTCGGTAGAGGTACAGGTACAGTTCTCTCTGCAAACATTACACACTTGCAAAAATATACTTTTTGAAACAATACCTCAGCACAGGCACTGGAGTGTAAACACAACACAGAATCACACACACACACACACACACACACACATGCATAATCACAGAAGCCAATACGACAGTGAAATTCACATCYGCTGCTTTTTTTCTTCCCTCTTTCTGCTCTCTTTTACTGAAAATATCCAATCAATTATTTGTAAATGATAATTTCTAAGAAGGAAAGTGTTACTCTATGTGCTTTGGGACATCTGTCTCTGAGGGGGAGCCTTTCTTTCTTTCCTCTTCTTTTTCTTTCTTTTATCCATTCTACTGTATATAGAAATTTATTGAGACACATGTATGCATTTTAAGCCTTTGAAAGCCATAAAATAACGTTTGTCTCATTATCTTTTTTTCCTTCCCTCTTTCTTGCTAGAATTTCAGTTATAGACATTTATACATTTAAATAATGAAACAATTGATAGCCGTCTTTATTTTTTTTCTAACAGTTATTAACATTTATGAATCTTTCTTTCTTGTTTTCTTTCATTCTTCTGTCTTTATCATAATCATTTACACTGTAAGGCACAAGTTGGAACAATTCCACATTTCTTTCATACGTCCTATAATTTCATTAGAAACATTTATGACTTTAGGTACTTAAGCCTTTAAGAGCTTTAAAAGATATTTTAAAGCCTTAAAATAACATCTGTCCTTCTTTCTCTTTTATCGTTCTTATTATTTTAACCATCATTTAAACCACACTTTTAAACTACATTTGTTTCTTTCTTCTTTACATAGTGTTTGTTCAATTTTTTACTCCATTTATTTTTTACTTTCTTTTCCCTTCATTTTAGTTCGTTCAGTTTGGTTCATTCTAGTGACAAAGTTCTACGAAAATAACTTCACTTTTTTTTTCTAAATGTTCCTTTTATGAATAAAAAAATCATAAATTTGGAACATTTATTAATTTAAATCATTAATTATCTGAAAGCCTTTAAAATAATTAGCATTTCCCCTGATCACATCTTTCTTTCTCATAATTTTAACCAAATCTGTTCTTTATATTTGGTTTACTTTCTTTTTTCAATAGCAATTTGTTAGAAACATTTATGACATTAGAATTATGTGTAATAAGATGTCAAATATCTTAATAAGATTAAAATATTAAAATAACTTACCTTTTTACTCTATTTCTTTGTTTAATCTTTTTTCTTCTGCTTCTTTCTTTCTTTCTTTCTTTCTATCTATCTCTTCAGCTAGGAACATTTACTCATTTATACTGTTATGCCTCTGAAAGCCTTATAATAGCTTTATATTTGTTTTTTTTTCTTTCCTTCTATAATTTCAGATAAAAACATTTATGAAATTTAATTGTTTAAAAGCCTTATATATAATTGAACTATTTAAAGCTCCTTCTTTCTTTCCTTTTTTCTTTCTTTCTTCCTTCAGCTTTTCATTGACTTGAAAGTCTCAAATAAAACGCTTTTAGGCTGTAGGAAACCTGCAGGGCGACAGGAGACACTGCGCCTTGTTTTCCTCACTCACTACTACGACAGAAGTACACATGTTGAAAACATCCACAGAGCTGTAAAGAAGAAGAGCACACACGGTCAGTAACACTGGAACACTTCAGCACTGGGCTGGGAATGGCACTTGAGTTGGACAGTTGGCAAGAAGGCTATTTTCAGACGCACTACAGTCACACACTCGCACACTTCACTACAGCGTGGGGAAAGTAGGGTGACTCGTCCCGTCCCAGTCTCTCCTTCCACTGGGGCTCTTCGCTCCTCCATCTACTGGATGAAGGGCATTCGCTCCTTATTATCACTGTCTCCTTCATGCTCCTCCTCTTCCTCGCCTGCCTCGCTCGTCTCTGTGCTGTCGCTCGCCATCTGCAGGAGCAGCACAGGTCCTTTARCTCAACAACGTACGTCCATCCTTCCTTCTCTTCATGTTCTTTTTAAAAGTTCAATTCTAAATTTGTACACTAAAAATATGAAGCTTATGGAAGCTTTAAAAGCAAAATATTTCATTAAAACAATTCTTTTGAGTTAAAAACCTTTAATAAAACTTGTTTTTACTTTTTGCTTAATTGTTTACTTTTTTTACTTGTTTGCCTTTACTTCCTTATTACTTTTGCTCTTTCTTTCTTGTTTTTTTTTTTACTTCTTTCTTTTTCCCCCATCCTTTTCTTTTCTCCTACAGTTGGTGTTTAAAAGCCTCAAAATAGTTTTACATCTTTTTTCTTTCGTTCTTCCTTCATTCTTTCTTACATTCCTTCTTTTTTCTTTCTTTCTCTATTCCTACCTTTCTTTTTCTCCCTCATTCTTTTAATCTTCCTTTCCTTCCATAATTTTTTCTTTCTTCCTTTTTGTTGCTTCTTTCTTGCTGTATTCTTTCCTTCTTTTTCTGTATTTCTTTTTTCCAACATCTCTCTGTCTCTCCCTCACTCCAGTAGGCTTGCTTATCAAAATGTATTTTTTTTAACATACATTTGTTAGTTTTATTTTTCCTTATTTTCCATCTGTTTCCTGTTTTTTGAAATTTAAATGAAACATTTCTACTTTTTATTCTTTCTTTCCTTCTTTTCCTTTACTCGTTCCTCTTTTGTTCTTTCTTTCCATTTTATTTAATCGGAAGGAAACTTAAACATGCTGCTATTTCATTTTCTTTCTTTCTTTCTATCTATCTACCTCGTTCTTTCATGCTAAACATTTACACCTTTAGATTAAATTACAACAGAATTTAAACCTCAGATGCAGGATTCCTAAAAATATTGTTAAAATGTTTCAAGAGTGTTTCTTTTCTTTTTTTACAATGCTTTCATTTTTCTTTCAGAAGTGAATTCCTCCAGCCGCCAGGGTACATGTGATTTCAAATACTTTATAAGCTGATTTTTAGGAAAATTCACGGGAACGTCAGGTGATAGTGCAACAGAAGCTTTAGTAGCTTCAGCAAGAGGTAAACAGTTCTTGCTGTGCTTTCATAAGCTATTATTTGTACCTCAGCATCGTACTGACAGATCTCCATGGAAACTAAGAATGTCCTAGAATTTCTCAATCACTGTCATCAAGTTGTTTTTCTTTTTTTTTTCTGGCTTTCCTGTTTCACGCTTGTCAGCAAGGCACATGTGCACTAAATGCTCCCTTGTGCTCTGATTTCCGCAGCTGTTCGTCATGTATTGATCTCGCTTACAGTTTTGTAGGAAATTATCAAAATTGATTTTAATTATAAATCACATGTTCATTTAGACAAATCCAAATACATGTTGTTGTTTTTTGTTGTGTTACTCACTAATGGAGTGGGAGACTTTTCCACATCCAGAATCAGCTTTCCGATGTTTCCTCTATCGTGGATTCTCTGCATGGCATCCTTCACCTGAGGGTAAAAAGATGTAAAATATAACATTTTTACAAATTGCTTCCAGTACTTAAAAACAGTTCTGACTGTAACAAAATGATCTGAAAACGTATCCAGTCTCTTTGGATGTTTCTATTACCTAAATATCATTATAGGACACCTGTAAATCCATTTTTGTCCATTTTTAGTATGTTTTATAAATGAGTTTGAATGCGATGTTTAAATTTGCTACCTGAGATGACATCACTCCAAGCAAGATTGCATTACCCCTCCTGCAACCAGATTCCTGGGCACCATGATCAAGTACTGTATGTGCTCAAGTGTCTTCTAATTGGCTAATTGGAAAAATGCTTTCCTAGTTTCATTTGCATTGAAAAGTATAGACTGCATTTTAAACTAAAAGAATTTTAGAGATGCCACAATGCATGATCTGAGGAGTATTTCAGCAGGACAATTGACAACCACATTTTGAAAGGCTTGTAGGATTATGTTAACTTGTTAGAAATATGGCACCTAAGTTAAAGTAAAAGTCAAGTAAGCCTGATGTACAATTCTTGTTTCATCATCAACCACATTCTGCAGGCTTAGAATTAATCTTGAATGTTGCATGATGCTGATGAACTAATAGATTAATAAAAGTCTAAAAACAAAAATATATAAAGAATAGAGTTTGTTAAAAACAGCCTTTGATTGACGTAAGCGTGGACAATCTGGACAAAAGGGTTAGGAAATGGCTAGCTCACTGTTATCCATTTCACTGATGGTGGCCGAAGCATCATGTAAAATAGAACATACAAAGGGCGTTCAAGTCTAGCCGGGCCTTGTGATGAACTTTCTTGTGAATACAGGTGTGAAAAAAACCCCAGAAGAGATGCATCTGTCTGTGGAAATTATACACACATCATTCACTGACACCACATTGGAGTTCTTGCCACATCCTCTGTACAGTTCTGATCCCTCCTCAAGCCTATTCCACATCCGATCATGGCTCCGGTGTATTGTGAGAATTTTCTACCTTCATGTTATCTAAGTACTAGTGAAACGCTGGGATACATACATTAGTGTAGCTGGGGATTGTATACAGTAATAAAGGTAGCTTTTACTCTCATAACTTTGTTCTTTTATTCTGCACAATCAAAAGTCCCGGGTTTGACTTTAACACCCAATATAACCAGATTTAATATCTATCAGGGTAGAGTTCTCCTTTAACCCTAGTAGGTGTTAAGTCCAGGAAATTTACGCAAATGTGYGCAGGGTTAGTAATGACACTAGTGTTAATGACACGTTTTAGCCCAGGCCTTTGTGTCAATACTGCAAATAAGCTATATAAAGTGTGCTATTTTCTTCTATTGTTTGGCATCCGTTTCTATTGTGAGCAGGCTATAATCAGGACTGTCCTCATAATCCTTATTCTGTGTTTCTTGCAGCAAATGTAGCACGTAAACATGGCACACAGCGTGTTTCGGCTCTAATAGCAGCTCAGGGTATGCTGCCAAACCGTGCTTGGTTTTTCACAGCTCAGCCTCTAGTGAGTATCATTCGGCCCATAAACCATGAACCGTAGTGTCTCCATCTCTCCGCACTCAAATCCAGTTTCATCTTGATGGCGTCGGGGAAAAAAAAGGTTTGATTGCCTCAGAATGAAGCCAGTGTGTCGGCAACGATAAAATGCACCCAATAATCCAGGATAATAATTCACATGCAATGCAGACCCTTCATACTTACCAAGGATAGATACTGTAGATAGATAGATAGATAGATAGATAGATAGATAGATAGATAGATAGATAGATAGATAGATAGATAGATAGATAGATAGATAGATAGATAGATAGATAGATMGATAGATAGATCGATAGATAGATAGATAGAGCTTGGAAAACTAACAGAAAATGATAATGATTTTCTATGCGTATAAGAAGCAAGCATATTGATTTTAAAATAAATGCCTGAGTCATATCTGTTTTTGACAGAATAAAAGATGGCTTGTTGTCCTGGTAAAATCATGACTCATTATTCGCTGCTGAATCACTCTGATGAGTCTCTTTAGCGTTTCACGGACAGAAAGCATATTTTGCGAGCTGCACCCACACTGTATGAAAATGTGCCTGATTTCTAGTGACAGTTTAACCTGCAATTTGTACTGCAAAACTTGTTCTTTTACCACAAAAAGATGCCCCCATGCTGGATCGCTTTAAAGCTTACGATTGACTCAGCGTCACACGGTACAAGGTAGCGCCAGGTTCAAATCTTAAAAAAAAAAAATCTTTAAGTGACGACGATGGCAACTTTTTGGCAAGCAAGCCGATGAATCAGTGCACTCATCTTTTGTACATTAGGACTAATAATTCATAATAATCCTTGATAGATTTGTCTTACCAGAAGGCTTATCCAGTCATTTCGGGTTTATTTAGGAAATAATTGACTTGGAAGGAAATTACTGTAATCAGTGATAAGGTCTCTGACATAAGGCGCAGTTACTGTTACAACCAACAAAGACAAAGTTGATTTATGTTTATTCCTTGAATACTACACTGATTTGACAACACTAATCTTTTTTTTTTTACACTCACAAAGACAAGCTAGGGACTCCAGGGAAAGAATATTAAGAAAAACAACCCTGATTGCTGTTACTCTTGCTGTTGTTGCTACTGGAAAGTTAATGCAGGAGTTCCGAGGTATTTAGTGTTAGCGTAAGGTAACACGCTGAGGTAACACGCTAACACTATCCAACTTGTTCCAAACCAAAGGATAAAACACACCAATTAGTGAAAACACACATCAGGTTAACAAACAAAAATCATTCTTTTCTCTGTAATTGGACTTTCCATCCACAGTAAATGCTCCCAAAACGGTTGKCTTGTTTGTTGTCACTGTGGACTTGCTAGCTAACTCAATGCTTAGCCTGACTCATTAGCCAGATTATTCTTAGTGTCCATATTTCCCAGTTGCCTAGTAACACTTCTCTCTCTACTTAATCAAGTGTCTTTTAAATGCAGCCAACATTATAAGAACAATGTGAAGCAGAACATTATTACTTTAACTTTTTTATTATCCTATTTGTGTAGCATGACAGTGTAACCTTCAAAAATAATTAGGAATAATTTATTTGCTAAAATGATTGCATTATCTCTAGATGTATTTAACTCATACACTGACACACATTCATTGGAGTTTATTAGGTTTTATTACAGTTGATATCAAAGCGCAGCTGGGTTTTGAATCAGAAGCGGTTGAATGATTTTCTGAAGCAGCATTTGTGACAGTAGTTTTAGCAAAAAAAAAACATAAATCACAAGATTATATTAATTTGATCTTATCGTTTCATTAGTTACATGTAATTTACCATGAATTTGTAAAGAGGATACCTCATATAATCTAGGGTTAAAGAAAATGTCTCATTAAATGTAACCAGCCAAGTGCAGCTAATCATCAGCCTTTGGTTAATTGATCAGTAGCAGGTGTGCAGACCTCTATAAAAGCAGATGTTTTTCTGTTTAGTCTGGAGAATTCAGGTGTGTGTTAACACAATGCCAAGATTGAAAGACATACAGTCTTATACAAAAGTTTAGACACCCCGTGATAAATAACAGATTTTGGTGATTTTTTTTAATTGAAAAGATGTTAGCACAGTCTCTCTTGGAAATGGAAAAAAATACACAATATGTTCAGTCATAAATTGAACAAAGATTAAAAAAAATAAAAACATTATTGTGGCACTGTGCAAAAGTTTGGGCACCCTACATAATCAGGACTTAGTAACACCTCCTCTGGCACATATCACAGCGTGCAAACGCTTTTTATAGCCAGCTAAAAGTCTTTCAATTCTTGTACTTGGGATTTTCTCCCATTCCTCCTTGCAAAAGGAAGTTCTTCTAGTTCTGTAATATTCTTTGGTCATCTTACATGCACAGCCCTTAAGATCTATCCACAAATTTTCAATCATGTTCAAATCAGGGGACTGTTAATGGCAATTCCAAAACCTTCAGCTTGCGTCTCTTGAGGTATTCCATAGTGGATTTCTAGGTATGTTTAGGATCACTGTCCTGTTGTAGAAGCTCCTTTTTTCAGCTTCAGCTTTTCTACAGATGCTGTGATGTTTGCTTCCAGAATTTGCTGGTATTTAGTGGAATCCAAATTTTTGCACAGTGCCATAATAATGTTTTTATCTTTATTTTTGTTCAGTTTATGGCATGAGAAGTAACTATGCATCAATGTATGCTGAAAATATTGTGCATTTCTTTCCATTTCCAAGAGAGACTGTGTTAACATTTTTTAATTAAAAAATCACCAAAATTGTTTATTTTCAAGGGGTGTCTAAACTTAAGCATATGACTGTAAGTAACAGGGAAACAATTGTTGCTGCACGTCAACCTGGACTTGTTTAAGACACAATTTGGATTTCATCATTCTATAGAGTGAAAGATTATTCATAGGTGGAAGACATTCGACAGTCTCACCAGGAGTGGACRCCTCAGCACATTCACCCTAAGAAATACAATAAAACCCAAGACCTACATCTTAGACCCTACAGGCTACACTGAGCATGTTAAATGTTACCATTCAAGACAGCACAATTAGAAGAAGACTGAACAAGTACGGTTTGTTTGGATCGGTTGCCTGGAGAAAGCCTCTTCTGTATAAAGAGAAAATGGAAGCATGACTAAGGTTAGCTAAACTGCATTTGAAAAAATTACAAGAGTTCTGAAGCTATGTCCTATGGACAGATGAAACCAAAGTGGAGTTCTTTGGCCTTAAAGCCCAGCCTCATATTTGTTAAAAAATTCATCCAACAAGACACCGATCCAAAGCACACCAGTAAATCTAAATCAAAATGACTGAAAAATAATCGAATCAAGGTTTTAGAATGGCCAAGTCAAAGACCAGACCTTAACCCAACTAAAATGCKGTGGCAGGACCTTCACAGTTCACAGTGCTGTGCATAAGCAAATGCTCCAAAACCTCAATGAATTGAAGCAATGTTGTAAAAAAAGAATGGGCCAAAATTCCACAACAGGACTGATGTGAAGGACTGATAAAGTCTTACAGAAGACAATTCCTTAAAGTTATTGCTGGTAAAGAYGAATTTACAAGTTATTGAATCATGGTGGTACTTAGTATTGGCCACATGTTTATTTTATGTTTGAATTTTTGTTAAATAAATAATTGCACAGTGAAAAAATTTATTGTGATGTTCATCTGAGTTTGATAAAAAAAAAAGAGCAAGACATGCTGTGATTATATATTTTTTTCTCACAAAAATACAAAAGAGGGGGTAATAACTTTTGCACATGACTGTACATTGTTCATGGAAGAAAGAATTTGGTGCAAATTTGGTTTTCATTGATTTTGGGTTTTCTGAGATGAACACAAGGTCAAAACTATACATGTAAGGTCATAAAATGTTTTGTTGAATATCCTTCAGCAAGTTTCTCCGTTAGCAGACACTTTTGGTTACCATCACCAAGTTTCTGCCAGATTTTTTGGTTGGATATTTGACTAATCTTCTTGGCAGAGTTAGTAGTGCTCAGCTAAATTTGTTGGTACCCTGGAACGGATCTGAATTTTAAGCACGATACACACTTTTCTTTAAATAGGGCTGAGGCTCCAAAAGCTTAAAGTAAGCCTACTTTATCCATTTCATAAACATTGGGTCCTGGCATGCTATTCTATGCTTTTATGTGTGTTTGGAATCATGTTGGAACACTCAGTTTTCTCCAAGTTTCAACTAATGATTGAGGGTTTACCAAAAGGTTATCAAAACTTTCCTCCAGATGGCTTTTTATTTTCCATGTAGTCAGTTGCAAACTTTAATCAAGCTTGAAGGTGTGGATTTCAGAATAATGCTTCTTTCTTAGACTAAAAAAGGCTGCTCAGTCCATTAAGATGTAAAACTTGGTTTAGTATGGACAGTGATGCTGGTATCAGCACCTTCCAGTTCATAGCAGACATGTTCCTTGATGGTTCCTGGGTTGTTCCTCACCATCTGAGCCAATTTTCTCTCAGCTGAGGATAACAGTTTGGGTCTCTTTCCAGACCTTGGCAAAGTGGCTCTTAATTTGCACTCATTGTACATGTAATTGTTTGAACTGATCTTGGAATCTGCAATTGTACAGAAATCGTCCAAGAAACATTCCTGACTTGGGTAAATCTACCATCCTCTTTCTCGCTTGAGCTCATTGGACTTTCACATTGTATTGGTCAATCCAATGAATGCTGACAATCAAACACTTTTTATGTTGGCACGAAGAAGCTACCAGCTGTAGTCAATTATGATTCCTAACAAGATGGTCAGAGCCCTTAGCAAATTAAAAGACATTTTGACTCAGTAATCTTAGTGGGAATATTTTTGACCTTATATGAATATCCTTGACTCTGTAATGAGGTCAGAAAATGCTAATTGAATTAAATGAATTAAACATTGTGCTCCAAATTTTGTGGGTCCACTATAACATTAAAAAACTTACAAGTAAAGTTAATAATATCGATTTTCTAATTTGTCTGGGGTTGGGACAAATTAACCAGCACGTGAACAAGTTGTGCTCAAATTTGAAGCAATTTGTGATTTCTAGATGCCTAGGACAGAGCATCTCCAAAATGTCAGGCACCGGGATGCACTATGAGAAGAAGGCAAGCTGGGAAAGGCAACATAACTCTCAGTGGACAGTGTTCTACATTGGATCCTGGCATTCGTGTAGATGTTTCTGTGCCACATAACCATCTACCCTCCCAAGTACATTCTTTCATTTTCAACAGTATTTCCTAATGACTTAATGTGCCCTGGCACACTGCAAAAACATTTTCAGGAATTGACTTAGGAACATTACAAAAAAAAGTTCAAGGTATTCAAATTCCACAAACTTCAATCTGATTGACCTTACATTGCAACCTACAGGATCTAAAGTATCTATTTCTAACATTTTGGTGCTAGATACCACAACACACCTTTGGAGATCATGGGAAATCCATGCCTTGATAGGTCAGAGACTCAGAGCTGTTTTGCCTGCACAAGGAGGACCTACACAATATTAGTCAGATTTTAGTGCTATGCTAATCAAATGTTACAGAATAACAACTTAATCAGGAACCTTGATCATTATGAACATTTTTACCTGGACCATTGTGATTTGCAGACTCTCTTCCGCTGCACCACTTAGAAACTGGCATAAATTGGCAGCTTGTACCGAAGAAGCTCTGCATGGTTTAGTGAAGAGTCACTGTTATTTCATGCTTTTCTAATCTTTCCCTTTTACACACCCAGACCAGAAGAATCCTTGGCCCAGCTGCAGTGACCAAAATGRAAAATCTTCCATACTTTCTTTTTTTCATCTAAAGGATATTCGATATATATTATAAAGCCAACAGCTTTTTTTATGTGAAAGTGCATTAATAAAAAATACCTAATTATGGTGACCCTTGGATTCAACGTAACACATTTATTAATGAGGAAACTGCCTCCGACAAATCTATTTTCAAACCTGAGGGTTGGAAAGATTGTGCATTAACATCCTCCCTGCTGAGAGGTACCAGCCTGTAACAGGCTTCCCAGCAGCTTTGCTGGATCGTTAACTTTTTGTGAGACGCATCATCACAACCCATCTTCTACCTCTTTTATTGAATTACTGTCATGAAAAAATAGTGTTTTCTCAAGACATTTTCCCTTTTCTAAAAACAATGTAAAACCTGAATGAGGGATTCTGAGGAAAATGCTATGAGGGGCGTTCAAGTCAAACTGGGACTTGTGCAGAATAATCGGACACGGTTATTATTTCCCTATTTAATCCACTGCTGCACTAATTCGCTTATCCCAAGGTTTCACTAGTGCTTGGATACCATCAATGTACAGACAGTTTTAAGGATCAGGCATTCCACTTTCCTTAATGTTCACCAGTACAACTGCAGTGGGCTCATATCACTGGATCATTATCATTATGTAGGATCATTATCATTCACGGATGTAAAGTGGAAATGTCAATCAGTTTTACACATTCATTCACAAGAAATTTGATCACAAGTCCCAGTTTGACTTGAATGAGTCTGGTATTGATATGTCATTTACAAATGTGTTAACTATTTTAGGTGACAGGCCACACTCATACTTAAGATGTGGTTTTGAGGTGAGGCATTGTTGAAATGTGCAAGAACAAGGGGTCCAGCTAGCTGAATTTCACCCTAGCTAATAGGGATAGGAATCACCTACTGATACAATATCACGATTCCTGGGTGCCAATTCGTGATTTTATAAATATCCTGATTCTATATTATATTTTTACCAGATTTTATTACAATCTTAAACCTTTGAAAAAGTTTAATGATTACTTAAATGTAGCTTGTTTCTTATAACATTAGTTTTCTCACTTAAAATCCAAGTGCAGCATTTAAACAATACAAACTAACTTCAGTTTAACATTTAATAATAATTCAAACTTATGAAATAATTCACTCCTAACACATGGATGAAATGGTGTAAATCGTTTACCTGTAGGATTATAAAGAAAACGGTGATGTTTTACCTCCTCTAATCCCACCAAAGTCTCAAAACTCAAAAGTGAGCAGCTGTGAGCACGCGTATGTCTTCTCACGGCTAATTAGCGCTTGCGCTGTTTTGAGACTCGTGTAAACATGTGTAATGAGTGGATTTGATACTAATTCACTAATTCAGAGTTCGGAAAAAAGGCCGATTTTAATATCTCCCTATTATAAATGTCAAAGAATAGTGATTCATAACTGAATCAATTTCGCGCCTCTCTACTAGCAGAGTGTATCTAGCATGCAGTGAGCCAAACAATGGCCATTCTGTGATACAGACTACATGCATCCAAGGTGTTTCTTCACAAATATTCATCAAATATGATTGCATCTAATGACCTATGTGCGATAAGTGGCTTCAAGGATGTTCACGTAAATGTTTCTGTAGCTGTTTCTGTATTTCCATCAATCCGCTCTTCAAGCCAGTTGGCTAACTAATAATGCCACAGTCCTTATTTTGGATTTCACAAAACTTTAAATTACGTCTCAATGACTCCTTCATAAGAAGAATACATCTTTTAGGTCCTTAAATCGATTGCACAAGTTATTCCATCGTTTGTTCATCGATTCATTTACTTTCGATTTAGAATTGATTCACACTTGTAAAATGATGTAGATAAATGTATAAATGTTAAAGGGTCTAAAATATATGAATTCCTTAAGAATGCAGAATGTAAACGGCTTCCTAATCCACAACCCAAGTTACGCGGCATTTCAGTGTTTATTAGACACTTTTTGTAGTTTCTAACACTTTAATTACACAATGGCTAAAAACTCGAAATGAATCTAATAGACAATCAATTTATTATTCACAGCACTAGATCCCAAATACAGTACTCTACATCTCTTCCTTGTTGCTGTTTGAAATGCCTTTGACACTTGTTTGACAAATGCTATGCAGTATGGGGTGGTCTGGACAAACCAGACTCGCCTAGTCTGGAAATATCACAATGAACTGAATTAACTCTTACCAATGATGCAGAAACTGCAGGCATAATAACATTCATACGTGGATTTTTAACATTTATGGAGTCTCCTTGGGGTTGCCATTACTGTTTTTTATGCTGTATATGTTGTATTATTTATATACAGCATGGCCCAAAAGTCTGCATCCATAGGCATTTAACATTATAAGGAAGTTGATTTTTTTTCTTTCATTTTATCCAGACTCAAGATGGCTTTGAAACTATATACAGAAGAATTTAAAAGAACCAGACATAACACGATTCGTCTTTTTCATCTGAAGTCGGTAGTCGGCCCAGAACTATCCCTGTACTGAAGTAGCAAATCATCTCTACATGTAACATCAGCTCGAAAACACTGAGAAATGTTCTGCGTTCTTTTCTTCAGAAAGTGCTGTAAATTCAGAGGCTGTCTGTTCGAGGATTTGCTGTAATTTATAATTTTTCATTTTATTTTTGGATAAAGACTTATTGACATATTGATTTTGACAAGGGGCTACATGTTATTATGTTCATTCAAATGTAGAGCAAGACCTTATGGAAAAAATGTTTTCAGCCAACCCACTTATGGGCGAACTGATCCAAATGATCTGACTGAATGATAMATTTTTGTATAGAGTTTCATGGGTTTTCATGACTACAGACTAATTTTTCGAGCCTCGAAAGGATCATATTTTTGTTCCACACATTCAGGRAATATGCACTTGAGGTGTTATGTTAGCATCACTGCAGGACACCATTGCAAACATCTACCTTGTGTAGTAGAATCTGCTGTTATGATCACATAATCAACCTTTAAATGTAAATGTGCCTTTCATTGCATACTGTACAATCTTACCTGCTAATTATCTTTATGTTGAACATATGCAAGGTCAGTGTGAATTGACACATATGGGTTTAAGATTTGAAATACATAGACAAATCTTCATATTAATATTGACTTCCTTGATGAGGAAGGAACCATCTATACGTATAATAAATACTACTACTAMTAATAATAACAATAACAATAATAATAACCTCGGTATCGGTATGTGTGTAAAAGCCGTGCCACCAAAACCTTCATGTTTCTGTGTTTTTTTTCTTTCAGCATCCAAAAACTTTGTTGTTTTTGTTTACTAAGCATGGAGAGGATGCCTGTCCACAATATATCCGGAGCTTGAACGAAACAGACTACACCGAACCCATCATTACACAGGCACATCCACATACACGCACACAAAAACACTCTTACTCGCATTATTATTTTAAAAATCCCTTAACTTTACCAAACTTTTTCAGATTTTTTTTTCCATGACTTCTCCAGGTCTGGAAAACATCATTTCCAGATTTTCCCAGGAAATTCATGATCATACGAACCCTGTTTTATAAAAACGGTCTTTCCAGTGAAAAATAGAATCAGAACTCATCCTGGTGTATGAAGGTAAACATTTCGCCCCAGGAATGAAGCCATATTTATGCGAGACTGTCCATGCAGCCGGGAACGGAGGTGGTGATGACTCAGATGCTGAGGTCAAAGCTTCTCCCGCAAGCATCTGGTTGTTGTTGTTTTTGTCTTTTTCATTGTTACAGTGACGTAGTCGACAGATTAAAGATCATCATGCACGATCTAAAGAGAGGATGTGAACTATCAGTGTAAAACAGGGCCGACTGCAAGAGCAATTTTTCAACAGTTCATAGAGTTCAAATTCATAACCATCATGTCCTTTCATTCTCACAAACAGGCTGGGAACTTTTTTTTTTTCACCTTTCATAAAACCCTCATCTTTTGCCATTTAAAATTGAACATCCTAAGAGATTTCTTCCCTTGTGCTGCTGCTATAATTATRAAGTCTGTCCCCAAGACTCTTATAAGTCCATCTGTGTTGCGGTCCTCTCAAATYCTTCATGAAGTCATTTTAATCAAACTGAAGGTCTGATTGTGTGACATGTCTAAGAACGAATTCAATAATCCTAAAACACATCCTGTATTTAAGATTCAGCCTATGCAGGGTCAGGAAATAAGCTTCTACAGACAATAAAATCTCTGCACTAGGACATAAGGTAGGAATCCTCTTTTTCAGTTCCGCTGTCCGCTCCTTTCACAAACAACCTACCGTTTTTTAATCGGGGGAGGGGGGGGAATGGCCGGCCAACCTCACCATAGTTACACGCTATTGGGAGCCTTACTAGTCATTTCACCCTTGACAGGTTTTGTTCCATGGTGAATAACGTATGAGGGAATGAGTAATTCAATTAGAAGGAAAAGCAATAGCGACCTAATTGAATTTTATGGATCGTAGATGGGACTGATTTTGTTACACGTAATAAGTGGCGGAGTGGGAAAATGTCAGGAAGGGAAAATCGAAAAAAATGAATGCATCGACTGAACGAATGGAGGAACCGTCAATTTARTTGCGATGTCATTAATGCATTTCCCACTGTAATAGCAGACCAAGCTATACACAGCTGGTTAGCAACCACACCTTGGTATGAGGTTGTGCTGGTGATCGTGACGAGGAATGCACATAAAAATGATGTTCAGCTGTCACACCGAACCTGATGTGCGATAAGGCCTATGAAATGGATGAACAAATAAATAAAAAAAACTAAAGGAAAGTATTTGAAAGTGTATAAAGAACTGTTTGACACATAATTCAACCATCTACAACAGGCTGGTACAGTAAATGCTCAAGGTGCTGATTAATATTCTGTAACAGCAGCAGCCTGAAGGAACATCATATTAATGACCTCATCTCATGAGTACATTAGCGTTTCTATAGAAACAGCTCATTCACATGGATTTATGTCCTAGACACTCGACATAATGTTGACATGTTCATATGGTGATGTTTTCTCCTGAGCAATTTTAGAAGGAGTCTCCACTGTTGGCGCTTTGTAACAGCCAGAGGTGAAGCTGTAACATAATGTTTTTCACACACAGGAGTCTTTATGATAGAGTTGTTTGCTTTTTATAGGTTTCTAAATGGTATGCCAAAATGCATTTAATTTTCTTGTTAACTTCAAAACAGAAAGAAAGAACTGCCTGGATGAAAAAGTCACATACCTGCTTCAATCAACTCCAAAAATGTATCAACCCTGGTCATCCGGTACATTCAGGTTGTCAGCTGACTTCATTTTATTGCCACATAACGTTGCTGAGTTTAGACCTTCCAAATGTACTAAAGAAACCCCAGATCATAACACTGCCTTGTACAGTAGGCACTATGCATGATTGTGCATCACTGTGCCTCCCTTCTTACCCTGACGCACACATCGCCYTGGACTCATCAGATCMCATGACCTTTTTTTCCTCCTCTTCCACTCCTCACGCTCTTCATAAGCTGATTAATTTTTATAAGCCTCCCTAACGAGTGGTTTCTGGCGACACARCTGTTTAGTCCTAACCCTGTGAGTTCTCATATGTTTGTGTAAAAATGCTCTTACTTTTGCTATGAAACATAGCTTTGGTTTCTACTATGGGTGTTTTTTTTACTGATGCAACTTCCCAGAACGTTTAAATGATGTCTGATTAGGCTTTTTGCAACATTTCTACAAAGTTGACAGTTGATAACTATACATCCAGGTTTTAATAATGGCAGTGTGGGGAGAAGGGGCCAGAGATTTAGTCAAGTGGATTGATATGCTTTACGTTATATATTCGTGTCAGAGACGTATAAGGCTCACTTTGTCTGACTTAAGAACAAATCCGACTTACGAACGTGCTCCCGGAACTGAACTCAATCCTAAGTCTGGGACTATCTGTATTATGCTTTCTAAGATGCTTTTCTGCTCACCACACCTGTAAAGAGTGAGCATTTTGATTTACTGTACATAAAGCTACCTGTGAGCTTGAAACCAGATTCTCTATTCTTCTCTGGACTCATTTCAATGACAGAACTGGGTGCTGTTTTGTTTTTTGCACCATTCTCTACTCTGTCCCAGGAGATCAGAGGTTTATAAAATACTCAAACCAGTCCACCATGCACCAACAACCATGCCTTGATGATATTCACTGAGATCACTTTTTTATTTCTCATTCTGACATTTGATATGGACATTAACTGAAGCTTATGACCTGCATCCACAGGATAATTTCATGAATGTGCATGTGTACTAGTATTCATAATATTATGGCAATTGAGTGTTACTCACATTATTTCACTAATACTCTGAAATAGAAATTTCAAAGAAATATAGATTAAAATCACTAAATTACCCACAATAATTAATTAACTAATGAACAAAGCCAGCAGTTTTGTTAAAATTTCAGATACCGATCTCAACAGCTCAGGGCTCATCAGAACAAATCCTGCATGCGCCAGTGTTCATTATACCGGGTCACAAGACTCAGCCAACAGAGCAGCACCCAGGTTAGCATGGCAACTGATCTGGTTGCTAAAAGCACGGTCCTGTAGCTGTCGCTGACGTGGAGCTTCGCAGCACGATTGCGACAAGCTGATTCATTCTCGTCTGAGGAAAGGAAAAGCGACCCTGAGCAAAACGTTTCAGTGGAAAATTGAACTTAATGCAAACACATGCTGTATGTGTTTCATAATGTGGGAATGAGACATTTAACACAGCACACATTATGTTTAATTCCTTGAGTATGCAATTAAGGCACAGAACTTGATGCTGATTCACAATCCATTTTAAAACCCTTTAAGAGGCATAATGTGTTCGTCACTCTCGCAGTGATATTGCGCCATGGCTTAGGAAAAAAAAGGTTAACTGCGATTTACATTTTCCATTTAGCATCAAGATAGACATCCTCCTTCACCCCACAGAGAGACAAAAAAAAAAAAAAAAGACAGCTACAGCATCTGGACATAGGTAATGAGATCCTAGGCTCTCTTGCTGAGCACAGAATCTCCACTTGGACAACCACTTCAGGCCACGTTCTCATTTCTGCCTTCTCTTCTCCTTTTTATTCTCTCTGCCTCTCTCAAATAAAATGTCCTCCCTTTTCTTTTTCGYTCTTACATTCTGCTGACGAGAATAGCAGTGAAATCACACTCTCTGGGGAAGGCGTCATCACAGTCAGGTGATTAGCCCTACACATGTCACGTCTGTTGTGCGTAACAAGGAGATATTTCTAATCACACTAGACACACGCTACTCTAATCTCCTCCCATAGGAAAGCAAATGATATGGGCTAGAGTTGGCACTGTGGTCATTATTAGCTATACAGAGTTAACTGTACTGTACATTCGGGAAGGAGAGTAGAATATTAGAAACCTAACTCAACTTAACTCTTTTTGGTATCTTAAAAAAAAAAAAAACAGCCAACACAATTCAAAAGGAGGAACGTTGTACAGAAAAAGTTATGTCATTAGCTTCCAATGGTTGTATTTAAAATATAACTCAATAGAAGACATAACTCATTGCTACATTCCTAAAAATAAAATAAAAAAGTTTTTAAAAAAACTCTCAGACTAAAGTACAGTAGCACTTCTCAAATGCTTGACATAGACTATGGAAGTTAAATATTAATCATTAATGGTGGATAAAAATTTAAATGATAAAAAATGTGTTAACTAATAATCTTTGTTTTGCATCATATTTCTCCATAGCCCTCATTTCTATTATTCTATTCTTTGTTTGTTTTGTCCCTTCTTGCAAATTTGTTGAGATTGTTGTTAATGATTAACAAATTATTGAATAATACTTTTTTGCAAATATATTTGTAAAAACATAAGTGCAAATAAATTTCAAATAATTCAAATTAGCCACACTTCAGTTGTGAGTTCCCACTGGGTGTAGAAGCCAGATGTAGAGATATAGTGCATGTAAGGCCATTTAGGATTCAGCCTAATCTATGCTATGATAGAAACTGTAAATAAGGTCAGCATCATCACTGCTGCTTTTAATAGAGAAGTATGCATGTGCAGTTGCTGCGCCCATCTTAAAAAAACAAATCTAATATTACTGGCACTGGTTGACTGGCATAACATGGAAAGTAGACAGATTTTACTATAAGAACGTTTATGATTAATTCTCTAAGTGTCAATAAGAGTAAAAGCCAGTGAGTCAAGGCTGGCAGGAAATTTCAGACATGTACATCCTACACCATAGCAAATACTGCTTCTTTAGGCTCTAACCTTAGAAACCTTAAATAGTCTGACTTTACACAGCCACTGTCAGCAGGATAAGTGACTAACTAATTAACCAAAAGCCCAACCGGAGAACACTAATTAAATTCAATAACAAAATACATTGAGAACACAGTCTCATGAAAATCACTCAGGGAATCAACACTGAGAAGATAATGATCAAAGCAGGCAACTAAGGTGAACTGATGAATGGATAACTTAATACGTTAATGATTATAGTATAAATCTGTTAATAATGAACAATGAATTAATTCATTTCTGTTAAAAAGTTTATTGATTAAAATGTATTAACCCAAAATGTTTTGCGTCATATTTCTCTGTAGCTCACATATCTATTAACTTGTACTCTGCTGGAGGGCGCACAAACAGTTCGGGACATGGGCCATATTAGACAGTGTATTTTTAATGACTCATTTAGAATTCACAAGAAACAAGAGCTGTATTTTTGACAGCCTTATACTATTTGAAACATCATTAGTTGGTCTCATATAACTAATTTGTTGGGATTGTGCCATAAGAGCCACAGAAATAGAACTAACACTAGGAAAACATGTGTCTTGTTATACCTAACTACTTTTACTTTTGAATTATTACATGATTATTGGTTGTTCATGGGTTTACGAACTGTTTAAGAAAAACGTGCAACCCTAGTATACATTAGAAATTCATTCAGCAGGTGCGTGAGAGGATAAACACTGTATCTCTCTACCTATGTAATAAAGTAAACTCATTAAAAAATATATCTTTTTTACTAACATAATGGGTTTGGTAAAGCAAATACTGCAAAGTGGTTCTGCAGCATTAATCCTCTTGTTCTCAAAAGGTATTTGAGCCGCTCATGTGACTTGACTGGATGCAGCTCCAGTTAAAGTGGGCTGTTACATCAAGTACTGATGAACATCCCAAAAATAGCAAAGTTATTAGTTGTGTGGAAATTCGGTTTTCGCGCAGACACACACACACACACACACACACACACACACACACACACACACACACAACCTGTACTGCTGTTACTGCTCACCCAGCAGGCATAAGAGCCTCTTCTGAAACACAAGTACAAATGCACATATAAAAGAAATGACAATCTGAATCCTTTGTTGGTAGGAACCGGGGGCTAAAATGGCACAAAAAACAAAGAATCCTAATGCATGTTTGTTTTTCCAGCACACACACATTCACACACACGCACACACACACACACACACACACACACACACACACACATCCTCCACTATGCACTTACACATTCGTAGTTGATGCAATAAAGCAKTGAGATACAGTGTCTTATGTGTGTGAGCATGACATRAAGATGCCTAATGCAGCTTCATAGAAGATGATAAGAAACAGAACAGAAACTAGATCTAACACCATGACAGTAAAAAATGGACTGGGGGCGATGACATAAGGATATTTCTCATCAATATAAAAGATAAATCACTCATAACAAGAGCAGAATGGAAGGGACAGCAACTGACAGCCAGGATTGTAAATCAACGATGGTTCCACACCATGTGCAGGTCTGTTAACTTTAATCAAAAGTGATGGAGGACYGGCTGGATGCGTAGGCAGGGGAAAAACAAAAAAAAACAAGAAAAAAAAACATACAGAACCGGATCTATCAGAAAAGGTCTGGAAAGTAAACCTGTCATTCGATTCTGAGCTCTTAGTGACAGCTCCTGATTGCACTGCTGAACAGATGAAGCTTGGCTTGCCACTTCCTGTTAAAATTCCACCGCTCACCACATTTCACCTGACTGCCTTTGGGCTTTGGGGACTGACAGAAGGTTTGKAAGCAATATTCTGATTAACTGGAATAAGACAGAAGAATACAGAATCATCCACTATGATAAAGCAATGCTCTTTTGGTCAAGCCGTAACGAAACAAAGTGAAAAGTTTTTTTTGGTTTAATACACCCTTATTTTTTGTGCTGATTTTTTATTTCTTTCTTAAGATTAAAGTGCATGGAGACTGGGATCTGAAAATGCCACAGGAATGAGCTTTCAGAGATGAAGCTCACAAGATAAGGAAAGTCTACCTTAAAATCAAGGCAATGTATAATAATATCTTCCACATTCAGAAGAAAAACATGAAAGATRAGACTGTTTTTTTTTTTGCATGAATGAACAGTAAAATTTGTGTTTTTTAATATGCTTCCGACAACAGATTAATGTCCTGTAGGGATGGGGATCACCATGGACCAGCCGATACGATATTATCACAATAGCTAGGTGCCGATTCGATTTGTTTTGCRATTCTGTAAGTATCACGATTTTATACAAATCCCGATTCGATATAAGGATTTCTTTTCAATTRTAAACAAACTTGGCAGAAAATACTGTACGTTCCTACCACAAAGATTGCTGTGCTGCCTGCCAGTGTGCGAATAGTTTACAGTKYACTACCTGTAGGATAATACAGGAACTGCAACATACAGTATTACCACCTCAAATGCAAACATATGTACAGTTAAGCCTTGAACTGCAAGCATAATTCGAAATCTGCTTGTAAATCAAAACACTCGTATATCAAATTTCCCCAGAGGAAATAATGGAAACTGATGATTCTTGCACAATGCAAAAATATGAATGTAAAAATTATTAATACAAAATATAAAGAATAAAAATAAAACAAAGTAACCTACACTTTACCTTTAAAAAGGCAGCTGATGTGAGTGAGGATGACTTTCACACAGACACACACACACATACTATTGGAATCACCATTGTCTGTCTCACTGGAACGTTTTTCCGGAACAAAGAACCTCTCTAATGACACTTGCTTTTGCCTTTTGAGCATGGGAGACTATTATCCATATTCCAAGGTTTTACTCAAGATTATTTATTTATTTATTTATTATTTGGAGTCACTATGGTGATATTTGAATTGCCATTCTTTTGTGTGGCAATTCAAGTATCACCATAGTGGCCCTTAATGCTAATTTAAACTCATCCTAGCAAGGGCTGCTTTAGTTCGGTTTTTAAATTTCGGGAGAAAAAAACAACAAAAAATCATTAGGATTCTTTTTTCATTAAATATTTATTATGGGAATAAGTGCAATCTTTCAGCCCGAACTAGAGATAGCGGTACATTTATAAAAAATAGATTAAATTCTAAAAATCCACACACTGATATGCAGAACTCAGATGTACCTACAGGCTTATGCATTATTCAGACGTTATGTGGGAGCTACTGTACATAAGCAGAGCTATATTGCAGGCTGCTGAATTCCAAAAATCCAAAAGTCAATACTTATGTGTGGAAAGTTCTGCATATTAAGACTCGGGTTACACAGTTGTTTAAGTTGATTTGCTGCGTTCCCAATGCAGAATACCTGTGTGTGTACATGGCAGGGACAGTAAGGCGAAATCAACTGATCATACAGATGTTTAGGTTAGCAATTAGGTTAGCACTGTCGCCTTGCACCTTCAGGGTCCGGGGTCGATTCCCGTCTCTGTGTGCATGGAGTTTGCATGTTCTCCCCGTGCTTGGTGGGTTTCCTCCCGGTACTCCGGTTTCCTCCCACAGTCCAAAGGCATGTAGGTTAGGGTAACTGACGTTCCCAAATTGCCTGTAGTGCATGTGTGTGTGTGCCCTGTGATAGATTGGCACCCTGTCCAGGGTGTACCCTGTCTTGTGCCCTAAGCCTCCTGGGATAGGTTCTAGGCCCCCGTGACCCTGAATACAGGATTAAGCGGTATAGATCATGAGTGAGTGAGTGAGTTTAATTAGGTTGCGACTTCATCCATTCAGAACCCAACATCGAGACAAGACTACTTTTGAAGATGTATATGACTTTGATGAAATGATGTTGGGATACGGATGAATGATTGACCCCCAATGCAATGTTGTAAAAACATCCTAATTTACACCTTGCATTTATACAGCTATGTATTTGCACAGCTTTCAAGCACATGTACATGACTTGTGTGGGCGCTTCACTTCACCAGCTTACCTCCTCGAGAGCCCAGAGAGAATCCACTAACGGTTTGATCTTCTTCTCACCGTAGAGCGAAAGCAGTTTGCTGACAGTGGCCTTCACTCGGCTGCAGCCGCCCTGCTTAAACAGGAGGCTGAGCAGCGAAAATCCAGCCATGACCTTGTTTTCTTCGTACAGTTTGATGGGGTTAACCTTCTCCACCTGCCACCACTGCAGACGAAGAGACGGAGAGACAGTTAAATTGCGAACGTTCACATTTTTATGAGAAATAAACGTGTATCACTTACAGATTTAGCGAAAGTGAAGAAACTTTTCGTCTCGCCCGTCACCATGTTTGACGAACCTACAGTACAAGCATGGGAGTAAATCACAAAGTTAGAGCTTGTAATAGGACTCCCGCGTTGAAGAACAGATCCATGTGAGTTCACTCTGTTTTGCATTAATGGACTTGTCTCAGCTGTCACTCTGATAAATTCATTAGTAAATGCAGCATGATCTGTTTGTCAGTCCCGACCGCTTTCAAGTCAATTAAAAATCCTTTTTGCTACGACATAAAAAATAAAAAAAAAATCAGAGATTATTAATTATTAATTAATAACGTTACTCGCTGCATGGAGCTCTTATCAAAAGAGAGAGAAATTCAGAGCCTTAATCATATTTTTGTACCTTATGCATTAACTTGAACAATGCATTTCCCTTATAATCATCATTACTGGACCACACAAGGATAATGGAAGCTTTAGTGTCCAGAAGGAAAATGTCAAAAGTCTATTTCATCATCAGATAATAGAGAACATTCACTGTAATTCTGTAATTATAGCACTGCCTTTTTAAACAGCACTATCTTCTTTGCCATTTTTAACTATTTTCCTTTTCTAAACTATGGTGTGCAATAGTGTGCAAAAGTTTACACACCCTTGAGGCAAAGTGAAAAAAAAAGAACTCTTATTTCAAGCAGCAAGACCTTTCATTATTACAAGGAATGTAAAAATTGTCCAATCGCGTACAGTTATAAAAATAACATTTTATATACCAATCAGCCATATCATTATGACCACCTGCTTAATACACACTAGGTCCCCTTTTACTGCCAAACCAGCCCTGGCTCATCAAGGCATGGACTCCACTAGCGGCACTGATACGTCTCGGCAAGTGAGTATAGATCAATGCCGATTCAAAAAATATATATGTGCTTCCAGTATATGGAAGCCTATCTGTGTGTGTGTGTTAACAGTTAACAGTTTTGGATATGTCAGGTAGAACAAAAAGATATCATTACTTTTATAAACGGTCGATTTTACCACTAACAGAATACGTGAATGAAGTTGCAAAAATGTAGAACTCGCCAAAAACAACCATGGAAACATGAGACTTTGTGTATTTGAGCTATTATTCGACTTTGTGACCCAGCTTCAAATTTTTCGCTCAGTCGTGTTTGGAGAAGTTGGTTAACATGAACTAAAATTCAGTTCATCATATTGCTATCATATTTTGTGCTGAAAAAAAAATAACATGTCACTCCATACTGCACAATCCTGAGCCCTAAAAAAACAAAAACCGCTTAACAAATAATGGCTAGAATGATGGACCCTCCATGGATCCATGCTTGATTGGTTTAAGATCTGAAGAATTCAACACTTTAAACTCGCTGTCGTGTTCCTCAAACAATTCTTGAACTATTTTTGGAGTGTGTCAGGGAGCATTATCCTGCTGAAAGAGGCCACTGCCATCAGGACACACTGGTTCCATTAAGGAGGTTATTCGGTCAGCAACGATGTTTAGGTGGGTGGTACGGGTCAAAGTATCGTGCAGCTGAATGGCAGGACACAAGGTCTTCCACAAGAAGCAGTGTTGACTTGCCTTTTTACTAGAGTCCATCCTGGTGCAAACTCTTCCCCGAGTAAGTAATGTGCATGCACTCATCCATCCACATCATGTAAAAGAAAATGTGATTCATCAGACCAAGCCACCTTCTTCCATTGCTCTAATGCTCACATGCCCATTGTAGGTTGTTTTAGATGGTGGACACAGGTCAGCATGGGCACCCTGACCATTACACAACACACTACGCAACAAACTCTTTTGTGCAACTGACACTTTTCTATTGGAACTTGAATTTTTTTTTTTTTTTTAAGCTTCAGTACTGGATCTAGTGTGGCCCAGATCAGACCGGGATCATTCCACTAGAGCTGCAGTTTTAAAGTTGCTTTCACCCAATTCAGAGTTGTCTAGCCATCGCCCACTTTAATTCACTTTAAGTGTCAGTAGTCATAATATTATGGCTGATCAGTGTATATACTCTGCAGAATTTTTATACAACCTCTTTTATAACAACCGAGCAGATTTTGGATCCTCAGCCAATCCTTGGCAAAAATGTAGCCACTCATGCTGGCATAGCTATTCACTGCCGTCAAATCAGTTCCAACGAGCCAGAAGCTTACACCGAAGAAGAAAAATACATCAGTGACTTTGCTTTATAATCTGGACAGTTTACATTGTGGATTTTGAACCTATTTTTTTTCCTTTCTTCACTTCTAAACCATAAAGAAGGTACATTATGACTAAAAATACCCACCGTAAAGGATGTATGTGCCGAGGGGCTTCAGGAGACTCAAACCTTTCCCGGTGTTCTCACCACACAGACAATCAAGAACAATATCCACTCCTTCCGGAGAAATCCTAAAAGAGAGAAGAGATTTTCATAACCATCTGGTTAATTATTTCAGCTAATGATCGATCCTGATATTAGGTATCAGCCCAAAACTTCACATATTCAAACAAAATGCTGCAACACTAACAATCAGTACCTAAATGTAATGTCAAGTTCGAATACTAACTTAATAAGAACTAATATCCAAAGACAATCAGTGGACCTATAAATGTCATATTTTACTCCTTTTTAACAAATCTGCATAACACTTAGATCCTGCATTCTGTTTTTTGTTTTTTTTTGTTTCTGTTTCACTCCTTTTCCAGACTCACTGTTTCATTGTCTGTAGCTTTAATTGAACTGCACCTGGACGCCCCTTTAAGAAAGTGCAGGAACCAAAACTTCCACAATTGGGACTTTATCCACCATTTCCCACCTGTTTTCGAGGTTTTCCCACCCACATTTCTGACCAATAACGGAAGAAGGCTCAGTTAGCCATTAGTGGTTAACTGTTAACGGCTAATAAGCTTTTCATAAGAGCTAAATAAACCTGAGTTAACTGTTAAGACTGAGCCTCTAGCCACCAGCCTATGCTTAATTACCGTCACTCTTAAAAATGTCATGCTGAGAACGTCAGAGCTGGGCAACACTGACCCCTAAGCACTGAGCCTGAAAGAGGGTCAGTTTGTGTATCAGGTCCCAACACGGGGAAATCTGATTTGCTTGTTTAAGCCCTGGCTGATACAAAAATGGGAAAATGACAAACAGCAAGGAATGTTGTTGTCATATTTTATATCTTGACATATATATAGAAATGTCTGAAAATGTAGATTTGCATAATTGGTCTCCTTAAAAGTCATTATATTGTATAAAACTCATCATTATATAAAGGAGTTCATTGCATGCAGCACACGGCAGCAAGTAACATTAAATAAATTCAAAATGATGTTGATTTTAAAAAAGTTGATTCAAATAATAATAATAATAAAGTAATAATATTGATGCATCTGCAATTATATACTAATATCACGTTGGTCTTGACTATAATTCTGGGATTCAGTCTACGCCGCTCAGCCTCTCACATGGAAAACTGATGAATACACCGACAAACCCATCACCAGAAACGGTACCTGATAAAAGCTGAACAGCTTTCACTAGCGGGTCCCATAAACAAGAGATTTTCCTCTGTTCGGCCGTTCGGACCGCCTGCATTGTGGCCTCGCGATGCCCAGACTCTCACCTATTGTAGGGACCGACTTGAAAGAGCAATTTAATTTCGCTTTTCTCCTGATCCTGAGAGGAATGTAGAGCTATGGAGATGAAAGGGGTATTAATCTCCCCTCTCCTACTCATTTTACTTCTGTTTATTAGCACTCGAATGTGCACAAGGGCTTTATTCGAGCTCGATCAGTCAGCATGTAACGCTAAGGGTGTTCACATTGATCGTATGGACCGCTAATGTTACACTAAGGTTGCATCACTCCGCGCCCGCTGTGTGTCCGGCAGATTAGGGACGACTCGATAGACGCTGAAACAACCGTTTTGTCGAATCAATGCCGACATGCAAAGTGATATGAAGGAAATCTGACGTTATTCGTTTCCAATCGAAAATCACATTAAGTAATGTCTAGGTGAAGTCAAGTCTACTGCGGGGCAAGAGCTTAAGGCCTGTGTGCGTTTGTGTGCGTGTGTGTGTGTGTGTGCTTGAAAGAGTGTTCTGGTGCCCCTCCTTTCATTAAAGCACTACAGCCGAGCGGAGTGTTGCCATGGGGACCGCAGCCACACAGATCCAGAGAAGGTAAACGTCTGCCTCCTCAGACCAGCGCTGTCCTCTGAGCGTGACTCACATTATCATARCCTGATCACCCCTGATCATCCACACACTCTGTCCCTTTCTATCCTCACCATATTTCGACTCCCATCACATCTTTTAACGTAGGTTCCTACTGAGTGTCCCCGAGTGATTGAGAATTGAGAAAGAAAAAAAACACACTTAAAACAGACCCGAAATATTCAAAACAGTTCACACAGCGTCCAAACACGAACGTGGGTCTGCTTACTTTCGGACTTCTGCTACATAGTCAAGGTTTCTGTCGAACAGGTGAGTGACGGAGTGMCGGATGGCTTCGTGTTTGAAGGGAGACGCGGTGCCGAACACCGTGACGTTGGGGACGGTGGCGCACAGCTGAGCAACAGCTTGACCCTGAGGACAAAACATACATTAATAAACAGGAGAGGAGCTCAGCAATGAAAATGTCACCGAGGTAGGAAACCGGATAGAACACAATACACAAGAAGTAGCGCAACCTCAAAAACGGCGACGCTGCTACTGTATGATTCCATTAAAGGTTCATTAAATTCTATCACTAATTCAGAACATGCTTGATAGAAGTGATCTAATTTTCTGCACTGCAATATTGAATTATGCATTTGGGGCATGTGGAACAACACGGCCAACAGCAGGACTGTCACAAACATCAGTTCTGTCCACACACACTCACACACACCGTTGTTTAGTTGATATTTGCATGAAGGCAGGTTTTCTATTTTATTATAAAATTAGGGCACTGCTGATTACTCGACTGTGTTTGGGTAAAAACAAGAAAAAGTCAACATTTATAGTATACAGCTTGATCATGGTATTATTAAGAATTTTCAAATAAATGATAATAATCATGGTTATGGAGAACTTCTTTGAGCACATGTTTATTTATGTATATTTTTGGAAAGGGCTCTAGCATTAAAACTAGACGTTTTAGGTTTCCTAATGATTTCCATTCTTTACAATGTGTGAATTAAAACAATCATTTTAATTATTGCCAATTCGCTTTCTTATAATATGAATATCGACTCTTTAGGACATGCTTTACTACACATCCTCATATCAAGGTTTTTCTTGGATGTGCCACAGAATGTTCCCATAACCCCAACAATAATTATGTCGCAAGGCTTAAATATTAAAAAGATTTATTTCTTTTTTTATTTACTTCTCTGGTCCTGTTTCTACAGTATATCCTCATAAGCATAACCCCAGGCTCAGAGGCTTACCACTCCTCCCCCTGCTGAGTGAACTAATACAGACATCCCCTCCCGGAGATTGGCCACTTCAAACAGCATCATGTACGCAGCCACAAAGTTCATAGAGAAAGCAGCAGCCTCGGGGAAAGTCATCTCATCAGGTATCTTATAAACCCAATCCTGCTGCGTGCACACCACCTCGGCCCAAGCGTTGTAGTTTGTGAAGGCCATTACGCGGTCACCGATCTGAAAGCACATCGTAAATAAATCCTCACTATAAATGCAGAATAATGTACAAGGAATTTAGAAAGAAAAAAAATCCGAAGGAGCGAGATGAGAGAAATCCCATTTCAATTACTGTCTAAAATCCAATCTAATTATAAAAGGGGCTCCTTACACATTTGACATTTTTTACTGAGATAAAAGCCTTTCTGCTACAGAAGCTAGACTGTTGTAGGATTCTCTACATGCAACATTCAAGGGTTCTCAAACAGAGGGATYATACAGCCATTATTAGGAACGTCTTTTTAGCTGGTTTTAAGTGAACCAGTTCAGACAAAGAAGATCATAGATTCCCTAATACACGCTGATTATGCATTTAATTTTATGCAGACATTCATCATGCACGACTAAAAGAACTGATAAAACAGCATGCAGACGTTACGAGATAAAACACTGATGGTGAATAATCACTATGACTACCTGATCACTTAATGAAACTCCCAAGGTGTATCTATAAACACAGTTCTTTGAAAGGTTCCATAAAACATTTTCTATTTTTCATGTTTGTTTGTTTGTTTTTTTCTACTTCCTCCGAGGCAGTGGTTCTCAGTCATGGTCCTGGAGGACGTCCTGCCTCTCACACAGTTTTCTCAGCTTCCAGCATACCTGACTTAACTAATCAAGTAATTTGCAGTCTTTTCACACCATGATTAGCGTTGAGAACTACAGCTTTAAGGGTTTACTTTTGCAGATGCTCCAATTCACACATTAGATTTGGCACAGGGTTTATGCTGGATACCGTTCCTGATGCAATCCTCACATTTCTATCTGGGCACAAAGGGTGTCCTGCAACCCCAGTAATTGGATTTGAGGCACTGGCTAGGAATTTCACCTTGGGCCATGTGCATGGCATGTGAGAAGCCCAACCACTGGCATACCTGAGAACCCATTTAATAACAGCCATGAGCSTTAAAATGGCTATGATAGAGGGACAAGACTCAAACTTTTAACTCTTGCTGATTTAACCACATCTCACCAGCTTCAGCAAATACTTTTTGTCCTGAACACCCATTTTCTATGTATCGTTAGATACATTTTGCTATACGTATAGGTTTATAGTTAGACACATATGAGTGCATATGAAAGTTGATGATTATGTCACATACCTCGAAGCCTTTAGTATTTTCTCCCACAGCTTCCACTATTCCAGAACATTCAAATCCAGGCACTAGAGGGGTTTTCGGAGGATTATCAATATTTCCTTGACGTACCATGAGATCAAGGAAATTCAATCCACTGTTTAAAAAAAAGATTTTTTTTTTTTAAATGGGTAAGAAAGTCACATATTAGATTATATGTCAGTCCTTTAATTATACAGAGATTGTCATTTTCAAGCTGGGTGCACAAAATGGTGCTGATGATATCTTTAAAAAAAAAACACACACACACACACACACACACACACAATGCAAATACTTTACCCTGAAACCCTTGATAGAAAATTCTCCCCTATTGCTCTTTATATA
>QMIH01000290.1:324929-336353 GCA_003987875.1 Clarias batrachus
TATATATATGTATTAATTATGTATTGTATCCAATGCCTTTTGTATTAGCTTAAATAAAACTGAAATGTCTCGTATGAATCAGCATGAATTCCTTTTGATGTTGTTTTGCCTCTTTGAAAAATATTCAGAACTACTGAGATGGCATTTCTTTCCATCGCAGTCATCCTAAAGCACCTGTTCGTTATTATGATGGCAGGTTTTTACTGCAACATGTTGCGCACAGGCATTTCACATCTCCAAATATTTTAAAAGCAAAAACATTCTTTAAAAATAATAATAATAATAAAAAAGAACAATACCAAGAATGGAAAAGAAACAAGGATGATTCGACATGCTGTACCATGCTTTAACGCGGATTTTCACTTCTCCCTCTTGGGGTTCAGGCATGGCTTTCTTGGTCACTTTGAGTTTGTTCAGCCCCCCGAAGCCTGACAGCAGCACCGCGCGCATTTCCTTCGAATCCGGCGCGGTGACGCCGCCGCCGCCGCCGCTCTCCGGCTCTTTAGCTCCGTTCTTCTCGATCATCTGCTCGGTTTCCTCCGCCGTCTCCGTTCCCTCCTTCGCCATCTCTGCCACCGGTCTAACGCTCCTCCAGCAGCGACTTCACGCGCACTGTGCGGAGAGAGAGAGAGAGAGAGAGAGCGGGGCTCCAGCTCGCGCTATTACAAGACTTACGGTAGACTCCAAAAAAATATATACACAAATAAAATTACCGTAAAATTGCTACAAAGTGCGAATGCAGACTGAAAGATTGGTCACTTAGTTTTCCTCTCCGCACTTAGTTTTCTATCTCCAAACCCCAAATATCCTGCAATTAAAAAGTAAAATAAATAAATAAATATATCCAGCCTGTTCATGACATAATCCTTTCCTCCTCCTCATAAGCAGACCTGCTACACCGTATCTGTCCATCCCTTCATCTAGGAGCAGGGGCGGATCTAGAAAATGATTCATGGGGTGGCATTAAAATGATGAGGGGTGGCAAGACTGAAGCAAGCATCCTTGCATGGTTTTTGTGGATTCAAGGAACGCTATTCTTATTCGGTGTATACACTGGGGTGCACATTTTTACATTGTCCTATAAAAATGAAATAAAAGCTGTGAGATGTGTGATTGAGTTGAGCCTGATATCTGGATTGGAACGTCAGATAAATAAATAAATTTTAAAACCTCTTTTATTTCTAGAACACTAGGACACTAGTGCTGGGGTGGTAAATGGGGTGGCAAGGCTTTTTCTTAGGGTGGCAATTGCCACCCCCTGCCACCCGGGTAGATACACCCACGTCTAGGAAGCTCTGTTGTCCACCTAGGGATCACACATGAGAGTATTCACTCTCATTCTGGAGCCTATCCCAGGAGATTTGGGGCACGAGGACAAGCAGCATGATGGCTTACTGGTTAGCACTGGCGGCTTGTACCTCCAGGGTCTGGGTTTGATTCCCGCCTCGTATGTGGACCAGTGTGTGGAGTTTGCATGTTCTCCCCAAGCTTGGTAGGTTCCCTCCTGGAACTCCGGTTTCCTTCCACAGTTCAGACTTGCAAATTAGAAGACTTAATTGTCTATAGTGTGTGAATGAGCGTGTGAGTGTGTGCCCTGTAATGGATTCGCATCACATAGGCACCCTGTCCAGGGTGTCCCCCGCCTCGTGCCCTAAGTCTCCTGGGATAGGGCTCCCTCATCCCTGGATACAGGATAAAACAATGAGCGAGTGAGAGTGTGTGAGTGCATGTCTTTTAACTGTGGGAGCAAACTGGAGTTCCCGGAGGAGTTGTTATGAACTCTTCGTGTGACTCGAACCCAGAACAAGTTGCAAGGTGACAGTGCTAACTAAGCCACTAAGCCATCGTGCCACCATATCTTAACACAATGAAAAGCATCTTTGAAGCAAGAGTTAACTATAACAGCCTTTTCCTGAGCGGAAATAACTGAGGTCTTATACACTATATGGACAAAAGTATTTGGCCAAACCTGTTAATTATTGGATTCAGGTGTTTCAATCAGGTCGCTTATCCTCAGTGAAGGGCGATCTTAATGCTTCAGCATACCAAGACATCTTCGACAATGTTATGCTTCCAACTCTGTGGCAACAGTTTGGGGAAGGTTTTCTATTCCAACATGACTGTGCACAAAGCAAGGCCTATGAAGACATGGTTTGATGAGAACGGTGTAGAAGAACTTGACTAGTCGCACAGAGCTCTGACCTCAACCCCTTCGAGAACCTTTGGTGATGAACCGGAACGGAGATTGTGAGCCGAGCCTTCCTTCTCGTCCAACATCAGTGCATGTCCTCATAAATGCTCTACAGAATGAATGGGCACGAATTCCCAAAGAAACACTTTAAAATCTTGTGAACAGCCTTCCAAAAAGAGTAAAAGGTGTTATAATTGCAAAAGGGGACAGACTCCATATTTAAGTGTACGTATTTGGATACAATGTTATTGCAGGTTTTGCCGAATTTACTGTACCATGTTCTTCACAGGTTTATATGTTATAGTTTCTCTCTCAAGGATTTTACAAAAAAAAATTAGTATTTACTGACAGTCTGTTTGTGTGGACTTATATTCAGCAAAAATATGTATATATTTTTCCTTCAAAAAACAATAAATGTGAAGAAAGAACATAAAAACTGTTGAGCACAAATGGCATGAAGCTGCACCTAATTTCGCTCTATTAAGATCAATAGTGTTGGGAATAATGGCTGGGGGAAAAAATAAATTAACACTACTTCCTCATTTATACCCAGTTCTCATTGTCATGATTGCTGCAATTCTCTATGAATTCACAAACAACGATGAGTAGTGGGTAGTTGTATTGAAAGATTATTGCTTATGTTTTTTTGACATGTTTTGTCATACGACTTTGTTTGACTCGTAACCCTGACGAAGGTCCACCTTACATTTCCTTACGCCTGTCTGTGGAACGTCTCCTGGAATAAGCTCTAGGCCCCCCACGACCCTGTATACAGGAGAGTGAAAATTATTAAACCCCTTTTGACCAATCAGAACAGAGCACTCAAGTTATTCTGTGTGAGAATATTTGTTAACTACACAAGTTTACTAACTTCAGTAACAAAGGCTTGAGCTAAATCCAGATATGTTCTCGCTATCCTTTTGGATTTCTTAATTACATTTTGCCCTCAATGCCTGGCGCATAAATGTTTCATACATTTTACAAAATAAGGTGTGCGAGCGAAAGCAGGAGTTAATAATTATAGTCGAATTAACGAGCAGTTTAACAGCCAGCTATAGGAGCTACCTGGAAAATGAAGACAAATTCATCTAAGTGTGACTGTACCAAACCCTGAAGGGAGTGCGTTTTCAAGCTCCAGTTCTACCCAGTGCTCGTTTAAGGGATGATTTACTGTAATTCTACCTAATGAAAGCTCTTTGAATGATTTCCTTTCAAGTTTAGTTCACGCTGCTGTCACAGTGATTGTTGCAATGGGAGGCATATTAGTCCCCGCAGGTCTGTGCATTCTCGCAAAAAACTCCGTCTAGAGCAATGATTGCAAGAGGCAGTTTTTCATCACAGCAATTTTTAATGATTCAGGATTCTGTGTCATCATCATTACTGCTGCAGTGTTTGGCTAAATCATGTTTAGTGCCTAAAAATTAGCAGCATCTGTAGGCAAAAGCATTCCCATCATCTTGTTGGTACAGTCAACTTTGAAGTTACTGGGATCCTTATGTGATTAAACAAATGACTTTTTTTGTTTTATATAAATATTGGTATTCTATAATAAATAGTGATAATTCCCCTGTGGAAAGAGTAAGAAGCGCACCAAGTCATTATCTGATAATGGCTTAGTTAATGAGAACACAGAGAGAACACTTCAAGTGAATATTGAAATCACTCATCCATGTACACCATGTAAAATCCATTTTAGCTCAAAAACAGACAGAGATGGTCGCTGCAGAACAATGATTTTCTCTCGTACATCATTTGAACATGCGCGTGGAGTCACTGGGTTGTACAACTATGAGTTTCATCTATGACTACTCACAAGAAAAGAGAGAAAAATGTGTTCTTGTTATACCAAATAAAATTTATTCTGTAGCATTTCTTCATAATGTAAAAAAAGAAGCTTCATTCTTCTGGGAACAATATTTATGTACTTTAAAGGAAAACCTGACATCTAGTGGATAGACATGTCATTAACATCATTTTAAAAGGACCTACCCAATAAATCCACTGAAGATAATATCAGGATTACATAATGTGTTTATCAGCATACACATATAATAAGAGCCATACTCTTTGATTCTATACAACTATCAAGCATAACATTAAAACCACTGCGAGGTGAAATTAATAACATTCATTATCAACCAGTAAACTAGTGACAGGATCGTAAGTACCCAAGGCTAGCCGTTTTGGTTCGATCCCACAGCAAAGCCAAGGCAACACAAATTGCTGAAAAAATTCTATGCTGACTTTGACAAAGTTATCAGAACTCGCAGCTTGCTTAGGCATGCAAAGAGTTCAAGGTTTTTGATCTGGTGTTCAAATTCTCTATATCTCAATCCTATCAAGCATCTATAGAAAGCACCAGACAAACAAGTCTGATCTATGGATGCCCGACCTTGCAACTTAAAGCACTTAAAACGATCTACTGCTAACTTCCCGGTGCCAGACACCGCAACACATCATCAGACGTCTCGTGGAGTGATGCCTCGAGGGGTCAGAGCTGTTTTCTTGGCACAAGAGGAACCTACACAATATTAAGTCTAATGTTTTGTGATTTAATGTTATGGCTGATCGCTGTATATGTATAAGAAGAAGGAAAATCACAAAGAAATGACAACAGACAACAAGCCTGATTTAATGGCTTTCAGTTCCTAATCTTCACAATCAATCAAATCACAGAGAAGAAAAAAAAACAGATGTCAAAAATAATATTTAAAAAAAAAATGTTTGAAAGCAATTATTCATGTGTAAGTCAAGTACAATTGGCTTTGTAAAAAAAAAAAAAAAAAACACCAACAGTAACAGCTTTTTCTGAGTTGCTTTCCATGTTTCCAAGCTACAACAGTGGCTTTACGATACTGTTGCATTTTTGTGCGCATTGCAGCATTCAAGTCACTTTTTTTAATACCACAATACTACAGCATTTGGTGCGTACTGTAGAATTCCAATAACAGGCCTCATTTATCAAGCTGCATATGAAGAGGAGCGTTTACAAAAGAAATCTGGTGCATAAAAATCTATTTAGTCTGGGGAAAAAAACTAAAGAAAAAGAGAACCTTTCATATCCTATGAAAATTCAAATCATATCCATCAACATTGTTGATGTAAACAATACTGAAGTTCTATAAACGGGTTATGTTGGAAAGGTTAAAAATCAATTATTTAAACCTGAAATGTAGTCAATTCACATGAACTGTTTGATTTTAAAAAAWTATTTTTTTTAAACACACAAAAAAAAGTATCTCCATATATGCAGATACTTTAGGTAAAAGTAAAGACACCCTACATGACATAGGGGAAGCGTTAGAATGTGTGTCTATTGTAGCTGTTGTGTTGTGGTGGCAGAGCTCAAATAAGAGCAGATGATGTGGGATGTTGGGAGGTTCTTTTTCACCGTTCACATTTATGGACATTTTTAGCTCTGTGCGTTTTGCCTTTTATAGTGTTTTGTAAAAATCACTAAATATAAGTCAGCTTTGTTGTAAGCACAYTTGGTAATTTGCAACCTGGAATTATCAACATTTGCAAGTGAGTACAACGAGAATCTAAATCTTTTGTAAGTGTTTGGTCTGGCCTATAAGAAAAAATACACTCAGCTGTATTTAACAGTTGATAAATGAGGCCCATTAAATATTTTCATTCTGATATTTTAAATATCACGTAATATCTGAAATAGTTAAAATCTATATTTATTTGTGATAATCAGGGCTAATAGTAGKCGATGACACCAGATCCAGCATACATTCGAGCTTGGTTTAGATTCTATTTTTTTGGAACATCTGTGAAGATCCTCAGTCCGTGCATGCCTTTAATCTCTTCTTTGAGTGCCTGTTAAATAATACATTTTAACAAGAGTGAACAAACCTTAATGGCCTCATATGACATTAGTGGCTAAGTGCAAAACAACAGCACAAGCAGTCACAATTACATTGATAATGATGTGCAATAAATGTAATGAAAGTAATAAAAAAGTACTTTATCTGATTTCCTTCAACTGCATAATGACATTGTAAGGAACATGGAGACTGTTTGGCAAGAACAACTTAATCAAACAACCTGTTTTAATCATACACGCTCAGACTATACATATACGTCTAACAAGTAGTCTGTAGCCTCACCCTACGTCTCTTCCAATCAGTGATTAGAATTTCACTCTCAAACTATACCTACCTTCTCCGGTTTGACCGAATTGTCGTTGTGTTTTCTTATTTGTCATCTTGTTTTAGRATTAGTTTTTTATCTTTGTGCAGAAGATACATGTGGAGATGGCTTTGAGCGAGATCATGACTGTACAGGGGATGTGGCTATATAACTCCCTGTCGGGTTCATGTGATGTTCAAGTGTGTTTGTGAATGATTGTGTTTACAGTTCCAACAAACAGTGTCTCTTCTGCTAGCTGGTGACAAGTAATCTATTGATTATCAAGAATCAGGAGTTTTACTTACTGAAAGTTCAAAGCTCGACCGGGTTCATCATTCACGGACGTATAGCCTTCTTTAAAACATTTTTACCATTAAAATATTTTACTGTGGCTAGRAACCTCATCACAGTACTCTGCTTCTGTAAGTCCTCTGTAAATTACAATCTGTTTTACGCCTTCATTTAACCCAAAATTTACAACCATACCGCAGATTCATATATTTCCAATCATGCAGTGTGAAATCAATGAAAAACAAGCTGAGTCGTGGGCATCATTCATGGCACAAACATTAAAATGATCAAATTTATATACTTGCATTAAATTATTTAGGTGTACACAAGTATATTTTAGATTTTTTGTTATAAGCAGCACTTCATCACTTCATCAACATGGCGTATCCCCGAAATTTAAATGATACTATCCTGAAAAAACTCTGTATGACTTGATTAAAACCTAATCTAATAAAACTACAGTTGTTCCTCGATATCTGCAGAGTATTGGTCGCAGGACGTAAAATATGTCGGTGGTGAGCTCCTTACACAAAATGGAGTAGCATTTGCATATAATCTACACACATCCTCGTGTATACTTTAGATCATTTCTAGATTATTGTTATTATCTGTAAATGTACCAGATTTATGCATATGTCTATTTTTTATCTGCAGTCCCTGGAAAATACCTAATACAACATAAATGCTATGAAAATATTTTTTAATATATTATATTGAGGGTAAAGCAGGATGTGCTTACACATCAATTCTTGTGCATAAAGTGAAGTGCTCGAATTGTGCCGAATTCAACTTCATCTGAATCCATGGATGCAGAGCCGAGAAACCCTAAGGGGCTGACTGTAATTGTCTATTATAATAAAACAATATTCTATATTGACCAACTGTTCTATTTTCAAGAAATCTATATTCCGTTTTAATTTTTTTAAATGCACTCTAATAAAATGTCAATTTAATAAAAGTATTATGTTCAAAAACTGATCAAATCAATCAAAAAAACTTCTCTCTCATCAATGTTTGATGTGCAAGTAATCATGACGATCCAATTTAAATGCCAGTTCATGACATCATCTGACGACGTCTAGCACTACACAGTATTTGGGACACACCTGATTTACTAACTGGTGCTGCTGCACTGTTCTTTTCCCTCTGAATTCCTCTGACGCAATGTGGATTTCATACATCGCGCCGCAGCCACCTGAAATACACGTAAAACCAGTCATCCTGAGGTGTACTATAATAAAACGCAACAGATTATTGAGGTTACTGATGCAAAAAGTTTACCTGAGATATCCACAACTTTGAGAGACGAGGCTTGGGGAAACTTTTCTTTCAGGATCTTGGCGATGCGGATCTCTCCATTGGTGTTGGTCGTAAAGGACCTCTGTGTCTCTCTACATGATAAGGCCTGAAGAGTCTGCATGTGATCACAACAATTAAATGCACTGGTAATATATACAGCTATACAGTATATCATTTCAYATTTGAAGCAAATTGATGGCTATGCAAAGCTGTCAAGTCCATTCTTAGCTAGGAAAAGAATCCAGAACAGCAAGTTAGTTCTCACTATAGAGATTAATACAAAAGATAAACTAAAAATAATCATGCATGCTTATAGTGGTGGATTTTAAGGCTTGTTCTTAGAAATTACACAACATTTTAGCTTAATGTATGATTTAATGAGTGCAAGAACGCAAAAAACAGACGTTTCTGCACAAATCTAGATAAGCACGCGTAACCATTTTATACAAATAGTTTTATCTTAACCTGCTAGCTAGCTAGCAAACAGAGACAACTGAATGTTGTTCCAAATACTTACTTTGCATCTCAGTAGTCTGTGAAGAGACATCCCGAACCTGACCGCTATACCGACTAATATTATTAAATAAAAATAAATACAATTAAATAAAATACCACCACCCACAAAAAAAGCTTCACAAAGTGCCAAAGAACTTGCTGGTAAAAGTCATGCCCGGGCGGCTGTAGTCGCACAAATATGACGTAATCAGTCGCTTGACGTAAGGTCAAGGCACTAGATACACCCGCCATTTTGGGAAGGGCAAAATAGAGCGAGAWTTGTAGAAAGATGAATGATTGTACAAATTTGCTCAGGGTAATTGTAAACATAAATAAGAAAATTTTATGCAGAAATATAACTTATATTAATTAATTATTGGTGGCACGGTATCTTGGTTAGCACGTTTCCCGCCTCATATCTGTGTGTATGAAGGGGAAACTTGGTGGGAAAAAACTTTTTTATCAACATCTGCACATTTATGCTGGCATTAACACTGGACATAACGAGAAATTTGTTAATATATATATATATATATATATAACATCACTCTAATTATGTTATGAAGCATCACATTGATTGTGTTGCCCATATAAAAAGGACTCAACATGTACAATAAATCAATCAATAAAATTGTACTTTAACAAAGTCAAAATACATCTCACAAGTAAATAAATAATAAACAATAACAGAAAACTCTTTAGTCAATTTTTTATCTCTCCAAAATATACTTAGGGACACTGAAGGTGAGTTATTACAGTAGCTAATTTCCATAGACACACAAATGGCACGTTTGCAAGAAAAAAAATCAAACAATATGGAACCTTTAAACAATCTTGGAAATGGAATGTAGATTGTAATATGAATTGAAAATAACAAGCATGGTTATAGATGACTCCTTATGATGGATGATAATTAAAGCCCTTAAATGTGGCTGCTATGATTACAAGTTTTGACATTTTAAGAGAACTGTTTTCAGATAAAACTGTTTTCAGACATTACTTATAATAAATCTAATCGCCATACTAGACAAGTTTGTGATGGCAGAGCAAAGTTTCAAATCTACATAAACCATCTCTCAAGACTTGAAGTAGGAAGCCAACATTGACCGTATTGGCAAAAACCTCCAGAATTGGACGAACTTCCCGTAATTGCTGAGGAAGTTCAAGTTTGCACGTGTGCTGTTGACCGACACGCCCACATCCACCACTGAGTCTATGTTAACTACTTCAATGATGGTCTAATTCAGCYGAGCTAATGAGCTGAGCAGGCTAAAAAGTATTGTCAAGTCAGCAAAAAAAAACAAAAAAAACAAAAACATACCAGAGTAGCTTTTTTCCACAGTCACATTCCACATACACACACAGATTCTCCTATTAGTCTATTGTTAAAGGAAACTTATTTTTTGTCATTTTGAGACATTTAGATGGGTTTCCAATCTATATTACACACACAAAAAAAACACACTAGAAAAACACATTCCCTGCTGTTTTTCCTCTTTGTATTTGTCAGAGTTTAAACAAGCAAATCAGATTTCTCCCTATTGTGACATCATATGCAAAATATTCTCTCCCAGAATATATAATCCCAGATTGAAGCTCTGCCCAGTTCTGCCCACTTCTGTTATGCTCTGGGCACCACTTTTAAGACATTCAGTAAGTAAGGCTAGGCTAGGGGGTATGGCTAACTGTGAAGGCCAACTGATCCTTCTTTTGCTCTTAGAATGTACTACCTTTGTTATTGGCAGTTAGGAGTTATCAGCTAAACTCTAAGGCCAACCAAGGTTACTTCAACTAGTTTAGTTGTAACTTTTATATCACTAAATATTGAGGGTGTTTTCGTGAATTAACAATCTTATATATATTTCAAATATGCATGGGGAAAGCCTGAAAAGGAGTGGGAAAATGTTTGAGAAAATCCCGCATATGGATGTTAACAGTCCATACTGATCTGATTGACTAGGAAAATACACTTTGTCAAAAGAGCACTCGGGTACATTTCATTTAAAGATACAGACCCTAAAACATAGTTTTTGGAAAAGTAGAACGAAAAAAAAAAAAAAAAACCCAGAAAGAAAATCAAGCATACCAGAATGGAGGAACTAAGTTGTATTTCAGCTTGAACACTAAGACTTACAGTATTTAAACCAGTTTAAAAAGGAGTTTATAGAAAAGGCCATATCTTATTAGCTTGCTAGGAAATAATACCTACCAATGAAGAAAAATATAATATACAGACTTTAATAATGCCATGAATTTTTATTAATGCCAAAAAAAATCTAATTCACATCACAGTTATAATATACAGTACATGTCATATTGTAACATGTCCACTTAGGATTTTAGGTTTTTCACAAGCTAGTCCAAAGTGCAAATTCAGCATCGAGTTGAAGATTCTTTAGCCTCGGCACCAGTAGTTAGAGCTTCAGCATCATGTTGTGGTATAAAGAAGCCATGCATGTCTATGTGCAGTTCCACGTTCACGCTAGCCTGTGCCAATTCTTCGAACGACTTCCCATCAAGCACCAGAAGAAAGTCAGACTGACCTGGATTACTGTTTATGACCGTAGTTAGGACCACACCTAAACATAACAAGCAGACCAGGTCAAGTTGATGATTTGATGGCCGCATTGTTCCTGCTACTAAAAATGGTTAAAAACAATTTATGACTCTTAAACAGCTCACCATCATCCTCCTCAATCGCACCAGGTCTGGGAACAAACACAGGCTCAATAGGCATGCAGTTCTCTGCGCTCCATTCAACCTTCAGCTTTGTTTCAACATCAAACTTGATAACCTGCACAGGGATTTCATCACATTATACAATAACCAATCCAAAAAGATTTGACATGAATGAATTTTTCTTTTATATTTTTGTCACCTTTGAGGATGATATGTTCTTCGTCTCTGTCACATATGCATATCTGTGCTTCTGTCCATTGAAATTGTAATTGATCCTTGGAACTTCAGTGCCTGGTTTCCAAACAAGATCAGTATATATATATATATATATA
>QMIH01000290.1:336371-371825 GCA_003987875.1 Clarias batrachus
TTTCACAAAGTTGTTACAGAGCTGCATGAATTGTTAGTGTTATAATACTGTCAAGTTACCTTCAGTAATAACCTCTGGCTGGCAGAGAATTCTTCCATCTTTTTCTTTCACAGCGGTCGCTTTTGTGTTTTTCAACTTGACTAGGTTTTCTCCCATCTCAGTGCACTATGGATAAAATGCATTAATCATAAAATGCATCATCGTTGAAATAAAAACTCGACCCTGAAACACTATACAGTACATACAATTATATTAAAATATACAAAACACTTTAAAAACATTTTGATAGTGCATTTACAGTGGATAAAATAACTCAAGCATTTGGGAAATTTTCAGGTTTCATAGCATCTCCTAAAAGATGGAGAAATATTTGGGTAAATATTCAGATGAATTAATAATTGAATGAATGAATGAATGAATGAATACTTTATTATCATATAAAAACGTACAATTATATTGCACATGCAGAACGAAATAACGTTTCAGTTGACTTGCTGTTTTGACAGATTTTGACTAAAGGAAGAAAGGGCAAAAACATTAATAAGAATGTATTGCACAGTAATTGCACAGTAAATAAAATAAAAAAATTAATCAAAGGCTTCTGAAATCCAGTTTGAATGGAAATTGGTTTGAACTGACCATACTGTACAGATACAAAGGTATGAAAGTTGGAAAAACAGGAGCGCTAAAGCTGCTCTTTTAGATAATGTAGATTCTATAGTACATAACACTACCCTCACTGTCCGAACTGATAAGAACTGTTAAAAAATGAACCAGCATGTCATTAAGGTTGACTCAGAATTTCATTACAACATCAATCTTGCATTCCACCAACAATCGTGTTAATGATGATTGAATATTGACAGCCAAAATTTCACTATGAAAACTAAAGCACCAAAGCTGAAGTACCTTGTCAGAAAGTGGCAGCACAAACCGTTTGTATTGCGGCGTGACAGAAGTACTGCTGGCAGATTGTTTTTTCAGATTGTCCAGATAGAACATTTCAAATAGGCTGTTGTCATCATAAGCGATCACGTCCAATATCACGTGCCCATCCTCTTCAAAAGCATTGACGTGATGGTATACCACCATTGTGTTGGTGTAGTATTTCAGGTCAGCTTCTTTCCTTGTGCGACGGTCAATTAGGTGAATTAGGACCTGAATTGGGAAGAACAATGTATTGAACATAGGGTTGCCAGCTGTCAATTAATATCCAACATTAACTGTAAGTGTTATGCATGGAAACTTACATGTATTCAGAAACAGGTTACACAGCCTATTAAGGGTTTTCATAATGGATTTTAGACCCTTTTTAATCTTAGCACCTCCAATAATAATAATGATAATAATAATAATGCATCATTATTTTAAGAAAAGAATTGCGCTCTATCATGCAGTTCAATCAACTTAGATACGTGACCAGGTGAACAGTTTTAGCTAGTGTTTTAATTTCCAGTATTCTTGATGACATAAACCTACAGTACACTCTGATGGCAACTGTAACTGGTGGCATAGTATACTCCATTGGGAAGAAATGGAGAAGAAGATTATCGAATGGTTCAGGATAGGGTCGCTGAGAGTTTTTTCTACAATTCCGGTTCAGGTGGCTCATGTACTATGGCGTTATATACGAGAGCCAGAAATTGGTGATGAGTTTAATATTGTGAAACATGAATCAAAAGCACAGGTAAATTAAAAGATGAGCAACTGATAGCTGTCATAGGAGTACTTTGCTAAGGACAGCTTCTGATTTAACATTAAATCAGTGCATGTGCATTTTAACGTTACGTTCCTAGATAGTGCTTTATGATACTGAAATCTGTGAATGAGCCCTCTGAACCTTTATTATTATTATTATTATTATTATTATTATTATTATACACAACCATAGACAACAAAAATTGTTGAATACTTTTGCAGGCAGTATATTCAAAAACACATTACTTACTAATAATAATATTGGTGTATAATTGCTATTAATAGCAAGGTACTACTAGCAAGACACTATAATTATTACATTCTCATTAAAGATCTCCTCCCTTAAAGGATTTATATTTGAATCGCACCTTTTTTTCTGGTGGTCTTTGACCTTTGGGGATGGATTTTGCTAATAACCTGCAAGAATGACTTTTGTTTTTTGTAAAAACAACCGAGACAGGGTTTTTCAGGAGCATCTAAACCCCTGTAGAAATTGGAGGTTTGAGTCAAAGTGAGCGATCTATAAATTGCTAAGACATGGTCATGAAATTATAATTTATTCATTATTTTAAGCTGACATTTAATTGAAAAAAAGGTTATTGCTAAGTGACATGTCTAAGTGACATGTCTTCAAAACAATAATTATTTATGACTTTTTTTTAAAACTGAAATACATGTATGTAATGCTTAAGCTACTAATAGTAGTGTTTATATTCTTTTCTTTTTTTCCTGGCTTGAGCAGGACTTGAGTGGCTACTAGGGATCCTGCTATTGAGGCTAGTAAATCACGCACACACACACTGTATATATGATTTTGTCAAACAATGAGTTCTACATCATAACTCTTTCAAGACAAAAAATACACCACTCCAGATAAGGCCGTCTGCTCAATGCTGAAATGTAATGGGATACCTCAGTGTAGCCTTAGTGCAAACAGAGGTGGAAGGTAACTAAGTACATTTTCTTCTTTAGTGTACTTAAGTACATATATCACGTATCTTTATGTTATTTAAGTCGTTTTTTAAAGGATACTTTTTACTTTTACTCCACTACATATCTACAATATAGCAAATATCTGTACTTTCTACTTTACTACATTTCTGCATGCTGTTGCGTTACATAATAACAGTGGTGTGTAACATTTTAAGAAGAAATATTGCCACATGCTGACTATATCATTATTAACTATTATGCATAATTCTCTCAGTGTAACACTTAATCATGTATCAGGTATTTAAGAAGCATTTAAGAATTTAAGAATCAGGCAGTACAAAGGGAGAGAGAGATAGCGAGAGCAAGAGAGAGATTTTTAMTATAAAATTACTATGACTTAAAAGCTGCTGTGACCTAATACATGCTTGGTACTTTTGACACTTAACTAAATTTGGAGGTGAGTAGTAGAGCTGTGTGGGGGAAGCTGTATTGTTCAGCTGGCTTTCCAGTCAATATTTCTGAACTCTGTTATGAACTTATGGGTTCAATGTTGTAATGCAATCAAATGACTTTGTGCAAACAGATGGCACAAATACTTTAAATAAATACTGCTGTTCTGACGGTGTATTCTTTTCCCAGTATCATTCTATCAGAGTCATTCTATCGTTTAAAAACAACAATTTTCCCAATGTTGTGTTTTGGGCGAATGACAATGCAACCTAATGACTAACTATAACAACATCATATAACATTAGGGTTCCAAAGGTTATGTATTCCATATCTTGTTTTTTGCTTTATTTTACTATAGTTACTCTCTATACCATGTGTTATATATTATATATGATATATTGATTATATTGTGGTTACAGCCAAATGTCAGTAGTGCTGGACTTAATACTGCTACTGGAATGAATCGACATCATGCAAGAAACATAGGCTTAAGTATCAAGTATTAAGGTCAGAATCTTGAGGAAATGAGACAACCATCTGGTTTCTGCAAACTTTACCCCGCCTGCTTAACTCTCGCACAACTGTCCTGTCTGAATAGTTCCTAAGAGTGTACTATCAGAGATCTGAATACTGATGCATGTGTGACCTTAAATCAAATATATACTGTATATTGCGCAAAAATAATAAACCCATTAAGATGAGTCTGGAGTAATGCTTACATCCTCCTGCTGGAACTTCATGCAGCTAGCCCAGCTCACCCCCCTCATGTAAGCAGTGGCCATTTTGACTATGTCTAGCTTTAAGGGTTGCTCGGTGAAGATGAAATAGTTCTCTGTCATGCCAAAGCTGTGATAATAACTTGGGTTCAGGAGGGAGCGGCAAGGAAGCGTTGCCAAGATCTCAGCATTTTTCAAGGCTGGAGTCCAATCCGAGCCAGCTAAAAAGTACAAGGTATGCAGAGTTATAATTGTCAAAAAAAAAAAACTAAAAATAAATATCAGGTTAGCAGAACTAGTACCTTGTGTTTTGCCAAGTTCCATTGCAGGGACCTTAAATATCATATATTTCGTCTTGCCCTTTTCTGCAATTGAAGTTCCCATGTTGTAGCTGTTTCCTTCTTTATCATAGTGCGGGTGAGATATAACAAGGGTGACAGGGATATATTTCCTGTAGTCCACCTAGACAAAATGAATAACAGCATGCATAATGGGCCTTCAGATAAAGATTACCCATATTAATTAATGCCAATGCAAAACATTGAATTAACATAAAAGATTAATAAAAGATTAACTCAAGACTTGCAAAATTGCCAGGTCTTTATCTTTATCGTCAGTTTTTGTGCTAACAAATCAGCTTAGAGAATATCAGCTCTGAAGAAGTAGAGAACATATTATATGCAGTAAAACTACCATTATCTAATCTACCTATTAAGCAAAGATTAGGAATTTATGATCGTGTGAAAGATTGTAAGGTGCTGCATGTACAATTTTGGAATTTTGCCCTCTTGCAAAAAAATGCCAAGCTGATTTATTTACAGATGAACAGACTGGGCTGTGTTCCAAACTCGTGTAATGAGGGTTCGTGTATTTCTCATTTAGTGCTATGTTTCTCAAATAATAATATGTATGGTTGAGAGATCAAAATCAAACTGTAAAACAGAAATCCAAAGTGTTTAATTGTAGCTCTTAGTTTTTTGTTTTTAACAAGGTGTGTAACTGTAGTTTTAAAGAAAAGAAAATCTTGTAAATGTAGTGGACTTAAAGGAGAGCCTTGTGGGATGCCATATTATATTTTTTTAGGCTTTGGAGTTTATACTAAAAGATTTATAACGGTCAATTATGTTCCAATCAAGGGACACATTAGTCTTATCTGCACTGAAAAAAAAACTCCAACTAGATACATTTTAAATGAATTAATATTGTATTAATTGTATTCGTATAGTGGTATTTGTTGCGACAACAGGTAACATTATGTACCACAGGTAACACAGTCTGAATAAACTAAAATCCGACGCTATCAAACTGCACTAAAGAGGTGAAAATGGCCATTTTGTGGACTATTTCTGGGTAAGTAATTATTTATTTACTTAAATGAAATATGTTTCAATTAGTGCACATGGTGTGTGCTGAGGCACCTGAGGGACCTGACATTACTGAGGTGAGCTTAGTTAATGTTAAGAGATATAAACATGTCCGAGTTAGGTTGGCATCAGAGTCGCTAATGTTCATCTACGATTGTTATATCTGTGAATTTATTTATATGAAAACCAAACTGAGATAATTTAAAACATCACTCCTCACCAGAGGTGGGTCGTAACGTTACACTTACTTAAGTAACTTTTTGAAGAAAATGTACTTCTATAAGTAGTTTTACCGCACCATACTTTTTACTTTTACTTGAGTAGATTTGCGAAGAAAAAACGCTACTCCGCTACATTCGACTCGTTACTTTTCTAGCCGTTTATTCTACACATGAGATATCCTTTATTTTTGCCAGAGAAAGGCAGCCGGTGGAGCCACCATGTTTAACCAATCAGACGTAGCAACAACAATCACATGATTCCGTTTGACCAATCAGTCGCAATAACAATAACTGCATGTCGTCACATGACCACACACATACCGTGGTAGACAGCGAAGGGAACATGTCACGCTTAGYTTAGCTGTTTTATTTAACGTTGCAATATTAACAAATATAACAAGCAAATAAGCTAGAGGCTAAAAATATATACGTTTCTTACATTTGTTCTGCTGGACACAGTTTATGGTAAAGTGAGACCTCTTGTACACGTGTTCTAATGTTATTTTCTATCTGCTGAGGTTTTTAGAGGGCAACTGAATATACTGTACAGTATATCTTACACTGTTCAAATACACATACGGTACCTACAGTAGGTGTTTGTTCCAAAAGATTTATGTTGTGAAAAAATTTGCTTTGGAATTGTGTGTTTCTTGTTCCTTAATTGGCTATTTTGTAAAGATATTTAGTTTTATTAATTTACTTTATTACATTTATTTCATTATTTCATCATTTTGTCTGTCTTTTTACATCTTTACATTTCTTTACCCAGAGCTCTGCTGTGGATTGGGTCCGATTTCTATTGGACTTGGAGAGACATGCTCCCCTCAGATTCACATGTTGAGAAATAAATTCTTGTTGCCATAGAGACTTTTTTTTCTTGTGTCTGACACGTTGAGAAAAAAGTCTTCAAAAGTCAAATCTTTGCTCATTTTTAAAAATGGTTATAATGGTGTATTGTAAATGAATCAGTAAGAATCTGATAAGCAGCTGGAGTTATCCAGGTATTTTACTGACCGTTACGCAAAATAGAATGAATTTTATGAAGATCACTTTGTTTTAACTTTCATTAGTTTTGGAAGGATAATGTTTTTTTAAGTAAAGTTTAGGTTTTAACATTAAATCCCCCCCCTTTTTCTCCCTAATTTAGTCGTGTCCAATTCCTCCCCGTCACTAGGGGGCTCCCACATTTAGACTACTACTACCACTCAGCCGGGACGGCCGATGACTATGACGTGTTTCCTCCGAACCAGCCGACCGCATCTTTTCGAACTGCTCGCTCGCTCACCGTTGGGAGCGGCATAACACAATCAGAGTACAGCGCTATCCACTCCCTCCGTTGCGCGAGCTCACAGATGCCCCTGATTGGCTGTAGAGCCGTGATTAATGTGGGAGCACTAAGTACCTCTCAGCCCTCCYCTCTGAGAGAGCTCGGCCAATCAGCTCTCTCTAGACCTCCGGCTGCGAGAGGTTACAGCATCACCCAGGATTCGAACTAGCGAACTCCGGATGATAGGGCGAGCGCCACTCGGAGGCCCAGGGCCAACATGTTTTATAGAAAAAAATTCTCTTAACCAACTACATCGCTGGGCTACGACAAGAGAAAATTTACTTAGTAGATGAAAAGTTGGGCTAAGTCAACATTAGAGAATTATAATTAATTGACCCCACAACCAATACTACTTGAGCTGACTTAAATATTTGAATTACAAGTTGAGTCAAGCTTAGATTTTGAACTGCGTACATGTTGTGTCAACTAAACAGCAATATGAAATATTTAGTTTGGCCAGCAAATTTCTCTAAAAAATAGTCCCACATGCATTTTGAAAATAAACAATTATTATTTTACTCATTTTGCATAGAGCATTAGCCGGGTAGGTGCATGGGAGTTTGGATCCTATCCCAATAAGCTTAGGGCACAAGGCAGGAGACACTCCGTCTGCGGTGCCAATTCACTGCGGTTCACAGGCACTCACATGCTCAGTTATAAATTACAGAGAAATTTGTAACTGCCACTTCTACAAGTCATATCTTTGAATTGTGTTAGGAACCTGGAAGAAACCCACCAAAAATGGGAGAGCATGCAAACTCCACGCACAGGCCAGATCCAGGCAACATTCAAACCATCAACAACAAAAATTCTATTAAATATCACAGAAATAAAACAGGACATGAGACACCTGGTGAGAAGTAACTGCTTTACCTTATTCTGAGTCTCCAGGGTCATTGGGTCAATTTTGCGAATATAATTGGTTTCAGAAGTGGCATAATAATCAGATCCATATTTTATTATGTTACCAGCGCAGTTATCAGTGAACTCTGGTACAGTGTGATTAAAAAAGCTGATTACTCTGAAAGAAACGAAAAAAGTACTGGTTTAGCAGTGCTTCATCATATGATTCCTAACTATACAGAATTGAAACAGAAGCGGTTGATCATGCACAGAATAGGTGTGGAAAGCAAAAATAATTAAACAGTTCTAATGGTGAAAAATGCTGATGACAGAAGCCAGACTGGTTTAAGCTGGCAGGAAGGTTATGGTAGGTCAAATAACTGCTCATTAATCATATTGAGGAGAAATGCAGCTCAGAATGCACATGTCTAGCCTGGAGGTGGATGAGCCATCAAGAACCACAAGTACAGGAATCTGAGACTACAGTGGGCGCAAGCTGACCAAAACTGCACAGTTAAGAGTGAAAAAGACCAGGCAACATTGTGACGTGTTGCGCTTTCTGAGATGCTTTTCTCTTCTCACTGTGGGTTGTAAAGAGTGATGTCGTCATTCTGTCAGCTCAATTTCTCCATCATGTCAGTCTTGCAAGATATACCAATGTTTCAAAATGCCTACTTGGTGATCACGTTTTTGGATGGATGTGGATATGCCATGGTCCCCATTTCTGAAATTACGATTCTATTGGCTTCCATGTTGCTGTTGTAAGTGTCACTTTTGAGATATTTGCTGCGGTATGTAACCTCTCCTGCAAAACAAAAATAAAAACTACTAATAAATCCAAAGCTATCAAGCCAATCCAAATAATAGGATATACTAATTGGATTTTGCCATTTCTGAGTGTCATATTTATATTCTGTACTGTATATCAAGTTCATCATATACAGTTAAACCTTGGATTGTGAGCATAATTCGTTCCAGAAACGTGCTTGTATCCTACTTGTATTTCAAGTCCTTGCTTGTTTATGAAGTTAAAATTTATTTAAAACTTTTGCTCATCCTGCAAACCAAGTTACTTGCAAACCAAGTTATTCACAATCCAAGGTACCACTGTATTGCCATTTTTGGACATCTTAGTTCAAAGATAATTCTTAGTTCAAAGATAATAATGGCTCTCCCCATATCATATTTTTTAACTTATTTTTAGATCTTTTAAATATTAGAGTAAGTGTAAAGGAATGGGATCAATCTTTTAATTCAAAGACAAATTAAAGTAGAAAGATAAAGTAATTACCACGGCTKATAGTGAAACTGTGCAAGAGCGCCATTCCATCAAACCAGTGATTATAAGAAGTCTCTCCAAATGAGAAGAGACCTGGGCCATTTCGCACAAGCGTGCCTTGGAGCCACTCAGGAAGAGAGCCTGCATAAAAATCAGTACAGTACTTGCATGAGAATAAAAAAGATTCAGACATATTTTATAGGCTGACTGTGTAGCTGAGACTGTTGCACAAAACAGAGCAACATGATCTTATAAACTTCTAAATTTTGAGGAAACATTTCTTATTATAAGTGTCTTTTGACTTACCTTTTACTTTTGCTTTGACAGGATCAGGTTGTTCTGTCTTGTTTTTTCCATAATCGTACTGCATCTTTCCCTCTTCCGACTGGCTTCCTGCTCTTCATGCGAGATCAGTTTACAGAGTTTAGATGTTCCCTGCAGATGTTTTCATTCAGACTGCACTCTGACCTAGATCAGAGTCTTAGTCACATGTGAAATCCACAGGGGACTGACTTCCCGTTTCTCCTACACACAAACAGAATAGATGATCTAGCTTTAGATTATCAGTATAAAGGTTCTGTCACAAGCCACAGCTTTTTATTATTAGTTGTATTATTATTATGGAGTAAAGTTTCCATTATTACTCAGCTSTAAAGCTGTTTAAATAACCAACTCCTTTTATCTGGCTGGTGACTAATGGGAGGTGTTTTTGTGGTTCGTTATATTTTTATATACCAAACTTGTAGAACTGGTCAGGAGAAAACTAATCGATTGTTTCTTGTTTGATTAAATAATCTATTTGGTGTAAACAGGTTGTTTCAGTTAAACGTGTCAGTTTCTGCTAAAAAGCGTTCCGCTAGCGACATCTACCGGCCATGTTGAGTATATACATATTTCCTCACACATTTCATTCTTTCAAGTTTCTTTTTGATACCAGTTTTTTCTTTTCAGAATATACTTGACATTTTAACAGTTTGTTTCAGTAATAAACTTTTTACTAACTTGTTACTAACTGCCATCTTGTCCCTGCACCTCCAAGGTCTGGGTTCGACTCCTGCCTCGGGTTTGTGTGCACGTTTTAATGAGTTTTTATGTTCTCTCCGTGTTTGTTGGTTTCTACCAGTTTCCTCCCAAGTCCAAAGACATGCAGATTGTGTGTGTGTGTGTGTGTGTGTGTGTGTGTGTGTGTGTGTGTGTGTGTGTGTGTGTGTGTGTGTGTGTGTGTCTGCAGTGTATTTGCACCTCGCCTCATATCTCCTGGGATAAGCTCCAGGCCCCCGCAACCCTGTATACGGATAAAGCCGTATAGACGATGAGTGAGTGAGTTAGTGGCTTCCCTTGATGGAAAAAAAGAAGGATTAACCACACGGATGCGGCTATCAATAAATAAAATAAAATAAAATAAATACATAAAATAAATGTGGTCCATAAGAGGTACACCATGGGAATGCTTCACAATCATACAATCATAATAGCATGTAAAAATTATTTGAGTTTTGACCCATTTTTTTTTCTCAGAATTCTGATGTGAGTGAGAATTCTGACTTTAAACTCTGAATTCTAAGAAAATATGTCAGAATTTAAATATTTTTTAATGGTGGCCCTAATCCCGTCCTTTACATGTGGAGATTTGAGGTTTTTTTTAATTGCCAAAACTAATGCTAAATTATTTAGAATCAAAACTGAGATTTAAAATGTAAAGCTATACACGGTGCTCTCAAAATTCATGTGGTTTCGTTTCATTAACTGTGAAAGTTGCAACATATGGTGTACAATGCATATAAACACACACACACACACACATTCTCTAATAAGCCTATTCCAGAGGCAGAGTGCCAATCTATAGCAGCTAACAAGCATGCACACACACTCACTACGGGCAATCTGAAAACACTACTGTAAATAATTTGCATGTCTTTGACTCTTTGAGAGGAAACCGGAGCACCCACAGGAAACCCATCAGATCCAATAAAAAATATTTTAGCAAACTTATGTTAGGTTTGGTTTCTTATACTTGCCATAATTTTAGACTAATCTCACTTTCTGTGTTGTGATTGGTTAGAGCTTAACTGTGTGTGAAATGTGATCCAATTGTAAAGGTAAGGCAGTTGATCATGAAAATGTATAATTTATTTTAAAAAATAAAATAATAATAATAATAAAATGTATAATTTATTAAATCTTAATGTCAGTCTAAGCAAGTTTACATATCATTTAAAGTTTTTTTATATACGTCTATAGTGACCATATATTATATTGATTATTTTCCTAGTGTAACTGCTTGTGTAGCGTTGAAGAATGACCCAGAAGTTTATGAGTAACTTGGATTTACAAGCTCATGCAAAATGGCATCAAACTCAAATACGTTCATTTTATGTTCTGTAGTTTTGTGTGAATGCCACAGGTCTTGTACAATTTTTTTTAAACACTTTTACTTGTCTGCATCATATTTGTCTCGGTCCCATAACCTCATAATATATTTCATACATCTTGTTTGATATTAATATGAAAATTTAAGGATAAAAATATACATTTGATGAGCTGAGCATTTTTTTAATATGACTGAGATGTTAGCTTTTGATGAGTACTAAACATAACAGGCCCTTTTCCACCTTTGTGTTGGTTGGCAGGCTGGGCAACACAAGGGTTACCTAAAGGATTCCCAAAATGTTTGGTCAAATAACTACACATAGACTTTTCACCTTTTCCCGAATAGAAAAAAAAAATTCCTGATCTCAAGCCTTGACTTTTATCATAAGTTGTGGTTAAATAGAAAATACTGAACTTACACTTAAACAGTTTCCACTAATTTAGGAAACACAGAAAGATAGGACATTAAACAGAACTTTTGCTAGGTTTAAAGATGAAAATGTATTTTGTTCATTTATTACATGATTTATTTATTAAGAAATGAAACAAAAAGGAGATTGCGTGTTTCTTTAACAAAACCCTTTTTGTAGAGCAACCTCTTCATCCTGGACCTCTTCTTCGCTAGTCTAGTCTGTTTTAGCTAGCATGCTACAGTAACATTAGGTGTGCTTTTGTATGTGTTTGTTATCAATTTAATGAAGTAGATTAAATTTGATAAATAGTTTACTGTGCCAGGCTGCAAAGTGCCTAAAGACACAATGTAAAAGTTATGTGACAACCTCAGCAGCAACCTCATTTCTGTTCCAACCACTCAGCATTCAACATCAGTATACTAATCGCCAGCCTGAACATCCTTCATCATCTGCACCCGTTTCTCACTGGTTCATGCCTTAGTTAGATTTTTTAAATGCTTGATTGATTCATAGGTCACCGTGTTGCTTACTGAACAAAAACCATTCCTCTAAAAATGGTCAGGTACAGAGACTGGGCTGAAAATGAGAGCCATAACCTTTCCAAAAAATGAAAGCCAAAGACTATTCCTTAAGACTACATTAAAATATAAGAACATCTGACTGGGAAGAACATATGGGAGCAAAATATGAAGAAATAGACTGACTTAAGACTTTTGCACAAATACTCTACATTTTAGTTTCTCTTCTTATTCCGTTTTCAGTGCCTCAAAGATGTCCACTCAGATGCTTGATATTTTTGTCTATTAGATTCCTGTATCAGACTGCTGACAAATTAGAGGATACTAATCTGTATTTTAGATGGTTATTGGTTACTTTTACCTTAATTCTGGGTTCTAACTTGGACAGAAAGTTTTGGTGTTTTGGTGTTTCTCTGTTCTTTATGCATTTGAAACTCTGTTATTTAAGGCCAACACATACATATACAAACACACAACTAGTTCAGGACACAGAATGACTTTTGCAGGAAAGATATTAAAAGATCATCGTTTTAATGTACAAATCTGAAAATGTGCTTATATTATATACTACGACTTTTTTACACTTAAAATCATAAATTACAATGTAAATGTAAATAATCTTTTTTTTACCAACAATTAAAATAATAAAGTAAATAATAATTAAAAAGTGTTTTTCTTGTGCAAAATAAATCAGTGATCTATGACATAAAGTAAGCAGCATGATTCAAAATGTATTTTGTCCATAAATTATCATTGATTTTATTTTAGTTCAGATTCCTGAGGGATGAAAACTCCATGCAGGTCCATGTGAATTGGTGCGTTAACTGAAGCGCGGGCGATCTCCTTGAACGTTTTCGCATCCAGCACCAACATGAAAGGTGGCTTTTCGGGATTGATGGAGAGAACGGACGTCAAAATAACACCTGAAGAGAAATCAAATCACTCTTATTACTCAGTTAGAACTGGAATTCAGTTGCATATGCTTTATAAGGTCTATTTGCACAAGGTGTTTACCATCGTCCTCATCCACACCACCTGGTGATGCCACAAACGTTGGTTCAGACGGGTAGCAATCCTCTTCTGTCCATTCTAGATGTGTTTTGGAATCCAAATCCACTTTTGCAATCTGTAAAAATTAATATTATAAATTTATATTACTATATTTATATTAAGTTACTTTTATGAATATTACTGATGTAACTAAATAGAAATAGATCATTTTAAAATTAACATAATGTTATTTAAAAATTTATAAATAGGAAGCACACTGTTGTGTTTTTGCTGTTTCTTTTTTTTTTTTTAAGTATTTTTTCACAAAAGTTCAAACTACAGGTGATAATATTCACAGGAACTGCGACTGGGTGTGAGCAAGCTTTTAACAAGAAATGTTAATTAACCTGAATCGTGTACTCATGTTTTAACACAGAATGAAACGGAATGGGGTGGCACGGTGGTGTAGGTGTTAGCACTGTCGCCTTGCACCGCCAGGGTCCGGGTTCGATCCCCGGCCATGTTCGATTCCCATCTCAGAGTGCATGGAGTTTGCATGTTCTCCCCGTGCTTGGTGGGTTTCCTCCCACAGTCCAAAGACATGTAGGTTAGGCTAATTGGCGTTCCCACATTGCCCGTAGTATGTGTGAATGAGTGAGTGTATGTGTGTGTGTCTGTGCCCTGCGATGGATTGGCACCCTGTCCAGTGCCCTGTCTCCTGGGATAGGCTCCAGGCCCCCCGTGATCCTGAATACAGGATTAAGCGGTATAGATGATGAGTGAGTGAGTCAGTGAAACGGAATGAAAAATTAATGTCAGATTGTTGTTAGATAGTTGTTACAACACTAAGACTGACACGGCTAAACCTTTGAGCTATAACGTACAGAATTGAAGTCTGTATTACCTTATTTGCTTGTGGTGACCATTCCATCATCGATCCATAGAAATATCTGTACTTTTTCCCGTTGTATTTGTAGTTGATCGCAGGTAACTCTAAACCTGTAGAGAACAGACTGCACCTGTCAGACAGACTGCACTGCACATCTGACATTCAAATATAACCACATAGATATATATACTTTTAGGACAAAAGTATTTTATATATATATATTTATTTCAATATGGAGTCTGTCCCGCTTTTATAATCCTTGCTTTGTGCACTGGGGCACAGTCATGTTCAAACTGTTGATGCAAAGTTAGAAGCATAGCTTTGTCCAAGATGTCTTGGTACGCTGAAGCATAAGGAGCCTGATTGAAACACCTGAACTCAATAATCAACAGGGTTGAACAAATTCTTTTTTGTGTACTTTAGAATTAATGCTTATGATATTCTACCAGAAACAAATCAAGAACCGAGTTTCTAACCATCAATCAGTGTTTCTGGAGTGCAGTACAAGGAACCATCTTTCTGCAACACTGCTGTAGCTGATGTGTTCTCTAAGCTCACTAGGTTCATGCCCAACGGAGCTCCCTGTGATGCCAATATACACAAAACACTTTAACAAGATTTATTATCAAATTAGCCATTATATTATTATGGATGATGCTTACCTTGAGGTCTGCACAGACAGGAATGACAAATCGCTTGCAGACTGGCGGAGAAAACACCTTACTCATCTCAGTGAATTTCTGTGTCTCCAGCTTCATGGAGTCTATGTAGAAAAGGTCATAAACACTGCTGTCCTTATATGAGATGAGGTCAAACACTAGATGACCGTCCTCCTCGTAGGCATTGATGTGATGGAAAAATATAAACCCGTCTCCGTAGAACGTAGTGTTCACTGCCACCCCTGTCTTCTTGTTGATTAGGTGGAACAGAGTCTGTGAGGAAGCAAACACAACAGATAGTGTATAAGTAAAGAACCACAGTAAGGCTTTAAAGATTCAGTAGTGTTACAAAGTGGAATAGACACTGACTCGACTGGGAGTTTTATCATTTGATTTACACAATATGTCTAATAATGAGAGATTTTTTTGGTTTTTGTGATAATTGTCTATTACTTCTAATACTTTTTAGACTTGATACTTTTCATCAGCAGGATGAAAGCATGTCAGATCAGGGTCAGATGGAGAGATCCAAATACATTGCAATTATTCATACAATTCTGTTTCAGTCTGCAAAACTACACTGGAGTGATTCCAACCCAATACCCAGAATATTGTAAAAAGCTCGACCTCAATTTGATTTTAATCAGGGGGAAAGATTTGAAAACTGTTCACCAATGGTCTGCAACATGTATTCTGGAATGTGCCTCTGATACCATTTAGTCCCAATTAAGTCTATTTATGTTTAGATTATGCAGTAAGATGAAAAAAGTGGAAAAGCTAAGAAAAAATGCTTATAAGAGGATGAATCAAAACTTTGCCATACTACGGTTATATTAAAACTTCTGTTGGCTGCACTTATTAGTGCTTTCTGTTCAAGGCTGTTTCTGGTCTGAGGCTTTACCTTGCAACAAATGGATGAACATAAACAGGTATTCAGATATCTGCAAACAAAATTTGGCCCGATACTCTAAAGTTTCTGGTGAAACACGGATTCATCACTATGAGTCTGAGAGGAAACAGCAGAGTAAGGAATATAAATACAGTAGAACCTTGGATTTTGAGCACAGTTCAATCAGGAAGCAGGCTTGTATATCAAAACACTTGTAAACCAAAGCAAATTTCCAAATAAGAAATAATGAAAACTCAGATTATCCGTTCCATGACCCCAAAAAATAAATACATTAAAATAATGAATACAAAATATAAAGTAAAAATAAAACAAATGAACCTTCACTTTACCTTTGGAAAAAGTAAAAATAAATCCCAACAGATAAGTATTTCCGTTAGTGGTTGTGCTGTGTATGTGTGTGCATGTGTGTGAGTGTGTTTGTGAGACTCCCTCTCCCTCTTCTCATCTTACACAATAAGCCTTCCTCCTCTCTCAGTTGTGTGGGACGGCTTTCACACACATACACTGGAACAGAAACACTGYCTCATCGGGAAAATTAACAAGAAACATCTCTGACACTCAAGACACACACTAACGGACTCACAGCTGTAAAGTAAAAATAAAACAAATTAACCTGCACTTTCCCTTTGAAAAGAATCAAAGCAGAGAAGACGATTACCCACAATTCTGCAGCGCATGAGAGAGAAAAAAACATTGGCTCAGTTGTGATCACGTGACACTCGAAGTCAAAACAAGAAGCACATGTGTGCTACATGATACTAGTAAACCAAGACTTGCTCATTTTTCAAGTCAAAATTTATTTAAAATCCTTGCTCGTCCTGCGGAACACTCGCAAACCAGGTTACTCGCAATCCGAGGTTCCACTTTATTCACAATCGCAGACCAAGAAAAAGTTTTAAAATGCAAGAGGGCAACATTATCAAGAAAAAGCTTCAACAATTAACAGTGCTCGTTACAGTGAGATGCATATTGAAGAGCTGAAGCAGAGTGCGGATAATTTTTGATTCACCCTCGTTCAAGGCACTGTATCATAAGATCATGATAACAGTTGTAAGAAGACCTAAATAAAAAAATTATTTGCTTACAACATCATCTTGATCGTAACCGATGCACTTGCTCCAGGTGTCTCCTCTGAAGTACGCTGTGGCCAGTCGAACAATGTCCAGCTTGAAGGGCTGCTCAACAAAGATGATGTAATTTTCTGTCATCCCAAAGCTGTGGTAGTAGCTTGGATGGAGTTTTGAGCGGAAAGGAATGGAGCAAACCTGTTGCAGATTCTTCAGTGCATGACTTTTTTCTATAATAAATAAAATAAATAGAATTTATACAAAAATCAGCCACAACATTATAATCACTAAAAGCACCTAGGTTTTGGGTTTCCCTTGTGCCCTCGKCCCAGCTCTGGCCCCTTGGAGCACAACTCCACCAGACCTCTGGGGGGATGTGCTGTGGTGTCTGGCACCAGGATGTTGACTGCTGTGGGTGGGGCGTTAGTGGATCGGACTTGTTTATGTGGTGCATTACTCAGCTTGGGATCTGGGGAGTTTGGAGCCTGGGTCAGAAACGATTGGGCTCTGCATGTTGGGCCCTGTGCAGGGTGGGTTGTGGTACATTGGGAGTTCTGACACCTCTCTATTGTGGCCAGCATTGACTGTTTTGCGAATTTCTGCTACATTGGCTGGGTGGGTTGGCCTTTGGGCATGGGTGAGCCTTGGGTGCTGCAACATAATGTTGCTAAGCCTAGACCTGACCAATTTGCTTAATACAAGCTAAAAATTATGACCTTGTTTCAATGACGAGAATGTTTTCAATGTTTCAATGTTTAAGAAATGAGAAGTCGCATCAGAATTGCTGCCAGCTGAAACATATTAATCACTGCCATAATTATCCTATGATAGGTTTGTAAATATTTTCTTGTTTAAATCCAGACTGTGACTTTTTTGGAGCATCTGCCATATAAGTCCCAATGGTAGATAAATAAATAACCATAAAGATGTGATTTGCCTTACAACAAGTCTGAGCTGTCGATATAGAAATCAGAATTGAAAAAATCCAGAGCACCATGGCATGAAATGGGCTACAGTAAAATCCCTTAAGACCAGTCAATTATCTAAAGAACTGGTTAACAACATACTTTTGCTGTCCTTCATATCTGATGTAGGAGCAGGCACCTTGAAAATAACATATTTAGGTCCGCTCAGTGCCATGATAGCAGTGCCCATGTTGTAGGTATTTCCTTCATCATCATAGTGAGGGTGTGCCGTTGCCAAGTTCACAGCAATATGGTTCCTGTAATTGACCTGAAACAGTCCAAAAAACAAACTACATCCAGACATCATCTGTTGCTAGATAGCAAAAAATACCAAGAAATGAATGAATAATATTTGCACTTACTCTCTCTATAGTGTCAAGAGTCGTTGGGTTGATTTGGTTAATGTAGTTTATTTCTGATGCTGCGTAATAATCCTCTCCATACCTTATAATGTTCACAATGTTATTGTCTGTGAAATCTGGAATGGAGTTGAGCAGGTAGGTGAAGGCTCTGAAAAAGTGAGAAGCACTAGCAAGTCAAGTTCATTCGTTCCGCTGCAAGATAAATGACTAAAAATAAAAAAGAAATAAATTACTTTGCGAATATATTCTTGCATGGATCAGGGTAGACCATCGTCCCGAATTCTGACACCACGATCCTGTTGGCAGTCATGTTTTTCACGTAACTATCACTCTTAAGGAATTTGCTCCTGTAATACACATCACCTGGAGCAAAAGAGGCATATATGATTAGAATGTGTGTCTAGAATAGGCTGCTAAATGATTTTCTTTCAGCATTAAACCACATGGTGGTGGTAGACACCCGGGAATGCAACACATTTATTTTGAGGCTGACCTACCGTTCTTAAAAGTGAAACTGTGAATAAGAGACATTCCATCAAACCAGTGATTATAGGATGTATTCCCAATGGAGAAAAGGCCAGGTCCGTTGCGTATGAGTGTCCCCTGAAGCCATGATGGGATTGATCCTTTAGGGATACAAAATATTAGTCTACAACAATGGTTTCTAACCTTTTCTTGGAGCCCCCCTGCTTACGAAACCCTCAGTTCTTCAAAGCAGTCCAGCCAGGCCCAGCTCTTTTTTTTATATATATCTATATATTTTTTTTCTATGCACACTTAATTACGCTGTAAGCTTGTAATTATGATGTGGTTTAACATGTGCAAATCTGATCCCAACAACTTCCCAAAGGCTCTGCGTTTTATAATTCAGACAAATTTAGTACTGTTTTGACCTATGATCTTTATGAATTATTCAATATACAGTGGAACCTCGGATTGCAAGTAACGCGGTTTGCGAGTGTTCCACAAGACGAGCAAAGATTTTTTAATAAATTTTGACTTGAAAAATGAGCAAGTCTTGGTTTACGAGTACCGAGTATCATGTATCACGTATGCGCTTTTTGTTTTATTTCTTTCTTGTAAAACATCTTTTATTTTGTGTTTGTAAGCTTGTGTGTACAGCGCGCATGTACTGTTTCTTATAACATGTGTGTGCGTGTTCTATCGCGATTCTTTTCAAAGGTAAAGTGCTGGTTCATTTGGTATTTTTTTTTACTTTACAGCAGTTATTATTTTAGTATGCGCTCACACGAGTGTCATTAGCAATGTTTCTTGCTAATTTTTACTGATGAAACAGTCTTTCCGTTAATGTGCGTGTCTGCACACACAGCACCTGCGTGCATAAACGGAAACGCTTATCTGTCAGGATTTATTTTTACTTTTTTTAAAAGTAAAGTGCAGGTTAATTTATTTTATTTTTAATTAATATATATTATATTAATTATTTTTAGGTATTTAGTACCTAAACGAATAATTTGAGTTTTTATTATTTCTTATGGGAAGATTCGATTTGGTTTATGAGTGTTTTGGAATATGAGCCCGCTTCTGGAACAAATTATTCTCGTAATCCAAGGTTCCACTGTATTTATATAAAACCTATAATATACCAACATCCAACACTATTACATATGTTTAATGAATGTTTTATTTATATTTAAACTGAACCTTGTAAATCAGTGAATATATTTATAGCCTATAAACTCTAAACAAAGTATATAAATAAATTTTATATAGAATTTAATGTACAAATTTAAATGATAAAACAAACTATCTAAAACACAAAACATTCAAAACAAATCACACAAATTTGATTAAAAAATTTTAAACCTGTGTTACGCTTTCATTCATAAGCAATATGACTGAAGTCCCAGTTTCACTTGAACACCCCTCGTCGTAACTACATCCCCTGAGTTCTTTAGGTGAAAATTGGTGAAAAAAGCAGTGATCCTTAAAGGTTTACAGTGCACAAAGTAATCATGCTCAAACAAATTTTACATGAAAACTACTTTAATTAAATTGGTTTAATTTATGTTAAAGCTGCTTGCTTAAAAAAAAAAAAGACAAATTATTTTTAATCAGAAAAAATATCTAAGACAATGAAACCCCTATATTTTAGTCTAGTTTGTTAAAAATTGCTTGATGGCATAATTATTATTTTAAAATAGTAAAGATGAAGGAAGCATTTCATTGAAAATGCATATAAAAAAACGTATCAAAATTCTATGTTTGCTCTAATATCTAATTATAAAGCAGTCAGTCTGTCTATTGATTAAATGAATTGCCCAATATATTACAGTTGCATGGAAATGTCTTGGTATATGCATATAATTAAATTATTTTTCAATGCTCAATATCTTAAATTATGTTTCTATAATGTTAAATAAAAAATTTCACACATACCAGTCACCTCTGCTTTGAGTGGTTCCAGTGTCTCTGTGCCATTTCTACAGAAGATTGTGTCCATGACGTGGGCTCCCTGTACTGAGGTTTGCTGGTGCAGAGATTTGTCTTCATTTATCTTGTAACTTTGACCATTATTACCTAAAATAGACGGGTCAACGACCTTGCTTCTTGACTGAGTTGCTAGTCTCAAGGCAATACATATTTAAGTAGATCACACAATGTATGGACGGGTGGACTATGTAGGGTGGACATATGGAGGGGAGGGCACTCTGTGAAAACAGAGTCAATTAAAGGTTGTACTAAAAGTTTCTATTAAAGTGAAAATTTACTCATTGTAAATATTTTAGCAACTATTATTATTATTATTATTATTATTTAAAACTGTTAAATAATTTTGCCTTTTTGCCTGAAAACATTTAGTCGTTTACTGTTCTGTTAATTAAAATAACATAATTTGTTAATTAATTTAACAGTAAACATTGAAATAGCACCTCTCTGCATGTCTATTTAAGGGTCCTGATACCTGCGCACTTTGTGTGATCATTAGGTAGCACCTGTAAAGGTATCAGGGAAAAAGAGAAAGACAAAGATAAAGCGAAAGACCCAGCTTCAAGTCTTGAAGCTTAAGCCGGCGTGATTGAGAGTGAGAGAGAGCGGCACGCCATCAGTCCAGCRTGCACTCTCAATYACAGTACATGTGCAAATCACAAAAACACACACACCAATCACATATACGTCCTCAATAAGGGTGAACGCCCCGATATGATATGTTTTAGTTTTAGTTTTCCAGAGCCCCGTCCGGAATTTTTTGTGTTTTCTTAATAAATAATCCCATGCTATTTCTAAACGATAAGGTCTTCCTGTGTGTGTCATAAGCACTCTCCCTAACTCCCATTTCACTGACCCCCTCAGAAGCCCTGCGCTCTTATAAATATTATTTAACATTTGGAGGACAAGTCGTCAGTTCTTGGTCATTGCCTGCAGGGCTCTAGTGTGAGCTGTGGTGCACTGGGTGTTTTGGTGCCTTTTATCATGCCAGCATGGTTGAGCCTTTGAAGCCATGAGCCTAATTTACTGGTGTATAATTAATTATCAATGTTAATGTTATGGCTGATCAGTGTGCATTTACAAATGGAAAAAAATATTTTCTATGACAGGCCGTAAAGTACCTAAAGTAAAAATTGGTTGTTTATATAACTATCTCAGTAGCAACCTCATTTCCCCTCTCGTCTGTTCCAACCACTCGCCGGTCAGCACCAGTATACTATTCTCTGGCCTGATCATCTGTCATCATCTGCACCTGTTTCTCACTGGTTCATGCCTTAAGATGCTTTTTATGCTTGAATGTATCATAGTTCACTGTGTGGTTTAACAAACAAAAGCATTCCTTTGAAACTAGACAATGAGAAAATGAGAGCCAGGAACTTGTCAAAAATGAGAGCCAAAAAAAGATGTTCAGGGACCCTGGAGAACTATTTCTCAAGACTACATTAAACTGCAAGAAGTTCTGACTATTTTGAAGCAAATATGAAAAAATGAGAAATTTTATCATCAGGCCTGTGTAAGCTAACAGGGCTGGACTAACAGGGCAGTTTTATGTATGTAGGCGGCACTGTGGTGTAGCAGTTATCACTGTTGCCTTGCACCTCCACCTCCAGGGTCAAGTGTTGGATACCCACCTCGGGTCTGTGTGCAAGTTGTTTGCATGTTCTCTCCCCTTGCTTGGTGGGTTTACTCGAATTTCCTCCCACATTCCAAAGACATACAGGATAAGCAGTATAGAAGATGATAATATATGTATGTATTATGATCATTATATATACACACACACACACACACATATATATATATATATATATATATATATTGCCCTGTTAGTTCATTTATGCAGGCAACTCCATAAAATTCCATATAATATCTCAGTCTGTGCTAATATACATGGTATTACATGGACAGTACACAAGTGACGTCATCACCCATTACCGCTTTCGAGGAGTACTTGGCTACGCGCAGCGATGATACTAAAGTGAACTACATTTTTTTGGTAGTATATTAATAACTGACCTCCTTAAAAAAATAGTAACCACCTACTTTTTCACCAAGCAAGCGACAGTAGGATACACAGCTAGTGTGACTTCGTCCCTGCACCTCCTGCCATGAGACGCGCGGTGTTTCTCACGCGGGCCATCACCAGACGCTGAAGTGTGCACGAGGCGGAGCTGGGTTTATGGAACGCCAAAAGGCTCACACAGAAACAAAACAGTGTTTTGTATTCGGCGAAAAAAGTGGTGCTGAAAAGTGAATTTTCAGATAGAATCACATAACCCCATTTTTCATAATACTTAATGCTTCCTATCACCAGATCCATGCTTCATTTTTGTAATTATAACATTATACCAAAACACAAATAGCATTTCCTAATTACAATTTCATGCCCTTTTATGTAGTGTCCGTAACCTTTTTGAATTCCGATCTTTCAATTATCTTAATTGTTATCCTGATGAAACCAGGGAAAGACATTAAATGTGTAGGAGAGAGGCTCTTTCAGGAATAGGGCTGAGAACCACTGGCGTAATAGTAAAGTATTTTAAAAACAGAAAAGCCAATGATTCAATATGGTAAGGTCATTGACAATCACTGTTAACACCGTGGCAAGGCACAATCTTAACGTACAACAATTTTAAACTCATCACGTTTTGTGAACTCAAAGCGATTTGGGGGACAGCTTGCCGTGCACATTTTAGTGCACATTCTCACTGCCCAGTGCAACTGATTTAAGTAATCTAATTACCTAATTAAGCTAATTAACAATCTTTTCCATACTGAAATGGGTGTGATAAAGCAGGGTAAACATTAAATGTGTAGGAGAGCAGCTCTTTCAGGAATATTGTTGAGAACCACTGGTGTAATAGTAGATGCTTTTCACTTACTTTTACAAATAACCTGCAAGAGATGTAGAAATTTATTTTAAAACCCKTAAAACCCAARCAGCAACACAGCATATGTTAATGACAATAAAAAATATATGTGTGTGTGCTTATATGGAAGCCTTGTCAGTGTTTGTTAACAAGGAGGCTTCAGACATCAAATTGTGCATTTGGGTTTTTTCGGATGTGTCAGGTAGAGCGAAAGTTATTATTACTTTTATAATGTGTAAATTTTACAACTACTGCAATATAGGAATGATGACACAAAAATGTAAAACTCTCAAAATTGTAACATTGGTATTATTATTATTATTATTATTATTATTATTATTATTATTAAAAGGCTTAGGAAAGCTATGGCGAGATACGTTGATGCTACAGTATGTAAGATACAGAAAAGCAGACGAGTCTGTATAGGAAAGCAATGGACAGTGCCAGGTACTTACATGTAGTTCTACAGTTCACGATTTTACCGCATGGCAACCTCTGACTTATCATGTTCGGTGAATTCAAAGAGATATGGGGGACATCTAACCTTTAGGGAATCATATTTGAGACAAAAAGACTAGACATACATAATGCACCCATTTAGATAAAAGGCAGAATTCAAAAATATATTTTATAGTTTATGTTTATATCCACATTCACTAAGCTTTTTTGGCATTAAGAAGAAGAAAATACTACAACAAATGATAGATTACTTTATTCCTGTCAAGCATTGACTATTTATGAGTTATTTGCACCAAACAGAAAATCCATCATTTTTGCAATTTGTCATATAAACTCTATGTGAGACCATGCTGTGTCATGCAATTCAACTTACCTTTGACCTTGTGTACATTAAGTGTACGTTAACCCTGTGCCATAGGTTAAGTCTAATATCAATCAATGGGCACTTAGTCAGTCAGTAGCAGTGTAACGTTGCTGTGGTGTTACTTTGAAACCCTTATTTAAAGGATATCAAACATACAGGTCACTATATCACTTAAAATAAATAAATAAATAAATAAATAAATAAATATTATTATTATTATTATTATTATTATTAATAAACATTTCTTTTATTCTATGTCTTAAAATGTATGGAAATAATGCTTGTATGGTGTCCAGTAGGGGAAAACATATTGATACTGGATGCTCCTTCAATAAATTTTATATAAGCATCTCCTTACAGCAAGCCTCAGCATTTTAATGACTTCATGTTTATTTTGTTGGACAGTCTTTTGCTTTAATTACGGCATGCATTCACAGTGGCATCATTTTGATAAGCCTATGCAATATCACCACATTTATTTCCATCACACTAATTTCTCTCTTCTTGCATTGATGATGTGAGAGTTGGACCATTGTGTAAAGCCTTCTCCAGTACATCCAGCACATCCCAAAAGTTCTCAATGGGTTATGGTCTGGAAGGCTGGTGGCCAATCCATGTCTGAAAATATTGCTTTTCAGAAAGTTTCATGCTTCCTTAATCACTCTTTTATAATTTGAGCCTCATGAATCCTGGCATCGCCATCTTGGAATATGCCTTTGCCATCAGGGAAGAAAAGAATTTCCATTCAAGGAAAAATCTGGTCATTCAATATATTCAGGTCTCCAGGTGACCTAATTTTTGGCCACATAACATTACCGATCCTAGGCATGACCAACAGGAGCATCCCCAGGACATAACACTATCCACACTAACTTGTGGGCATTAGGCATGATGGGTGCATCACATCACCCGCCTTTCTTCTTATCCTGATCACTATGGACCAGGGTGGAACCCTAGAACACTCTGGACTCACATGACCAGACCACATGGACACTCAAACCACATGACCTTTTCCCACTGCTCTACAGTCCATTCTTAATGCTCGCAAGCAAATTGAAGCCTTTTCACTTCTTAATTACYTTAATTACTATCACTGATGAGCGGTTTTCTTAAGGCCACACAGCAGTTTAGATCCAATCACTTGAGTTCTCTTCACATTGTGCATCTGGAAATGCTCTTCCTTCCAACACAGCCTTTAAACATAGCCATTAGACACACTGTTGYAGTTGTTGTTATTGTTGTTTTACAATTTTATTTCACCAGACGTTCGAGTGATCTCTGATCACAATAATTCAAAATGTATTTCTGTCAAATTTCACCGCCATCCTTCCAGGTTTTAATAATGCAATCTTAAGTTCTTAACCCCATTTTAGTAGTTTCATCAATCTCCCTAGTTTTTTTATTAATGCAGTCTGATGGAATTTTGTCCTATGGAATGGACTAACATCTAATATAGGATTTGTTTTCTGATGAGGTTAGGGTTAAATAACTTGTTGCTAGTCGATACATATTAATCACTGCATTAATTATTCACTGGAAAGCTCTTACTTATTTGCTTATTTGGTGACTTTTTGACCAGACCAGCCCATCATACAAGTCACTGTGTATGATCTTTTACTATTRAAATGATAACGTATTAAGACTAGGGCATTAATATCACCCAGTGATTTAAGTTACAGCCAGAACTGCTTGGATATCAGAGGACTATCATTCATGGTTAGCCCCTGCCCTTATCTCTGCCCATGCAGACTTTTTTTTTTTGAGATGTTAATGGCTGCCTGCACCAGCAGAGAGAATGCTCTTATTTACACAAGAGCCATTATTGCACTGTTCAGAGACAATTCTCCTAATAAATCTCATAAAAAGCACAAAGCCCAACCATCCAGAGCCACTAGTATAATCATGCTGTCTTTCACAGGACACTGACGTCAGTCCCCGTCAATCCCCCTTAAATGTGGACGCAGACCTGACTGCTTGTAAAGTATGCAGGAGAAGACAGGAAGATGGATACACATCTTCTCTCCACTCTTCTACTTCTGGTCATTCTTGGTGTCACTGCCATCAATAGTGAAGAGGACACAGAGACCGTGTTCTGTCTTGATCACCAAAAAGCCTTTGAAGGCTCTTGCTATGAGTTTGTGACCCTGCAGCGCAGCTCCCTCGAAGCTCAGAGCTGGTGTGAGCGTGGCGGTGGACACTTGGCCTTCATCCAGAATGATGAGACGCAGCAGTTTCTTCAGAAACATTTGCAGTCCGAGCAGGACTGGTGGCTGGGACTGGCACCTGCCTCCTTCAACCTCAGCATGGGATCCGGTGCCACAGAGGGCAAGTAATGCTACATATGGACTTGAATATGGGCCATATTGTATGCTGTGTGTTAAGTTTTTTAGTAAAGCCAGTCGGGATAACCGTTCATAGTTTGTAAGCTAAAAGAAGGCTTGACACATGTTGAAGTTGCATTTAACTTACTCTATGGTTCTGTGCATGGGATGTGAAATGTTCTAAGGGCTAGACTACAAGCTTCAGTATCTATAAACATTAATCAAGTGCTCATTTTAGATTTGACCAGTCATAAGATTGATCATTTTTGTAACAGCAGCTCTAAAAATATATATTTAAAAACATTGTCATTAATTAACACTCAATTATCTGTCAAATGTACCTTACAGTACAGTGAAATGATATTTTTTGCAGTTAGGAAGCTGGGGTCAGAGCACAGGGTCAGCCAGGATATAGTGCCCCTGGAGCAGACTGAAGGCTCAGCAGTTGCATCTTGGTACTGCYGGTCTCAAACCCCCAACCTTCCAATCAGTAAACCAGAGCCTTAACCATTTGAGCCACCAATGCATATTGCTTATAATACTGTCCACACTCAATTATAATAATTGATCTGTTAAGGTTTTCTGTATGAAAAAATTAAAATGATAACTTTCTACACTATGCGGTAATGGGAAAATAATTAACATTCGACCACACCATTGTTGTTTATTTTCCTATAATAGCACATCTCCAAGCGTTTTATCCCTTTACACAGAGTAATGGTGCGTAAACACTATCTCACAAGCCGCACCTTTGTTACTGTTATCAGGAATGTGTCTGCATGTTTAGCCGACGCAAATCACAGTTTCTGATCATGCACTATCACGCTGACAGCTGATAACTGACAATCTATATGGCGTATATTTCTTTTATTAGATTATCTCGAATAGCCAGAACCCTTTTGATGGCTTGTTTGTTCTATTGTTTGAGGTCCTAAAAGCGTCATTCTGTCTGATTTACTGGAGACTCTTTTGATGCCATGTACAAAGAAGCTAGCTTTAAAAGAGTGCCTATTGTTGCACATTTCCAAGCGCCGTTTTTCATTCTTTATGTCCTTATTGTAGGAGATCTCAGCTTTTGTTTTGGGGTCCTTTCACTTTTAGCGGTGGATGATTAAAAAAAAAAAAACTTTAATTATTGTTCTCTCTTTCTATATTGTAGGGKTTTTTTYGTATTATTTGGGGGATTGATACATTCAAACTATGGGCATTGGTGGCTCAGTGGAAGTTTTCTTGCTCGCCATGTGGAAGGCACAGACTAGACTTCCAACCCATGCCCAAACCCAGACATTTTTATTGGGCATTTTTATTGTTGGTCCCAAGCCTAGAAAGAATGCGAGGGTTGTGTCAGGAAGTGCATCTGGCATAAAATCTGTGCCAAGTTGTATATGGACTGGATGGTCCGATGTGGCCACCCCTTGATGGGAGCAGCCGAAAGACAGACATACAGTATACTTATAATATAATGTTATCTGTAATAATGTGTTTTTTGCTATGTTTTATTTAATGCTTGTTGAATATGGGTTCTTATATATACTATTATCAGTACTATAATATATATTATTTACATTACTTTTTCACAATGCAACACAATGCTAAAGCTAGCTGTGTGCATACCATATTTTAGCGTTGAATTTAAGGATGGCCCTACTTCATTACTAAGCAAGGACATGTTGAAATCTCATCAAAAAGGCCAGTCTAATTTGGTAATATTAACTGGTGAGTTAATTTTAAACTGTTTACGTTCACAGTAACTGGTGAGACAGAAAGTAAAATCCTAGCTATTGGTTATTTACGTGATATTTTACTCCTGGGTAGCTAATTAACAAACTAAAATATATCGTATCGCCAGGCAAGTATGTAACAAGCAACCTTCCTCTTTGCTTCTCACTCCTCCAGGTTCCTTGTCCTGGCTGGATGGATCTGACGTGAGTTACTCCAACTGGCTCCGTGAACCTGAGCTCGGGGACGCTTGTGGTTATATCTTGAAGAAATCCGGATTTCAGTGGGCCTCATCTCAAAACTGCAGCCAAGAGTTCCACTTTATCTGCGAGTTTGGTTAGTCTTCTTGGTACTCTCACACAGTCACGTGCAGGCCAGCCTCTGAGTTCCTGTAACATGAATTAATGAAAGTCTGATTTGTTTTAGAGTCAGGACACGCTCTAGCCTGTTTGGAACACAACGCTACACTACAGTGTGGCTCTGGTCAGGTTATAGAGATCGACGACAGCTTCTATGGCAGGAAGACGCTGCACTACTGCAGGACTGGACGCTCTCCACCTGACTCATCCTTACAGCAGGAGTGCAGCTGGGTGGATGTGGTGGATACGGTGTCGGGTACGGATGGAACAATGGTAGAAATATTCAAATTATGCTTCATATCTGCAACCTATCTGCCTCTCCCAACAACAAAGAATTTCCACCCGCATCTCTCTGGATGTTTTTTTTTTTATTTATTATTATTTTTAGCACCATACAGTGTATAGCAGCAAACAGTATCTGCAATACTCAGACCAGCTTTTAATGTGACCGGTCCAGCCTATTTGGCACAAACAACCATGCCACGGTCAAGGGTCACAATTTCCTCATTCCAATGTTTGGTTTGAATATTAACCGAAGCTTGAACTATATCTGAATAAATTGTTGCTACRTGATTGGCTGATTGGATAATAACATAAATGAGCAGGTTAACAAATTGGTGTATACTGGTCTACAACAATTACTGTTATTTTCCTCTCCCTAGAGCACTGCCTTGGGTTGCAGGTATGCCAGGCTGTAGCAGATGTAGCATCCTTTGGAGAGCCTTGCCCGGGACTAGGAAGTTATCTATCAGTGGATTATCACTGCAAAGATGGTCAGAGACCTTTCTTTATCACTCTTCTTATTTTAATATGCAGCAATAAAAATTACGTTGCCGTATATTTAATTATAATGATTAAGAYAACACAGATATGGCTAAGGATTTCAAGCAAATAAATGTGTTATCTATCAAAAATACGTGACATATTACATGGCTTCAAGGCTGTTGCAAAAATCTTTTGCATAATACACGCTTTATCCTAGTTGGCTTCAGGTCAAATGTAAACGTTTTTTTTATGTTTTAATAATATAATACCACTTTATTGCCTTATTGCCTAACAGGTCTTCATCTACTGATTACCAAGCAAGCTGCTGTCTTTGATAATGTCACCTTGACTATAAAGTGGTTGCTCCACCCCTTTCAAGGAAATCTCACATGCACCGTTAATGCTGGGGATGGACACACTATCGACCCCTACATGCCTGAAGAGTAAATGACAACGACTCGCTCGAATTCTTTTTGAAAAGGTTTACAAATCGCTCAAAAATAGGTTAAGTTTCCTCTTTTTTCTTTTTGTAGGTTACAGAGTAATGTCGTGCACAAGTATCAAGCCGCTGGAGTCTACACTGTTACAGTGGAGTGTAGCACCAGCGAGTGGCATGTGGCAGCTCAGAAAACCATCACCATCCAAGAACCTGCTGGGGAATTTAGCAAAATCGTGTGCTCCAGTTCAAACCAGACAACAGACAGTGAAAACTGCAAAGGTCTTATACAGCACGTGCTGAGAATCCAAGTGCAGCTCAGTTCTGGTAAAATATACCACTCGTACCATCATCTCCACTAATGCACACTGTAACAGCAATGTACAACATGTCTATTTTTCACTTTAATCCATCAGGTACTAACGTCACCTACAAGATCCATCACGGGGTCACTGAGCTTGTCCGCTCTCCTGAAGTCAGAGGGATCATCCCGCACAACCTGACCATCCCTGAAGAGGCTTTACAGCTCTTGGGATTGGGATGCCATCGACTTACTGTCCTGGCCTCCAACAAAGTGACAGCTCCAGATGTGTCTGCTCCTCTTGAACTTTGCTTGGTTGAGCCAGTGGAAGGTTTTCAAGCATCAGTGGCACCTGAACAGGACTCGTGCTCAGACTCCGCTCTATATGTTAACGTCTCTCTGGACCGTGGTGCTCCAGTGGAGGTSCTCTTTTTGGTGTCTGGGGATAACGACAGCTTCTCCGAGACCCAACACATGCTGAATGGGAGTGTACAGATGTTCAGAGTCTCTAGTAAAATAGAAGGTGCTGTTGATATTGCTTTTTGAAAGTTGTTCTTGCTTCCTAGTCATTTTGAAAGTAACCCAAGGAACTTCCTGTTACAGGTCCGATGCGGGTACGAGTCAGAGTGTCGAATTTGTTTTCATCAGCGGAAGCGGATGCAGGAGACACACTGTTGGATTGCCAGGTGGACAACTCAACATGCAGACCAACTGATTTCTTTACATGAACAAAATAGCAGACGTCATATATCAGGCCTTTTAATAATCCATATGTTTTTAGGAAGAGTATCGTATGGGGGAGCTAACTGGCAATAACCTGACGATCACTGCAAACCCAGAGAGCCCAGTCATAGGCACGAATAGCATTATGTTGGACGTTAACGGCCTAAATAGAAATGCTAAACTTTACACATTTGCCTGGAACTGCAGTAAGTGGCCATTTAAATAAATAAATAAATAAATAAATAAATAAATCTATAATACTTTATAAATTCTACAACTTCCTTTTTTGACCATACAATAAAGCATATTGGTGTTGGAATCACCTGCCATTTCATCTCGTTTTTCAGGTGGAACTTGTCCCTGTGATGTCAGCAGTCAAACGAAAACACTTCAGATTCAAGCTACCTGTCTCCCTCCACCCTACAGCTTTTCAATCTACTCTGTGACTGCCATAAAGACAACGGGGAAGCCAGAGGAACAGACAGCAAGCAAATGCGTCTCTGTGTTTCCTGGAAGTGATTTAAATCCAGTCATTACGTAAGAGGATGTTTTATTTACATCCTTGTGTGACGTATACAGTGTTTGTCCTTGCAAATTCTCGTCCGAACGATCTCTAGATTATTAATTATTAACTACTAATTAAATATTTTAGAAAGTTACACAGCCATACATCACATTTCAGCACACATGATCATATAAGGATTTCTTTTGCATTCATTTTTACTGTTGTTAAAAGTAATAATAATAATAATAATAATAATAATAATAATAATAATAATGAAGAAGAAGAAGTAGAAGTCTATAACTCTATAATCCCAGAACAATATTCCTGATAAAGCTCTACACACTCTTGGCATCTTCACAACTGGTTTTATGAGTGAGCATCACCCAGGAAACTTTTAATATACTCACACGTTGGTCAGCATTAGCATTAAAACCAGACACATGTGAAATAGATCATACTGATTATCTTGTTACAATGGTAACTGTCATGAGATAAGATATATTAGTCATCATGAGAGCTGTCACAGACCAAGCTTTGACCAAGCAACTTTGACAACGACCAAACTGTGATGGMTGAACAAAAATGGCAGATATTGTGGGGTGTTACCAGTATGCAGTGGTTAGTACCTACCAAAAGTGGTCCAAAGAAGGTTTCGCTTCTTTACCTGGTAGTACAGGAAGTACATCCTCTGCTGGAGACAATTTTGCTGTGTTGCTGCCCCATTTCAAGCTCTGGTGCTTGCAGTTTCCAGGAACGTGAAGGTCTCCAAAGCCATTAAGGTTCTGTTGAGGATGGTGAGTCCTGGCTAGGTTTGGGTTTTCTCCTGAAATCTCGTGCCAACATCTCATTTGTTCTGGCCGTGTTCAGATTCATAATGTTGTTGTGTCAGCTCCACATTTTTGATCACTCGTTCAATCTCCCATCTGCAGACTCATGACCATGACTGTGGTGTCATCTGCAAACCTCTGGATTTACTGTATACATAGGGCTTTATGAATGTGCAGTCATTACATCTACAATGAGAAGTCAAGTGGAGAACGCACACAACCATGTGGAACCCCTGTAGTGATAGTTCCTGAAATGAAAATTCCCCAGCTTCGCCTGCTCCTTTCTGCCAGTGAGAAAGTTGGTGATCCAGTCGCAAGGGAAAGCAGGCAAGCTGAGTTTGGTCAGTTTGTTGTGTACCAATTCAAGGATGATTCTGTTAAATGCCAATCTGAACTCCAAGATCACTATCATCACTATGTTGGCCTGGTATGCAAACTGCAAGGGGTCCAGCAGATGTTATGTGATTTCCTTCTGGTGAGGCAATACCAGTCAATGATCACAGAGGACATGGTAATTCATTCAAACTTGTGATGGTTGCCTTATGGGTATATGAATATTGTTGGGAGTTTGGAGCAGGAGGACAGTTCACACGGCTCCGGTGGTCTGTTAAAGGTCTGTCTGGGCTGAATCGTGCAAGCCTTGAAGCCTTCAGGAGGGTGAGACACAGTCCGGGCCTGGACCCTTTTTCTCAGTTTGTTTTTTGAAAAGTTCTGAGCAGTTCTGCACATGCGTCCACATGCTACCTTTGATATAATTCAAAGGAAGGAGTTCCTTGCTGCTTTGGGGAAATAAAACTACTTAAGAAAAATTGCATTTTAACTCAGGGATGAATGTATACATGGGCAGTAATATGACTATATTTAATTATGTATATTTCTAGTAAAAATTTGCTACATCCAAATGTTCTGTTTCCTAGCGTGCATATAGAAACAAGTAGACAAATGTTCTTACTGCTATAAGCACCAAGATATACTATGGTCAGTTTGCTTGTTCTTGTTCTACTTGTTCTACTTTTACTTTGCATGTTATTTCATACTGCATCACTTACTTGATGTTTATGCCATTACCTCTTCAGCTGTTCCAACTGCAACCCAGTGAATGTCAGTGCAAATGTCGAGTTGCAGCTGGAGTGTGAAGGCTGTCATCAAACGGTTTGGTACATCGAGGACACAAACCCTGTAGCTGTAAGTGCATTTATGTTTTTGACCATACAGTAACTTCATGTCTGTGTGATATTGCATTTTCGCTTGTAATCATTTATTGTTTACTTGTCTCGATCATTTTAGAATGCCTTGAGTTCCTGTTATTCTGAAAAAGGACAAAGGGTACTGATAAAGCAGAAGGAAGGTGTCAGCTCTTTTGTAATCGACAGCGCAACTCTAGTCAATGCGCAGCAGAATCTAAAAGTTGTTGCTTATGGTGGGTCTCACTCAGTTTTAGTTTTATTTGGAGATCATCAATGATTTACAATCAAACATGCTAATGAGAAGGTTTGGGTCAAATTCTGTGTCTTAGGTGTAAGAGATGGCTTCTCGGGATCAGCCGAATTCACCATCCCAATATTTGGTGCCTCGTCTACTTTCCTCCCAACATTACTACCGGATAGTAAAGCCATAAATGGACAAGAAATATCTCCTCCACCATCCTGTGACATTAGTCCCACTGTTGGAGACAGTCTTTCTCCCTTTACTATCACGTGCACTGTGGCTCCTCCATTCTGCAAAGCTGGACCCTGCATGTACTGCTTCAGAACATTAACTGGTACGAGTTTTTTTTTCCCTCCTATGCTCATGACAATTCAGCATTTGTCCAAACCAAAGATACTCAACTGGCCTTTGTTTGATCTCTGCTATAGGCGATTACTTGTACTGTGGCCACAACCAGACAGTGGAGTCACTCTTTCTTCCAGTGGGGAGTAACATCAACAACAGCCTGGTTGTAGCAATCACTGTTGAGAATGTGGAAGGACAGAAGATTAACACAACCTTATCTGTCCAGGTCTGCACACAACTATACCACCAACTGTAGTTATACTGCCCTGCGAAGGCAATTCCTGGTGACTACATTAACGCTGAAGGGTTCCATGTCTGTGACTGTGTTAGACTGTGTTTATCACTGTGTTTATCAGACCTACTGTAGGTATATGACCAAGAACATTACTTCAGAACTTTCATAGATATTCAGTTTAATATACACAAAACACGGACTAAACAAATAGATTAGGAAATGTGATTTCATTCTTAAGGCGTCAAGTAAAAAAATTAATAAATAAATAAATTCTAAGGGCATAGTGCTTATAGTATGKTGTATTTTCTTAATTCACATCCTGTTTCTGTTTTTTTTATGATCTCAGGTGAATGATGCAAGCGTTGGGCCCACAGTGGAGGATCTGCAGAGCTTTGTGTCCAAGCAGGTGGACCAGCTGTTGCAGGGTAGGAAGCTGACAGGAGCAACACTAGCCCAGATGTTCCAGTCTGTCTCTAACAGGCTGAATGCGGACACAAACGAGGGTCAAGAACAAGACGCAAAGATAAAGGTGCAAATATAGCATTATGTATAAATTCTGTTTATCATTTCACATATCTGCATACTAAATGATAAATATGCTTGTCCTGACTGAAGCTACGAGAGCAGATGCTGCAAGACCTGGGCACAGCTATGAATGCTGCCCCTCTCAGGAACCCATCAGAAGTGCAAAAGACTGCTGACGCTGTAGTGGGCCTCACTAGACAAAGTGAAGAGCTGACATCGACCGCTCAGGTAGTACACTTGTTTCGACAGTGGACTATACTGGGTAATGTGTAGTTGTCAAGTATATATAAAAATATTTTTACCTTAATGTTTCTTTTCATTGTTTTCAGCTGGAGGCCAGCTCACTTCTGTCAAACCTCAGTAYGTCCCTGGTCTCTCTAACGCTCTCTGAGGGGGATGACAAGGAAGTAACAAGGCAGGCGGTTACACCAATTATTCAAGCTGCCAGTAACATCCTCAAAGCTTCTGCCAGCACAGACCAGCAGGTATCATCCTCAGCATATTTACAGAATARAACGCGTACTATACATACTGTATATGCTGAAGGCATCAAAATATGCAATAATCGGTTGTTACATAGGTTTGAAATCTCCAGTATTGTTCTAAAAATAAATCCAAACTTGTGCCTGGTACTATACTGTATATATAAATACAGTGGTCACCATCAGCCTCCATGGTCCCTAGTTATATAGAAAAAAATATCAAAAATTTTATATATATATACACATGTGGACAAAATTGTTGGTACCCTTTGGTTTCAATGAAAGAAAAACTCACAATGGTCACAGAAATAACTTTAATCTGACAAAAGTAATAATTTTAAAAAATTATATAAATGTTAACCAAT
>QMIH01000290.1:373138-412854 GCA_003987875.1 Clarias batrachus
TATATGTATGTATGTATGTATGTATATGAGAGAGAGCCTCTTATACAAGTATATAAAAAAAAAATCAAGGACCATCTGGCCAATCAGATTAGAGAAACCAACTGAACGACGGTATAAATGATTGTGGTATAAATATCTTAACTTTTTCTTTGGCTTTTCCTTTGCTATAGGAAACAATCTCAGAAAACCTGCTAAATGCAGCGGACAACGTACAGAGTGCGCTACTGGCTGGTGTAAGCGTCGACCAAGAGCCCATCATCGTTAGCACCTCTGAGATCAGTGTGTATGTAAACAGGTAAGCTTTAAGCAATAGCACAAGTGAGATCAGCCTGGGTGAAAACATGAATTCTTATTTACACATAGAACATACTGTACATAATAAAACTTCGAAATAAGATATGGCTTTCTATCCACTATAAAGAGTCAGATACCAGKCTGAGGTGTAACCAAGCAGACCCAGTAAGGGAGGCAGAATTAAAATAATGACATCATGATCGTGGCTAATGTATAATATGTGTTATAAGGACAATTTGGGAGAAAGCACATTCCATTCATTGACTGTAAATATTAAATAGAAACCCCCCATCTCCGTCTGTATTTACTGGTTCTTCTAAAGCTAAAAATAGAGATCTTTCCATGTTTACAGTTTCACAATCCTGGTTAGTCGCACACATGGTCAATGCTTGCAAAATATCACTTGGTCAACAGAGACTTTCAACTGTATTGAAATGTGTTTAAATTTCATTTCATCAGAATGTCACCAGTGGCACTTCAGAAGCAGCCCTTCAGTATCGAGCACAACAGCTCAGCCAGCTTTGTGCTTCCGTCTTTGGGTCCTAATGTGTTACCTTCAGAAGAGCCAGTGGATGTGCGGGTGTGAATTTCACTGTAATACTTTGTGATTGTCTCTTTGTACCAACAAAGCACTTGCTCTATCTTTTTTTATTTTATCCTTTGAATAGTATATTAAGTTTATTTTATTGTTTCGTTTATTTCGTGTTCTTGTCTGGCCATAGATGCTAAGTTTCGCGATAAACCCTTTCCCCTGGAGAGAAGGCGAGCCTATAAATGGAGCGGTGGCATCTCTATCCATCACTCGAGAGAATGGATCTGTTATCCCTGTATCAAATCTCACTGAAGAGATTGAGGTAAAAATGATTGAGACTTTTACAAGGTTGTTCAAGTCAAACGTTTGATTGTGCAGAATAACAGAACACAGTTATGAGGGTAAAAACTACCTCTATTTCTCTATATAACCCCTTCTACACCATTGCACTTACAGTATCCCAGTGTTTCACTAATGCTTGGATACCATCAAGGTAGAAAGTTTTCTCATTACACCAAAGCCATGATTGGAGCGCCTGCTTCATGTCTGAAATGGTGGCCTACTGGATACTCTTTTAATGGCTCAAACTTGTGAAAATGACTTGGGGATGTGGCAATAACTTGCAGCCAAGATCTTGTATTGTGCAAGTGGTATTGGTGGATGATTGTGTGTCCAGTTCCCAGAGACAGGTGTGTCCCTCTCGCAGGTTGGTGACAAGTTATCCATCAGATTTCAAGGATCAGGGGTTCCACCGCAGTGGTATCCAAACCACTATCTATGAATATACAGCCTTCTTTAGAACATTGGCAACATGTCCCAGATTGACTTGAACCCCCCCCATGCAGTGTAGCTTTTTCAACATCGATAAACATGTTCATGAAAGCAGTAATGTCTATGAACTTGTATAGTTGGTATTTCTGTTTGTGTTGTTTTGTTTAACAGATTATCTTACCACGACAAGAGGCTGAAGTTAACAGCACGTTTCTGGACTTGGGGAACTACAGTACCTTGGTCATTAACGTGACCACACCAAACATATCTCTGGTTTTAAAGCTGGACCCCTCAGACGAGATACCTTTACATTTACTGCTGGGTTTTGAACACTTCCCGAACAACACTCACCACAAGACGATGATCCAGCTCCCTCAACCAGGAAATTCAACAGGTCATTCCCCTATATTTAAACAGAACCTTAAAGAACTAATACTAATAATCGTTACTATAAAAATATGATCTCCAGTGCCATGCAAATTTTGTAAAGAAATTTAAATCGTTTTAATTCCTATGCTAGCCAATTTTCGATCTGCTTAACAGTTTACTACATTACCCACAATACCATGTGATCCACTAATAGTGGTGCCAGTGGGATTGAACCCTGGCCTTATCTCTACCCAAAAAATATAGTAGATGCAGCGGCATTTTAGTCACTCCATTTGACAAGCATCCCCTCACATCTCACGTCTTGTAGAAGTCCAACAAATCCTGGGCTTCTCATAAATATGACATAGGACATCATATCCCCATGTGGCATCAGAATAGCCGACAAACACTTACTAATTGTGGGAATAATGGAAATCCAAATGCCAACCCCTATGTTAGCACCAGAATCGCTAATTACAACACAAATATTTCAGCATATACATATTTCAGTTGTCTCAGAGTGGGGTTCTGCTTTGAGAACTTAAATTAAAATGTATAATGATTGTGATTGTGTTTGTGCAATGTAGAAGAGAGGTATGCATGGGTGCTGGACCCCAGGGATGTAGAACTGGAAGTAGGGGTTTACTATCTTCTGGTGAGGCCTATTACCCAAGCGGGTGTAAACTCCTCAAATGCCTCGGTCTTCATCACATCGATAGCTGCTCAGTGTAAATACTGGGATGAGACTGAAACCAACTGGAGTGACCACGGCTGCAGGGTAAGTTAAATTCAGATTCTCAAAAAAAGACTAAATCTAGAGAGAATATATACTGTAGAAGCATTTACCTTTCCACTTATMTGTCTTTGTAGGTTGGCCCTCGCACCACACCACTGATTACCCAGTGCCTGTGTACACATTTGACATTTTTTGGCAGTTCATTTTTTGTCATGCCCAACCTGGTTGACGTGTCCCGGACTGCTGAACTTTTTGCCACGTTTGTTAATAATCCTGTTGTGGTGTGTTTCGTTGGTGCCATATTCCTTGTCTACCTCATGGGTGTGGTTTGGGCCCGAAGAAAGGACATCCAAGACACAGCAAAGGTGGCCATCTTTATCGTCTAAGCAACTATTAATATAAAAACAATGTGCATATTATTTACTGAGATATCAATGACATGATTGGGGTACCATTTGTATCTGAGTCATATTACATTTACAAATATACATRTAATGTAAAAGAAATTTTAAATGTGGCAGGAGTAGCTCAGTGGTTAAGGTGTTGGCCTAGTGATCAGAAGGTCCCAGGTTCAAAACCCAGCATTACCAAGCTGCCACTGTTAGGCCCTTGAGCATGACCCTCAACCCTCAATAAGTGTAAGTCAATCTGCATTACGCTGTAAATGTAAACATGTTTAAAGTAAAGTTCACCGTGATCTCACTCACTCATCATCTATACAGCTTAATACTATATTCAGTATCATGGGGGCCTGGAGCCTATCCCAGGAGACTTGGTCATGCAAACTCCATGTGCACAGAGACAGGAATCGAACCTGGACCCTGGCGGTGCAAGGCGACAGTGCTAGCCACTACACCACTGCCTTCATCATGACCTATGCATAGATAACAAATTAACCCCTAAATTAAGTCTGTTTAGAGAAATCCTTACCAGTATTATACCCGTAATATACATCCCATACAAGTTGCCTATAACAACGTTACCTTGAAATACCCATCCCTCTGTCTGTCCATTATCTATACTACCTGTCCTGTGTAGGGTTACACCCTATTTCAGGGAGCTTAGGGCACAATGCAGGACACAACCTTGATGAGGTGCCATACCAGTACAGGGTCACAACACRCACAGAGTCACACATGCAATCATACACTACAGGTTGTATTGCAGATACCAATCAACCTACTATACAATGCATGTCACTGCACTGTGGACAAGAGRCGAGTATCAGACCCCCAACATTGAAGGCATGAAGCAGCAGTGCTAATCACTACGACACCATGCCAACCACATTGAAATATGATTATTAAAAAACATAAAATCATATTTTTCACATCGATCCATTCAATGCATGCTTATCATGCATGAGACAGGTTTTCCCATGAGTTATGCATTATAGGCTAGGTTTAAAAATATATATATTTTATTATATTCACTTAACCCTGTTACATCATGACATTCACACTTTTCAAATATTTGGAACGTTCCACAAGTCTTAGGAGTCTGCACTGAAGAAATGATCTATAAATATTATAAATTTAATGATAAGAACAAGATGTGTACAGAGGTACAATTTTTGTTTCTCAACTTTTATTTTGAAAGTAAATTATTTATATAGAGGGAAAAAATCTGAATGCTAGATAGCTACATTGATATACAGTGGAACCTTGGATTACGAGCATAATTCGTTCCGGAAGCAGGCTCGTGTTCCAAAACACTCATAAACCAAATCAAGTCTTCCCATAAGAAATGATAAACTCAAATAATTCGTTCCACAGCCCAAAAACATAAATACAGAAAAATAATTAATACAATATATAAAGTAAAAATAAAACAAATTAACCTGCATTTTACCTTTAAAAAAAAGTTAAAATAAATCCCAACAGATAAGTCTATCTGTGTGTGTGTGGAATTAGCCCTTTCCCTCGCCTCGTCTTACACATTTGAACTCCTCCTCCCTCCCCCCACCTCGTTTTTTTAAGTTTCACAACAAACACACACTCAACGGAAACACTGTTTTACTGGGAAAAAATAAATCTCTCTAATGAGCGCACACTAATGTAATCACTGCTGTAAAGTAAAAAAAAACAAAAACAAATGAACCAGCACCTTACCTTTGAAAAGAATCGCGACAGAGCAGAGTTTCTGTGTAGAGCAGAGTATGTGTGTCTGTGTGAAGCCGGGGAGGGTGGGGTGTAAAGGCTAGAGAGAGTGTGTGTGTGTTGGTGTCAAAAAACTCGGCACTCGTAAACCAAGACATGCTCGTTTTTCAAGTCAAAATTTATTAAAAATCTTTGCTTGTCTTGCAGAACACTCGTAAACCAAGTTACTCGCAATCCGAGGTTCCACTGTATTTGCCAATTGCTAAAGCCACCGTGTCACTTTAAAAAACCTGTAACTTGATCCTTTTACTGTAAAAGGCCACTGCAGCCAAAGCATCAAAGAAACCTTGTAAAAAAATGGCACCCTTATCACTGAATCGCCTTCATATTTTTTTATCTGAAGATAATATTCATGCATGATTTTTTATGTATGATGTAATATGATTTTAAAGGTCAAAGTCACATTGCTRGAAGACAACGATCCCTTGGCTGAATATCGCTACTTACTGACCATCAGCACTGGGCATCGTCGGGGAGCTTCTACATCCTCTCAGGTTCGTATGTCTGCCTCATGAACGTTCAATCAGGAACAGTGTTTTAGTGACCTTAAATAATTCCCACTGCTTCCACAGATTACAGTGACGCTACTGGGCTCTGAGGGAGAGAGTGAGCCCCATCATCTAACTGATCCGGACAAGCCGGTATTTGAAAGAGGAGGAGTGGACATGTTCCTCCTCACTACCCCTTTCTCACTTGGAGAGCTGCAGAGCATCAGATTATGGCATGATAATTCTGGGAAGCATCCTGCTTGGTAAAAAAAATAAAAAACTGCACTCCCAAGCCGTGACATTTATTAAATTAGATATACATTAGATATATTATATCACACTACTCTGCTGTTGGTTATTTTCCTATAACTGCATGTTTTATTCCACACATTCATTTCATATTGAGTGCATGCTTTTAATGTCTGCTATTCAGGTATGTTAACAAGGTCATGGTCCAAGATCTGGAGACGGGCCAAAAGTGGCATTTCTTATGTAGTTCATGGCTGGCCATTGATGTAGGGGAGTGCACGCTGGACAAAGTGTTTCCTGTAGCAACAGACATGGACTTAAAAAGGTTTAGGTGAGTAACTTCAAGTAACTATTTATAAAAATGTTGCCTTTGAAGATGCACTGCATAGCCAAAAATATGGGGTCACCCAAGCATTCAACATTCCATTCCAAATGTATGGATATTTACGGTTGAGCTGGGCTACCTTTACTGTTATAATAACCTAATTCTTCCTGGGAAGGCTTCCCACTAGATTTAGGAACATGGTTTTGACAGGGTCTGTGCTTATCAAGACAGAGGAGCGCAAAAGAGTTGAGAGTTGATGTTATTCAAGAACGGGTGTGYAACCGTCATTCCAGTTYATCTCAAAGGTGTTCATTGGGGTTAAGATCATGGTTCCGTGCAGGCCAGTTAAATTCCTTGACATCAACCATCTTCATGGATTTCAGCTTAATTCACTCACTCACTCATCATCTATACCGCTTAATCCTGTATTCAGGGTCACGGGGGGCCTGGAGGCTATCCCAGGAGACTTGGGGCACATGGCAGGGTACACCCTGGACAGGGTGCCAATCCATCACAGGGCACAGACACACACAAATACACATACACTCACTCATTCACACACACACTACGGGCAATTTGGGAATGCCAATTAGCCTAACCTACATGTCTTTGGAATGTGGGAGGAAACCGGAGTACCCRGAGGAAACCCACCAAGCACAGGGATGGGAATCGAGCCTGGTCGGTGATCAAACCCGGCCCCTGGCGTTGCAAGGCGACAGTGCTAACCACTACACCACCGTGCCGCCCCAGCTTAGTTCAAGGAATCTTAATGCTATCCCAACAAAGACGTTCTAGACAATTGTGCATGTCCGATTTTGTGGTCACAGTTTGGAGACAGCCACCATATGATATGAGGGTCAGGTGTTCAAGTACTAATGGAAATATAGTGTACACTATTGATTTACCATCAGAAGTTATGATCCATTTARAATATACTGTATATGCTTTTCTTTCAACAGTAATCTGTTTTTTATGAAAACCACCAAGGATTTCCAAGACGGTCACATCTGGTTTTCAGTGATCAATCGGCCACCCAATAGTAACTTCACTCGAGTTCAGCGTGTTTCATGTTGTTTCTCTCTGTTGCTCTGCACCATGCTGACCAGCATCATGTTCTGGGGGATTCCCACTGACCCCTCTGAGCAGACCATGGACCTGGGTAATGCATCTTTATGTCCGTTTATTTCTTCATCATGACAATTTGAATCACTTTTAATTAAGAATCATGCTTTGTTCACTTCTAACTATAGGTAAGATCGAGTTTACCTGGCAGCAAGTGATGATTGGGTTTCAGAGCTCCATCATTATGTTCCCCATCAACCTTCTTATTGTGAGCATCTTCAGAAACGTTCGACCGAGAGAACGGAGGACAGTTCAAACTCCTAAACAGTCGAAGACTGATTCTGTGAAGCAAGGAAAAACAGGGCGGGTGTCGCCAAACCAACCTCCTTCTTCTCCACCGAGTGACCATAAGGAGATCACACCACATGCTGTAATCAAGGTACACAAGCGTACACTGACAGTTAAACTAAAWTGAGATTCGCCATTTTATGGAATATCTTAAATATTTGTTGTATTTGCTCTTAATATTTTAGGACATCAAAAGGATAGCCCAATCACTCTCCAAGGCTATGAGGAGCCCCTTACCAAGGATTGACCCCGAGAAAATGGATATCAATGACCTTCTGTCACTAGTCGAAGATATCATTTGTCAGCAGAACCGTGTAGGCGGCGAGTTTTACTCTAATGCCTCCAAAAAGGAGATGTCTATCTCTCTGGGAGCTGTAAATCTTCATGGTATGAAATTTAAGAATTGAACAAAGTTTTTAAAAAATGGACAAAAGATCACCTTTATTTCTGTAAAAACATGCTGTAGGATCATTTTGTTCCTTTTGCTACATTACCAGAGAGGAGCCCTGAGCAGATGCAGAAAGAGAAAAATAGCATCTACAGGCAGTATCTTTATAAACAACTCCAAAACGTGGAGAAAGAGCTGAGGCTGCTGGGTCCTTCCAGATTCTCTAAACCGGAGAGCTACGTTCAGGCAGTGCTGCAGGTTCAAGGCATGAAACGTTCACTAGAGCCATATCTCAACTCCAGCGCTAACAGGGACCAGGATTCTTGCAGCTCCAGTCTGGGGAAGGACCATGATGGTGGTAAGAAGTGCTGTCAGAAAGGCTTGCCTTGGTGGTTTGTGTTTGTTGCCTGGATCCTTGTTGCAGCCACCAGTGGAGTGTCGGCGTATTTCACCATGATGTACGGGCTGACTTATGGAATGGAACGCTCTGTCAGCTGGCTCATTTCCATGCTTGTGTCATTCTTTGAGAGCCTCTTCATTACCCAGCCTATAAAGGTAACATATCCTGATTCATCTGCCTCTTTTTCTATTAAGCAGAATCAAAACTTCAAAACTTGCTGTCTTTTTATTCAGGTGCTTGGGTTTGCCGTCTTCTTTGCGCTGGTTCTAAAGAAAGTTGATCAAGAGGAATATAGCGATGTTCCAATTGAAGGCGTTCTATCAAGTACAGGTAAGAAGATCTGAAGAAAGTTTTCCAAGATGTGTACTGGCACATACATCGTGGTCAATCTTAACCTTTGGTTAACGTCTGTGGATGTTTCCTCCATGACCGTATGGGATTCATCCAGGTTCTTTGGTTCCTTTAAACCTTCCAGAACCAGTCCAGTAGGTGTCCTGGCTATACTAAATTACTCCTAAGTGTCAATGAGTGTGTGAAGGTGTGTATTTATTTTCCCCTTCAATGAACACGAGATGGGTATTCCAACCAAGATCTACCATAGTGCGGACCAGAACAAAGCGATTACTAAGAAATAAATGAAAGAATAAAGAACATTCATCAATGTTATGCTCCACAGATGATCCCGATGGGATATGCATTGCCAGGAGGGACAGCACATGCAGTTTCTATCAGCCTCCTCCTCCCTCTGACATTGAGAAGATGAAGAGCAACATGATCAAAGAACAGAAAGTCTTTGCACTTATCAGGGAGATTCTCAGTAAGAAGAGCATATCTGTAGTGTAATGGTTTTACATTTAAAGTGACGTGTAAGACATCTGTTTCATTTACAGTTTACTTTGGCTTCCTGTGGATGCTACTCTTGGTGGCTTACGGTCAGCGAGACCCAAATGCTTACTATCTCACGCAACACATCCAGCAGAGCTTCAGGAACGGCATCACTGACAGCATGAACTGCAAAGATGTGTTGACCTGGACAAACACCACCCTCCTAAATAACGTTTTTGGAAAACGACCAGGTACTTATAATATTAAGCTCTATATAAAGTGAGTACCCGCCTTGACCAAATACAGTATGTTGATGAAGTCTTATTTCGGTCATTATTGTTAGGCTTCATCACAGATGGAAACTCTAAGCTTGTAGGTAATGCTCGACTCCGGCAGGTTCGAGTGCACAAGAACTCCTGCAGGACCTCCAGCTTCATGAGTCGCTCCATTCAGGACTGCCATGCTTCATACTCTTGGGAAGTGGAAGACATGGGCTCCTATGATCCAGGTTGGAACAGGTCAAATGATGTAAACCTGTCAAGGAGTCTCCTCATGCCATGGCGGTACCAAACCCAGTCCAGACTGAGGACACACCCTATCTGGGGTAGGGTGGCTTTCTACAGAGGTGGGGGCTTTGTTGTGGATCTGGGGCCTAACAAAGAAAACGCAAGCAGGTATGTCATACTAATGTGCAGGAATGAGGACGAGCTTGGAATATTGTGTAACGGATTTTTTTTAGATATAGTTACTACACTTGTCTGTCATGGGTTTCTTTAAGTTCATGTATGGAGAAAAAAGTAGACAAAGCTTTTCGCTAACATTTACTCGAACATTCAGGTGAAACTTCCATTTTCAAAATATGATGGCAAACTGGTAAATTAATTATGGGCTGGCATGATGCCAATTTGTCAGTACATCTTTTCCTGTACCACAGCAGTTTGCCTACAATTAAAAAAAAAAAAATCAGCAATGCATTCTATACGGTGGCCGTGAAGTGCAAAAGAAATTAACAAAACTGAAAACAAAATAACATTCAAAGACAAAATAACAAAACCGAAAACAAGATAGAAAATTCAAAACCAAATTAACAAAACCGAGAACAAAATAACAAATTCAAAATCAAAATATCAAAAACAAAAACAAAATAACAAACTAAAAATCAAAATAGCAAAGCCGAAAACAAATTAACAAAACGCAAAACAAAATAACAAATTAGTTTTAGGTTTTGTTATTTTGTTTTTGAATGTTTTATTTTGTTTTGGGTTTTGTTATTTTGATTTGGGTTTTGTTATTTTGTTTTTGAATGTTTTATTTTGTTTTGGGTTTTGTTATTTTGGTTTTGGTTTTGTTGTTGTGGTTTTTAATTTATTTTGTTATTTTGTTAACTTGTTTTGCACTTCTTGGCCACCGTAATTCTAACCACAAGTGCGTTCAAGTCAAACTGGGATTATTGACTGAAGAATACCAGACTAAACTACTTTTATTTCTCTCTATAATCCCTGATACATACTAGTACACCTATCCCAGTGTTTCACTAGTGTTTGTAATACATCAAGGTCAAACGGTTTCCTGGTACACTGGCGCCATGACCGGGCTGTCTGCCTCACGGCTGAAATGCTGGCCTTCCAGGAACTCCTTTAATGTCCCGAACATGTGGAAATGGCCCGGAGCGAAATCAGGACTGTACAGTTGATGTGGCAATAACTCCTAGCTATGTTCCTTTAATGTGCATGTTGTGTTGATGAATGATTGTGTGTACAGTTCCCACAGACAAATGCATCTCTTCTGCAAACTGGCAAGTAATCCATTGATTTTTAAAGATCTGGTGTTCCGCAGAAAACAACTGTAGTGGGCCCTAAGACACTTTGGCTTGGATCGTCCATCATGGACGTACCGGCGTCTTTACAAAGTTTGCATCATTCATATGTTTTACTGCAGCTAGAAGTCTTCACGAAATGTCAATCGGTTTAACGCCTTCGTTAACGACTAATTTCATCATAGCGCCCCTTGAAACTTTTGGAGCCGCTTCTCCACTACTGTTCATTTAGTTGTATTTAGAACTCTGAAATATATCCTCAACCCCAGTGTTTCCCTTCACAGTTTGCTTCAGTACCTTTTTGACAACGTTTGGGTGGACAAATACACTCGGGCTATCTTCGTGGAGCTCACAGTGTATAATGCGAACGTCAACCTCTTCTGCATGGTCACACTGATGTTTGAGACCACAGCAGTGGGTGAGTCTCATCCTTTATGTGTGTGTTTGTGCAAATTTTTGGTTTTGTTGGATTATATTAGGGCCTAGAGGTTCATGAGTGTTTGGTTTTATAGGAGCATTTCAGTATCGCAGTGACCTGCAAAGTGTCCGCCTTTATCAGTCGGCTGGTGGTTTTCATATTTTCATGGTGGCCTCCGAGACCATCTATTTCCTCTTCATTCTTTATTACATGTTTCAGCAGGTCAGTGCCCTGTGAAAAGCTTGAGAATGGTTCATTTTATGATGCAGTACAATCATATCAGGAAATGTGGACAAAATAAGAAAGACATCCTGTTTTTTATTTTTGAACAGGGCAAGCTTATGAAACAGCACAAGTGGGAATACTTTAGGAGCAAATGGAATCTTCTGGAGCTAGGCATTATTATTTTAAGCTGGAGTGCACTGTGTGTTTTCATCAAGAGGAAGCTGTTGGGGAACCGGGACATCGAGTACTATCAAACCCACAAAGACCAGTGAGTGCATTCAGCCATTTAATCCCTTAGATTTAAGATATGAAAATAAGCGATTATGCCTTAATCAGTTATTTTCAGCTTTTCCACATTTGCCTGTCGTATATCTCCAGTAACCCTGTGCCAAATCCTGTTCCAGACATGCTAGCTTTTATGAAACTGCCACAGCAGATGGAGTTCTTGGATACCTGATAGCTTTTCTGGTTTTGCTGGCTACGGTTAAACTGTGGCACCTACTGCGCCTCAACCCCAAACTGCAAATGATCACCGCAACGTTGCGCCGGGCGTGGAACGACATCTCTGGCTTCCTCATCGTCATGACGATTATGTTGTTGGCTTACTCCATTGCTGTAAGGGATTTGACATTGAATTTGATTAGTATATTAGTGTATGCTTATCAACTCYAACAAGCTTTATCGCTTCATCTTATTTTGCTCAGATCAGATTTAATAACGGATAAAGACAGAAAATCTAAATCATTCTCATCTGGTTCATCCTTCCACAGTGTAATTTAATGTACGGTTGGAAGCTTTATTCATACCACACTCTTCTCCATGCTGCCAAGACCATTGTAAGCTTACAACTGGGGATCTTCAACTATGAAGAGGTACGTGATATCATCTTTGAAATGAACATCAATAACGATGATGATGATGATGATGATGAACCTCAATGATTAATTCAATTTTTTTCCCAAAAAAAAAAAAAAAACCCACAAAGGTTTTGCATTACAATCCTGTTCTTGGTGCATTTGTGATTGGGTCTTGCATCATCTTCATGACTTTCGTGGTTCTAAACCTCTTCATATCTGTTATCCTGGTGGCATTTTCTGAAGAACAGTTACATCATAAGGTACCTCCCCCCCCCCCAACAACTATACGAAGAACATTTTTAATTTTTAACCAACCCTTTTTAAAAATTTGCCCCTCCTCTTTAGCCATCTGAAGAGGAGGAAATCGTAGACCTGATGCTGATGAAGATATGCAGCCTTTTGGGAATCAAGGTTAAGAAGAAGCAGTTGCTTGAGGAACCAAAAGCAGCACCTTTCACTGTATCATAAAGGTCTGATTGAGATGAAAGGATTAATGTAGTACATGAAGTGGATAATATAAGCTTTTATGTAATGCTCTTTTTGTCTTTGGAAATTGTAGTACTATTAATATCCCAGTGAACAAAGCTGTAATTATATTTAAAAGCTTAATGTGAAAGGAGTGTAGGCCTTTATTGTATAAGCTGTTGAACGTAGCACTTTGGATTTCTGTACACGGAACTGCTTGATTTATTTCCGGTGTCCTTATTAAAGAACAATCATAAGGTCTACAAGCCTTGGTCTGTGGGGACAGGTTTTTTTATTTTTAGGGCCCAAGCACTATGACGTCAGACCTGTGTCATAGTGAGTGAATTATTTTCCTACGGATTTTTTGCAAACTTTTTGGGGGTCCCGGGCGTAGCATGGGGCCCTCACATGAGATTTTGCTGCATAGCTTGTACACACGTGAAACCCCTGCACACATTTAGAACTCATTTGAGCTAAACAACTTTCACATTGCATGTCATTGGCTCRTCATCAATTTTGTGTCATTTGCCAAAATGAATTAAAGGAATCTGATATCATCTATACCACTTAATCCTTTGTTGCAGGGGCGCCTCGAGCTTATCCCAGGAGGCCTATGGAACGAGGCGGGTTACACCCTGGACAGTGTTCCTTTCAACTAGCTTTTATTTGCTTGTGTAGCATAGAAGTATGTTTAAGTCATGGCATGCCTCAATCTTGCTAAACCTGTTAAGTCAACCAAATTTATACCATATGTGCTGATGATTTCTTAAATCTGATTGGTCAGATGGTGTTGCTTCATTTCCTGTACGAGCTGCTTGGGCAGTAGTCCTAGTTGTAATATCTTAGAGGCTATCTGGGACCTTCTGAACCGTAGTCCAATGCCTTAACCACTTTTAAAGAAAACTGAATGAACGTTGTATCAAGTTTTCTGTAAGGTGTTTAAAATTACTGTTAGGAGTCTCCAGTGGCTGTGCTTTATAATAGTTTTCCAACACAGGATATCTTATTTACTTTAAGCCAAAGAAGAGGCTGACGGTGAACCGTGTTTAGAGGTGCTAGATTGTAAATGGTAATAGGAACTTGTTTGATTTTATGACCAACATTAAATGTGACTATGAACAGATGGTAATATTGGCAAACTGCTGTGGTACAAGAATAAARATCTACTATGATATTACTTTGTTTTCCTACAACAGCATGACACTTTTTAATGTTGTAAAACGTGTTGAGATCATTTTCAAATGACACCATATCATCAAAAAAGCCAGTGAAGTTATTTTTCTTTTTAATGTCATATATAGATGGTTCATCCATACATCAACCAAATGCTTGAGACCTTCACAATCCAGCCCAATTGTACATGCGGCAATTATTTACTCAACCCTTCAGTGCTCTTTATGTAATGTCCTAAATTGAACACCAAGAGCATTCATTTTTTTCTGGAACTTTAAACATTTCCATTATAAGCAGTAGTAGTACTGCTCCTCCACCAAAAGCGAATTCATCGGACAACCAGACATCATGGGACAACCTGCCTGCCAAGTAACAAAGTTACAGGTACTCCGTTTTAAATAGCTTCAATTGTGTTTTTAAAAAAAATTTGAGTCTGATACAGAAGGCTAAGAGACCTGAACAATATGAAAGTGCTAGTTATTAATTTACAGATTTCAGGCATCACATAGTGCTATGACAAGTATCCAATATGCTACATTTGAATACACATTTGTCACCTTACAAATGCCTCTGGTTGGTTGTCCAGGCTGCTTAAAAATTAAGAGCCTTTGCTTGTATATACAATAACATGATTTCCATTTATGCAGAAAAAAAGTGGACACTCTACTGCCAGAGGTATAATCTTAAAGAGGCCGTTTGGCCAGAACAGTGAAAATGATGAGATTCAGTCCCACTAACAATTTCGATTATTTAAAGCCCCCGATGCATGTAGGTGGGAAGAAAAAGAGCTGCCGTCATGGTATCCCTCTTGTAAATGGATTCCATAAGACAACATTGTTCAGAGCTTCTTTTGTTTTTCGTTTTTATCTCTTGAAAAGTTCATGGTTTATTTTTCCCAGCCATTGGTTGCATTTGGTTGCCTTCCCCACATCTTCTGGTGCTGTCTAGATTGATAGTCAGATTGAAGAGTGAGTGAGAAGAACCAGTTCTGGAACCACTACTTGAGGGAACAACACAAGCTTTTTTCACTTCACTACAATCAGTCACAGGGTAAGAAAAGGGGAGGAAAAGGGAGGAAAAGTGAGGACTCAATTCATCCCAGGGGCGCTGCCACCAAAGTTGAAAGTGGATGGCACCACCGGAACTGTGAATTTGTAACCCCCGTGTTTCTCGATCATCTTTGATTCTGGAACCATAGAGGAAGATGTACATGAAAAATTCAGATTACACTTATGAACCTAATTACTTTACCATTAGTAAAAATAATGAGGCGGATTTAACACCGATTTTATTAAAGGACTAACCTTTGAGGCAAAAAAAAATCAAGCATGCAAACTGAAATATGGTCAATGATGCTATATCAATAATGTTAAACATTACTGTTAAATACAACACTTTTCTGAGATTTTGCAATATCCAAATTTTATACAATTTTTTTTTTTCAGACATTAAAACTAAAAGTACTATTGAACTTAAAATAGGTTTGCATCCTGGTGCTGCCATAGCCTGAAATGCAAGGAGTCGAAGAACACACAATTGACTATACTCTCTGATAAGAGAATAAGATCTCTTGTACACAATCACTAAACAATCAATCATGTGCAGCTGGCTTCATGTTTCTCAGAGAAAGTGAGTGGGAATTAGCTAACCATTTATTCAAGTATCACAATATGTACATCATATACATACATATAACCCTGACTCGAAACAAACGCCATTTACTACGGCTTACCATGTGCTGCTCGTCTCTGATCCGCAAGTGTGCTGATGTCCTGAAGGTGTTTACCCTGCTCTTCATCCAAAGTCTGAGTAAGCGCCTGGTACCATGTGGGATCTTGGCTTTGGATATCTACAGAAAAACCACAGAGTTACTTAGAGTATCAGTTCAACAGTTTGAAAAATAAAGAGAGGGGGGAAAAAAGGGCCAGAGCTCTTACTCTGTAATATGGCTTTGAAGATCTGGTACTCGTCAACAGGATTCTCGTCATCATCGACAGCCGTGGTGTATCCCTCTAATGCAGTCTCTTCGGCATCGTCTTCCTCCCACTCCTCATCATCGCCATCTTCTCCTGCTTGCTTGGCAAGCATTTCGAGGTATTCTTGCCCTTCGTCGTCRATGTCATCCTCGTCGCTTCCGAGTTCAGCTAAGAATGTAAAAACAAGATAACATCAACACACGCACCTTTAAACACAAGAGATGTGTCGATAGCATTTTCACATTACGTACTATTCTCATCCTCCTCTTCTGCGTCTTCGTCATCATCGTCATCATCGTTCTCGTGCTCAGCTCTGCAGGCGTAGGCCCTCTTCAAGCCGTTAAACAGCAGGATGGCAGCAGGGACAAGCTGTCCAGCTACTTGATTGACAGCCTGTGGCCTCTGCTCCAGACCCATTAAAGCACACAAGCCTAATACGCACATCTTTCGGTCATGAAGCCTACAAGGGAAATTAAAGAACTTCTGTTAACATAGAAGCTTAGACACAGCGTTTGGCATAGTGCGTACGAAAAAAAAAGCTCAATTTAGCAGCTTTTCACTAAAAAAAAAAAAGGGTTAAATAAATTAAAAGTGTCTACAGGCAACTTGAAACACAAGTATGCTTGTTCAACTTTTACAGTTGGTTCAAATCATAATTAAAAATCACACTTCAGGTCTGCTTGGTATAATAAGGGACTTTGTACTTGTACTAAGCGATTTCTCTGGCTTCCACCATACACAATGCTTTGAGTTGCATTTCAGACAGCTCCGTGTTGTGTGTTTGTTTTAGCGCTGGCTGGCTAGTTATAGCTAGCTTTTTGTAGCTTGAATCACCATGTGAATCACCCATGGCAGGGGGGGAAATATAATAAAGGGTGGGAATAAGAGACTGCATTAAAGTATGAGATCACCTCCAGCACCACAGCTCAAATAAACATAAAAGKWACATCTCATTGTTGCCGTCGATGAGATTTTACGGATTTTGGAATTGTTATTTTAATCCAGAACAAGACAAGACAGAGATGGAAACTTGATTGAATTTACTTTTACTAAATAAATTTCCACCAGCTGCAAATATACCCTGAGTAATAATAAAGACTCAAGATTATGAATAAGCTGCTACTCTATTTTTAAAATTCATGACTAGGATGCTAAGAAGGGAAGTTATGATAATAGTTATTAATAAGAACATTACATTTCCCTATACAATAATTGAGGTCCAATATTTGTAGCTTATTTAGCAAGCGTATAAAAAGCAGACAAGAGGGGCCTCCGAGTGGCACAGTGGTAAAGCGCTCGCCCCATCATCCGAAAATCGCCAGTTCGGGGAGGGATGAGAGGTACTTAGTGCTCCCACATTAATCACGGCTCTACAGCCAATCAGGGGCGACTGTGCGCTCACGTGGATAGCGCTCTCCGAGTGTCTTACGCCGCCCCCAGTGGTGCGTGAGCAAGCAGTTCGAAAGGATGCGGTCGGCAGGCGCCGCGTCACGTGGTTCGGAGGAAACACGTGATAATCTTCGGCCCTACCGGCCGAGTTGTAGTAGTAGCTTAATGTGGAGACCCCTAGTGACAGGGAGGAATTGGCCACAACTACATTAGGCAGAAAATCGGGGGAAAAAATCCAAAAAAAAAAAAGCAAACAAGATATTATTTTGCCTTTCACTTACAGTGAAGCTTCTTTACAGGGTATATAGATCTTAACATAATAAAAAAATACTTGGCTGCACTTGAGGTTGAGAGATCTGTGTTTGGGTACAATATGCACTGTTCCCAGTAATTGAAATGAACTGGAACCTTGGGGTCAAGTGTACTCAGATCTCTGCCCAAGTCCCTAATGTGAAAGTACCCTCGGACCACTGAGACTGAGAAGACTCAAAAATAAATCACAGATACAATGATAACAATAGAGGATTGTTATTTCTAAAAAAAAAAAAAACCTTAAGCAAACTGATACAATTGTGATTTAAATGAGTAATGAAAGCTACAAGGCAAGTACCCGAGGAAGCAGTCGACATCCTTGAGCCACTGAGAGATAAAATGGTTGGTGATGGGCTCTGTGTTGTTGGGGAAGCGCAGATTCTCCAGCGTGTTGAGCAGCAGAAGAGGGTTATAGTAGAGTGCAGCGATGGCCACCTGCAAGCACATGGTCCTCAGCTCACTCGTCTTCACCTCTCGCGTCAGACGCTCCAGAGCTGTGGTCACGAACAGGGGAACCACCTGCACAGACATTTACAACAACATTGGCTTTTCTTGGGCAGAGTTATTATGAGAAACTATGGATTRTGCAGCGGGTAAAAAGCATGGCAGGTTTAAGGTACCTGGTCAATGCCACGCCCTTTGCACTGCAGGATGACGACTTCAAGGAGCTTAGCAGCATGGCACTCGGGATCCTCTCCTGGGTCGCCTGAGAGAACCTGATTATTTTTTTAAAAAAAGAAAAGAAATCCACAATTTTAAAAATCAGAATTAAACAACACTAATGATAAAACTGTTAAATAGAGATATAATAAGCAAATTACTAAATATAAATAAAAAATCTGTCCTGTGTAATCCTTCTCACCACTTAAATTCATTGTTATTCAAAGACAGTGGAACCTCAGGGATTGCGAAAAACTCGGTTTACGAGTGTTCCGCAAGACGAGCAATGATTTTAAAAAAAAATACAAATTCGACTTGAAAAACGAGCATGTCTTGGTTTACGAGTGCCAAGTTTTTTCGACACCGACACACACACACACTCTCTCTCTCGCCTTTACACCCCCCCTCCCCCCGGCTTCACACAGACACGCACACTCTGCTCTACACAAACTCTGCTCTGTCTAAGGTGCTGGTTCATTTATTTGTTGGGATTTTTTAAAAACTTTTTTTAAAAGGTAAAGTGCAGGTTAATTTGTTTTATTTTTACTTTATATATTGTCTTAATTATTTTTCTTTATACATTTTCTGGGCTTTGAAATGAATTATTTGAGTTTTCATTATTTCTTATGGAAAGTGTTGATTTGGTTTACGAGTGTTTTGGAATACAAGCTTGCTTCCAGAACGAATTATGCTCATAATCCAAGGTTGCACTGTATTTGAAACAGAGTGGATTGTTTTCCTATAACAGCACATCATGAAGTGTTATTTCTAAAATACAATCAGAATAAATTCACTTGTATTGCCATATAAAGRCATCCTACCTTTTTGCACATGTTGTAGATGATTTCAAGGTACTTTGTGTCAGACAGGAGCGTGTCTGTGTCGACTGTGATGTAGTTGTGGAGAAGTGGCATCATGTCTGCAAAATAAAGCATTTATTGTGCTTAGAGAAGCAGCAAAGATTTTTCTGAAMAAACCTTTAAATTGATAAATAAACAAATAACATCTGGGTTCAATGAATTCAGAGAGAGGGAAAAAAAGAAGACTTAATCTGTTAAGGAGTAAGGGTTGTTGAATAGAAACTTCACATTAACCATGAATGCATGAACCAGGAAGTTTTCTGTCCTTTTCTCAATATTGAATTAGGCAGTCAAACTGGCACTCGCAAAAACAAACAAAAAACTCCCTTTATTTCTCTAAATAATCCCTGCAATACTAATGCACGTATCCATTTCACTAGCGCTATAGTAATAATAATTTGACACTATCAAAGTAGAACGTTCTCTYAGTACGCCAAAGCCAGGATCGGACTAGTTGCTTCACATCTAAACTCTCGCCTCCCAGGAACAGGCTATGGAAATGGCTTGGAGCAAGGTCAGGAAATTTCTTTACAAGTCCCGGTTCAACTTAAAAGGATCACATGAAGCGCGTTCAAGTCGGTCAGGCATCTAAATTTACCTGTGAAATAGTCAAAACCATCCTGTTGGAAGACATCATAGACCAGGGGAAGGAGCTGCCACATCTGTGGGGACACTTGCTGACACGTCAGACTGTGAGCCAGTGACAAGATCTCTTCATAGAATTCTATTTGTTAACAAACAAAAAAAGAAACAAAAAGAAAAGAGAACCACATTAATTACGAGTTGATTTGTGAAATCCTGTTATAATGAACTGAAAAGCAAGACCCACCTAGGACATGCTGGTGCAGCACAGTGCCAATCACCTGCAGACAGATCCCTTCCAACTGCTGTGTGATCTGAAACAAGCCAGTAAAACTAAAAATCAGCCATTGGCTTGCTGCTTCCAGCAAAAAAAAAAACGAACACACACACTGTTCTGTAAACAAAGTGTTCCTTTGAAAATGTATTATGCACTGAATGTTTCTATTATGCTTTATTTTGAGAGGTCTTGCTTATGATGCATGTTATAAAAAAGCTGGAGAAACAGTACGTGTTCCTGAAAACCTGTAGGTGGTAGGAAGTAAGTCAGCACTATGAAGCAGGGCAGGAGGGGGAAAAAAAAAAAAAAGAAGGATGGAGAGACAAACACTGTACCAGCCTGGTCTGTTATGAGAGATCTAGTGAGTGGGTGTATGACTGCACTGACCTCTTTATGGTCCTCCACCACACTGAGCAGTGTGTCGATGGTATTGAGGATGCCCATGGCTGTGACGGCTTTATCGTCGCCCCCTTCCTCGTCAGGGCCGGTCTGAATCACCTGGTTGAAGGTCATAGCCTGCGATGGGAATATCAGGCATTCAGGCAAGTAACAAAGCGCACAGGTCAAAGAAAAYATTCATAGCAGCTAAACTATGTGCTTGCGTTACATAATGCAGTGATATATTTCTAAGCAGTCAGTCTTTGTGATCTTACCAAATGCTGGGTCATCTCCACAGCGATCGGAGTCACCTCTTCACTGTATTCGCAGATCATCTTCTGAATGACGTTGGTGAGGTCGTCATTCTCAGTCTCGCGCACAATGTGAAGCAGAGCCTGCATCACAGCCCGGATGTGGGGGGTGATGTACTCTTTAGCTGTTGAAAATAAAAAAATAAAAAAGTTATTCGTTATCCTTGGCATTGTTTCATTAAGGAGCTCCWACGCCGCGTTTAAGATGAAGTGCTGAGAAGGCGAGTCAAGAGGAACACCACCTACCTTTCTCTTGATTGCTGATGAGGACCTGCAGGGCGATAGCTGCCTCTACTTTGACGGGCATCTCGTTGTCGTTGATGAGGCAGAGGCGGGTCAGCTCCAGCGCTGTCTGCAGATTCTGATCGCTCTTAAACTTCACCTCGCAGAAGTAGTGCAGCACCCAACACGCCTGAGCACAGAAACGGTCATTCAATAAGCAACCAGATTTCGGTCTTAATACGGACTCATTCTTTGGTATAGCTTCACTCTACATATCTGCTGTCGGTTTACAAAGATCTAAATATTGGGTAAATATATGGGATAAAACACATGACATGACTGTTTATTTCGTTTTCTTAAATGAACAAAAACTACAGAGCCAAGCATTAGAATAGCACAGTGATCAGCCACAAATTTTTAGAAAGCATCACAAGCTCTCGGTTAAATGTGCACAATAGCACAGAAACCTAAATATGGTAACCTGACTCACAGCCACAGATGGTTTTGCATTTAGCAGGATGTGTCTAGAGCAGCAGTGTTAGCAACACACAAAGATGCATGCACGTTTTTTCTTCTAATGGCTTTTTTTATTCTAATGTAAAACTGAAACTCGTATWAATCATTTAAACTAATTTTACTGTTTAGTAGCAATAAAAAGTGTTGAGTTAATTCACCTAATGGTTAAAAGCTGGCTTTAACATTTAAATGGTTTTTCGGGCCTGCTCCTTACCCTTGCTCTCATGTACCCCAGCTCACTGCGGAAGAGAGGAAACACGTGGTGCTGCAGCATGAACTCCATCTGGTCTTTATAGATCTTTTTCTGTAAAGCAGGGACAAACATTTAAATCCAGTAATACAGATATAACTGGTGTTTCATTTTCACACAGAGGAGGGTACACAAAAAAATGTAATCTGGTGTGAAGGTTAAAAAAAAGAAAAAAGAAAGAAAAAAAAAAACAGTCTCGACATATACAACAGATAAGGTAACTGTTGGTACCTTGAGCAAAATCTCAGCCAAGGAGCCGATCATGTGTAGTGCGCCATCCTTCTTGCGGGGATCAGAGGTGAGTTCTGTGAGGATCTGATAACAAAAGCCCATGGTCTTCTGCAACACCTGTAACAAACACGCAATGGATGCTTCTTCAGTATTTCGAAAATGAACAGCAGCTTCAATAGTTGCATGACTTGTTTCTTGCTAGTCATGCATGCATTAGATAAGAGTTTTACTTAAAAGAATTTTTATTTTTTTTTTTCAGTTCAGTCCAAAAGCTTGTCTGCAGAACAGAAATCTCATACAGCCTACAGATGGCCTATAGGTTGGGAAGAAGAAGAAGAAAAAAAAGTATTCCTTTTCATGCCTGGCAAGCTTCAAGACATTTGCTAGTATTTTTCATACKGTACTGCCCGGGCGCTGGCTTCCATTTGCATATTCTGCATCTCTGGTATTTCCCACAACACTCCCCTGGTTCTGCAGCATTGCTGCGTTTTCCCATCAGCATTACATGTAGGAACCAAGTTCATGAAAAAAWTTTTTATGTAAAATAAATTTGACAGTTATCCCCTTTTGCGAGCTCTGTAGGAGAGAATGGAGGCTGACCAGTGGTAGAGGGTCACAATGACATCACTAGGCCAGTACTATGATCTCCAGTGGCTCTGTGGCTGCAGGTGTAGTGTGAGCACGGTCACACAGACTGTAAGACACAGACTGGAGACAGCACTAAACGCAGACTGGTACCACGCACACCGCTTTACCCACAGCCAGCAAGATATTCACAGAAAGAAATTGCATCCTAAAAAAAACACAAAAAAAAACAAGAATCCTTCTGCCTKTCAGTTTGCCCTTATAGTGAATATTCTACAACATTAAAAAGAAAAATCCACTAACACAACACAGTGCAAAGACAAATAGACTTTCACTAGCAAATTATAACCGGCATTTTGCCTGAACCCTCCTGTGTTCATTTAAAAAGGTAGTGTTTAAAAACATTTTTGCATTACACAAAAGACTGCAATTCTGTCTCCATAAAGGGCAGTTCCACATGACTTCAAACAGCCACACTGTTCTCCTAGTATTCTCAGCAGCTGCTCAGCAGTGACGCTATATGAACAGCAGGGTGCTGATTAGATACATCAGCATGTTGGCAGTAAGACCTATACACATGGAAGTGAGCCCAAACAGTCAGAGGCCTTGTAGTGCCAGATGGCGTTTTGTGAGCACTCACTTCTTTCCTTTTGTTACAGGCGGTGAAGAGCAGGGTCTGAGCGGCCGTTGTGGGCGAGATGAAGTCCTCGAAAACATCTGAGCATAGGAGGTAATAAAAGACAACAGTGAGAGGASGCTTGCTTTCTCCTGCGGTTTAATTTGCGACGAGACTCTAAAAGGATCTGCATCTCATCGGATGCTCTTACCAAACTTCATGCGGATGTACTCGTAGGGATCCTCCTGCCACAGCTCTTCATCGCTGTCTGTGTAGCACATGAGGGGGAAAACCACATCCTGAATGATTCCCTGCAACGACACACATTCATGTGAAGTCCACGCATGATTTATTTTATTTACAGGTTTTAACATCCAACACTAATTCTGCTGTACCAAAWTTTTTTTTTTCAAAATTAAATAATACGTTCCATCTCAAACCATCCACATGTCTAAACAATAACTTCCGACAGTGACCAATACTTCCTTTAAACTGTTCAGTATGCATTATTACTCTAGCTTTTATTATTTCATGTGAACTTGTATATTCTTTAACTTTAACTGTTGCTTTTCTCACATTTACTAACAATCTAACAATCAAAAAGATAAAGAGCGTAGAAATGTGGGTTCCATCCAACAGATCTAAAGCCAATCTTAGCTACTAAGCAATAGTTCGTAGAATTTTTTTGTTTGCTTCTGCTGCAAAAAGGTGAATTTTTTAAAGGACTATTAACTGTATTAATGAAACTGATTAATATGATCGCATCAGCTGTGAAAACATTCCACTACAAATAAAAATATAAGTAAGAAAAACAAACAAAAAAGAAAAAAAAAAAAGGATACCAATCTGTTAAATAGGAAAAGTATTCAGTAGTGGTTACATTCAGCAAGCAAATATTTTTTTTTTGCTAGAATTGATTTATCACGATTATGGTGCATTACATTTGTAATGCAAGTAACTTTTATATAAAAGCTGCACTTGGTTTTATTTTAAGCCTGATATACACTTTAGCTTTTACTTTTTCATGTAACAGTTCAGGCAACTATTACTTTAAGAAGATTTATTCGATGGGGATTGGTATTAGTATGGGTACACCAAATCCATTTTTTTTTTTTCATCATTACGAGTACTTCCATTTGTGTTCAGATACGAGTACTTGCCGTTGCCACAGAACTTTTCGAAATGCGGCACATCTGAAGCACATTCTCAGCTGCACCTGCTATTGCTTTACTAGTGAGCAAAACCCTGAAACTGCTTTGCATGTAGAACGATTTTCTGTGAAGTAAAATTATCATGAATTTTTATTTAGTAATTTTTTTTCTGGGTGCAAAAAAAATGCAACTGTTCGTATAAGAAAGTGCAGATACTGTTATATATTCTATACATAATTCACCAGCTCGTTCTAATTAACAGTAAATAGATTTGACCGAGCAGGAAATGGCCTCATCTCCATTTGTGAGCTCTTTGGTTCCCTCAGTACTATAGCAACCAGTAATCAACAGCATCAACGCTCTTATTACATTTTCTTTCCTCTTACGTTTTAAGTCTACATGTCTGTAAAGGACATCCATTTGGCACCGCATTCAACTTTTGAATGGCAAGGGTAAATATTTTAGGAAACACATTCTATGCTATGAAGTGATGCGAGTTTCATTTTGTGTGCACACCAACACATTCAAGTGTGATCTTTTCTGCAACACAGTTACTCGTTTGCATTTATACAAACAGTTGCATTTTTTTTCCTCACTTTTGTCACTGGAGTCGGCATTCCTAGATATTGGCCATCTGTCAATAAAATATATGAAGACATTATTGAAAAAAAAAAACTATTTAAAAATAACTAAAGCTTATTTTATATCAGAGATGACGTGAGGAAACTGGAAAAGGAAACAATAACTTGGAACTTGGGCCATTCTTATGCAAGCGATTTTTATTTAAAAAAAAAAAAAATTAAATGCTGTGCGAATGTGTTTTGAACATTTCTACTGGAACAGAGGTTGCAGCAAGTTAAGTGGGGGAGGTGTTGTGGAGTGAAACCTAACCAGTTCCTCAAATGATTTCAGAACGTAATGAAACCTTGCTTAATTTTTAAGTTTCACAGTGCTTCAATAAGGAGTACAAATCCRGAARAAGAACAGCAGCAGCTGACTGCTCATGAGTGCACAGTGCAAAAATCCCTTTACCTGGATGTGAGGCTTTAGGTTCCTCCAGGTGACGGCATGAGCAATTCCCTGGTTAATATAGTTCAGGGCTTGCTGCAGGACTCGGGGTGCAACGTATTGCTTCTCTTTATAGTGATACAACACCTTCAGGAGCACCTGAGTGGACATACAGAAAGTAGATTTCAACATTGATGAACATGTCTATTAAGGAGACAATTCTATCGAGGTGGGGTATTCACCCGGTAACTCGCTCCTTACCTGCTGAGCGGCCACGGCGTAACCCTTGAGGAAATATTCGGCAAATTCGGTATACTCTTTGGTAGTGTTGCCTGGGCTGCCGTATCTTAAGAGGCAAACGAAACATTCGGGAATGATGTCAGTTTGCAGTTTTAAGCACGCAGAAGGCTGCCAAAAATAACTAGTCCAGTATTTCACACTGTTCAGCGTGGGCTGCAAATTCAGCACCGAGTTATCACAGAGCTGAGAGCGAGAGAGGGCGTGTTGTACCTTTCAAAGAGCCGAGCCAAGATGTGGAGAGCCCACTTCTTACACTTCCACCAGGGCAACTCGGGTCTCTCGTCCTCATCCACCTGCAGGGTCTCCTGTAGAGGAACAAGCAAGCATGCGTCATTCGGTATGAGAACTGACTAAGATACGGGTATCGAACCCGAGGTTGGCACGAACGTGAACAGTGTATCGAGCAATAAAAATGTTGTAGGTTGCTGAAGCGTGAAAAGTGCTCAAACAGTGAAAATATGCATGTTCTTACAGAAGACGAAAGCCTGTATGATTTCCTTTTTTACTATTAAAAACATGTAAGTGATTGATGGGTTTAATATACTGTATACAAAACGTACGTAACTCAAATAAGGCTGCAATAATTAATGAACATTATCAACTAAAATCGATAAATCAAATTAKTCGATGATATCATCGTGCTTGATTCTCGCGCTAACCGTGGACACTGATCTTGTAGGTGTTMCTGGAGTGAAGTGAGTAACGACACGATGGCAAACACAGTCACGAGCAAAAAAAACCCCGCCCAAGTGTGGAAAGATTTTTGTTGAAAGAAAACAGTCGCTAGAATCGGTGTGAAAGACTTTGAGCTGGCAATTGCCGATTCATGAAGTACACAAGAATCAGATAAGTGGGAAAGGATTCTGAAGAGAACGTGGATAATTATTGACCGTGGGTCTGCGAGTAGGGTTTTTATTTGCAGTGCTCCTCAATTAGTGAAATCCACACACATACATCCATGCTCTTTATTGCTCGCTGTGCGTTCTCTCTGCCTCGTTCACTATCCGCATTTAAGCACAAAGAGCTTACAGCAACAAACGAGCGTGCACCTTCCTGCCGGTTTCTGAACTCTGCACTCGAGACTCTTTGATATGCTTTTGATTTTTCCACTTCTTTCAGCTCACAGCAACACACATTAGTAATATTCTCCTCAGTTGTGTCTTTTCCTACTTACCTCACTCTCAGGCCCTTCACAATTCACGTCGCCTAGCCACTAGTTGACCACGCCCCTTTATTACAGACTTGGGGCGTTTTCAAATTAGAGCCCCTGCATGGTTTCAAAGAAGTTTTTGTAACATTTCAAATGGGTTAATTTCATTTGAAGACATATTTTTAATAAACTATTCATTGTTAGTTACTACATGCACCAATTGGAGATTAATCGTTTATGAGTAATAACTCATTATAGCACCCCCCATTTCTTAACATGTACAAAAGGTTAACCTGTAAATAAATTGCACTGACTGCCTTACATCCAGACTCTTCTTCCCCAAAACTTGTTTGTTTTTGTAGGAGAGAATGGAGGCTGACCAGTGGTAGAGGGTCACAATGACATCACTAGGCCAGTACTATGATCTCCWGTAGCTCTGTGGCTGCAGGTGTAGTGTGAGCACRRTCACACAGACTGTAAGACACAGACTGGAGATGGCACTAAACGCAGACTGGCACCACGCACACCGCTTTACCCACAGCCCAGCCCAGTCACACAGACTGCACCACACACTCTGAGAGAACCTGAAGTGTCTTTACCGGAGGCACGTCTCTGTCCACGACCGTCTTCAGTATCTCCATCCACTCGGTCAGGTTCTGCCTGTTAATCAGCTCCAGAGGCAGATTGTACTGTAGGGGAGGGAAGGAATGTCGATCTGGTGTTACACATCTCAAAGTTAAAAACATGAACTCAAATTTTAGACTTAAAAAACAAAACCTCAGGCAGGTCTACCTGAAATAGAGCATAGAGGATTTTGAAGATCTGTTTTTGCACCAGCACAGAGTCACTGGAGGGGTCTGGGAGCAGCTGGATGAAGCGGTCTTTCAGCATAGGCATGAAGATTTGCATGGCGGCGATTAGCGGCTGCCGCTCATCTGGTTTCTTGTACCTGCGATGCATACATCCGAGTCAGCGACTCTTGTAACAATGGTACTGGCACTGCATTAAACATGACACACATGTGCTGCAGTCTTACTCGTAGTTCTTCACTAGCTGGTAGAGGCACAACAGGATGCCCAGCCAGCAGCCACTGTTGTCAGACTGCAGGTAGAAGCCGATCTTGTCCACGATGGCCGTCCACTTGTTGGGGTAATCGTGCTTGATCATGTGATGAATGCAGGTTGTGAGCTGCACCCTGGAAGGACACAGCGAACAGATATGCAGTTAGGAGACGGAAGCAATGAGGGAACAAACTGATCCCGGATGCAGCTTGTGCTCGTGTGTGTGTGTGTTACCTGATGCGCTCTGGGGATTGAATGATGGCCTCCACGATGTTGTCTCGAATAAACTGGCGGTCCCCTTCAGGGATGTTGCTGGCAGGCACTTCGTTGTGCGCATTTTCGCCTTCGCTCCAATGCTGCGTGACCATGTTCTTCAAATAGATCACACCTAGAGGAGGAAAAGAGTGGTACTGAATGATGAAACGTGCAAAAATCACGGGAAACGCTGTCACGCAAAACAAAGGCCTAGACAAACCAACAAGCTTTACAGTAAGCTCAGAACTTGAAGGCAGGCCTCATTACAGACTCACGGACCGTGTAACAAGCATGACAGGGCTAGGAATCATTTGGGAAAAGGCAATAAAGCCTACACATCCACTTTACTCAGAACATGGTAGGAATTAGGMACTGACATTATGCCTGCCTTAATCACTAAAATGAAACATTTACATCCCCCCCAAAAAACCTAAATACGAATATTGGCATTCAGGCAAAGGGAAAGAATGGGTGGTATTGCTTGTGTACTGAAAGGTTGATTTATAGCAGTCTGTGCAGCTGAGCTTGCATTCAATACGAGCAGGTGTGCTTTTCAGACACAGCTCTTTACTGTATTCATCTACACACACACACCGGGAGTCAGGATCCGTTACAAAACCTCCATCCGTTTATGGATTCATTAGACACAACGGCCTGTAGATCTGCGTCTCCTTCATGTGGAAATTGGCACTGCAGGCCAGGTGACGATGGGGGGAAACGAGCTCTGCGTGGTGTCAACAGGGTCACTCTGTGTGTGTGTGAGAGAGAGAACATGCTAAAAGTAAGAGAGAAGTGTGAGCTATGGGTTTAGAGCCGCTCTGGATGGCGCATCGGTCACCATGCGCTCCGAAGCTGTATGGCTAGGAGGTGCTTTAGATGGCCGTGAATCAGATCGCAGACTGCTGACACGGACATACCCGTGCAGCCGAAATCCTTCCCACTGCCGATTCAGCAGCTCCATGTCTGCACTACGGCACTGAACTGGTACCAGAACTATCTGTAACTTGGAACTGCCTTCATTCACCACTTCCCCATGACATAAAAGTACACATGACAGTTTTTTTTTTTTTTTTTAACACTCTAGCTTAAGTTTTGGAGACAAAGCTGCTGACGAAATGGAACTTTCCAGGTTCATTGTTCTTGATGGAAATGTTATTCGATCCTACACCAGAGAGAGAGAGCGATTAGAAATGGAACGGTTATAAGGTSCGAATGGAAAAATCATTTTGTAACAAGAACTAAAACTATATCCCAAGCGTGGTATTTATTCTAAATAGATGATGTTCCTTGAAAGAAATCCTCTAGATTCCAACAGCATCCGAGGGGAACATTTGTCCGATCTTGCTTGGTCCTGCAGTTATTTAAATGAACATATTAAGTGACGTTTTTTTCTCCATTAAATCAAATTAACCTGCAATTTCATCATTTAAAGCCCTGCCTAGGATGGCACATTTATTCAAGACAAACAAAAGAATCCTGTAAATGAGTCACAGCATGACAGAAGCAACACAGCATGTTAATGAACAAGGCTTTTATTTGTCCCATAAGCGTCATATCAGACCGCTGTGCGAAAGTAAAAACATGACTTTTTCATGGGTCTTGTCACTTCTGGAGTAGATCATAATATAAAATCAAGATCTGGCTTGTACAAGTTGTACAATACATTTCTAATTATAACTTGTGAATGAGAGAACAGTAGTTTGCTCCACACGTATGTTGATGTTGAGAGCTCCTGGCAATCTGATGATCCAAATTCTGCATGGATGCTTACAGTAGGGGTCGCTCAGCAACGGATATGCCAAACTGTTCGATCAGGTTGTTATTACTGTAACACGATGTAGTGTCACATGGCATCCAGTACTAACCCTGGAGCACAGATGTTCTCTTCTCAAGTTAGCYGAATTGATTTTTATTTGAGCTCGACGGCTTTATGTGCCGTCAGAAATAGAAAGTCTGATTATTAGAATCTCTCAGGCTTGTGCATATCCTCCTAGCAATAGATCTCAAATCACTGAGGAAAGCTTAATGATGCATACATCTGGGAAATCCACCAACAGGCACGTTTCCAAACAAAACAAACAGAAGAAAAATGACGACACTTAAAGAACTTAGTCGTCCTCATTTCTTTCCTCACAAGAGCATGACAAGCCTTTYCCCCCCCCAGCAACCCGTTGTACCCGTGACTGCAAAGGTTCTCACGTCTTTCTCTGAGCACAAAAAATTATTACAGGCACCAGAAGCCAAGTTCAACCTGGCGCTTAAACAAGATGTGTTGATATTGTCTGTCACTGATTCCACCCTCAGGGCATTTAAACCCCCCCACAATATGACTTTATTCTTCCCCCACCCTAGAGTGGTATGTGGTGTGACAGCTGTGAGCCGACAGATGTGACGAAGTGCTGAATTGAAAAAGCAAGGTGGTGTGAGGGTAAAACTACCACTTAAAAAAAGCTGAACATACAGGACAGCTGTTGCAGGCTCTTCATGAATAACCGACGTATATCCAAGGAGTGTACGCATGCACTCGTCAGGACCGAATTTGTACAGTCTTAGAGCTTGACTTGGCCTGTCTTAGAGCTGTATAGTGGCTCAAAAGCTTAAAAACAGGAAAGTTTGATTCTGAACAAGAACAAGTCTCTCCTTGTGCACACATCTCAATGAAGCTATATGAAACATGCAAAGATGACATAAACAAGGGAATACAAGGTGGGTCTAAGGTTTGGATCCGTTTGCAAAAGTGTATTTAAAAGTATTAACTGCAGCAAATGCTCAAAATGATGATCTCAGACTTCATGCTACTTTAGTTCTGGTATGATTCTGATAGACCTCTGACTATTGAACACCCCAAAGTGGGGGAGGAGGGGGAAAAAAAAWGTTTATACATACATACTGTACATACAGGTATATAGATATTTTAAGTGATAATATTTTATTAATTTAAGTTTTATTCAATTTTATACTGCAAGTTTCAAACGAATAAGTTCAAAATTAAAAAAAAAAAAAACTATCATATTCCACATAAGGGGGGAAAAAACATGCCTATGGTTTTAAACGTTTGGGGCTCCTTGTATAATCCCTTGCAGACAGAATGTCAGCTGTGCAACAACTGTGCAACTTCACAGTATTAGATGGCCACAGGTGGTAGAACGCTGCAATAAAACAGTCTTGACATGCAAGATATCTCTTTCGCTCATTTGAAAGGAAAGTGTGGTGGAGGTGGTGGTGGTGGTGGCAGAGTCTTTCTAGAGCATAAAAGTGTATGTACCTGCTTGTCGAACCGGCAAATCCAGATGATCCGACATCGTCACCTGCAGTAACGTGGATGTGAAGCTCACCTGCGAGTGGGCCTGTCAAAGAGATGAGAAGAACAAAAAAATATATAGGTAAAACTCTTTTGGCATGAAAAAACTGATATAGGAGCTCAGAAAACAGAATTAGACTTTCCAAGAGTTGGTCATGATCCTGAAATCCAGTAACTTGAGAGCACATAACACTTGAGCGCTCAGGAAAAATTCCCTGCTTATTCAACCCCCTCATGTTTTGCCAAATGAACCTGCTGTAACATGACGTAATATTGACATTATTTTATACTTGAGGATCTGAAAATAGTATAGGAGTCACTGGGACACTTCTCATTAGTCAAGAGAACACTAAAAATAGTTTTTAATTTTTTTGGGGGGCGCCTCACTTACAGACCGTTCAACCCAGAACAGCTTCTCTTTATAATCATCACACAGGAAATAATTAATTAGTGATGCTTACACAGAACCACAGAAAAAAATGTATACATTACTGAAATGAAACTGAAATGCCATGTCACCAGTACCACATGTTCTCGCTCACTCGCTCAGTCTGTCTCTCTCTCTCTCTCAGCACAGAATGTGTCAGCACCCAGGAATCTAAGCCTGCCATCCACATGGACGGTCTGGAGCCGAGCCAAGACAGTGGCTTTGACAACGGAGAAGAAAACGCATTCCTGCGTTCGAACGGACTCTCCGTCTCATTTACAAAGCATTTCCTCTTTAACGGCCGAGCACTTGGCACTTTAGGAGGCCACGGGAAGGAGGACGAGAAATAGATCAGCACAAATCATCTGCGGCATATTAAGCATATTAGAGCGAGGACGTTTAGAGAGACAACAGCGCTGGACTGAATCCCAGATGACTTGCTATGCAAACGCAGGGATGATTCGACTTCCTGGTCAAGTTTAAATAAACACGGACATGAATATAAATGTTGCTGCAGGCAAAATATACATCAGCAGCAGCAGATTTGCTTGAACGYTGATTTTTTACGAACAACATAAACAATCTGTGCATCTACAGTTGCCGGTTACAGTGAAGCACTGAGCCAGTAACTACATATTCAACACTGATTAGCAAAATCGATGCCATAAAAACTCAAAGACTATAACTTGAACAGTACACCATGCGAGAAATGTTAGAGAAAGATGCGTCTTCTTAAAAAGAATTGGAAAATATGTCTACATAAAAGTCTGCTTTGATTTTAAACACCCTGAGGCGCTGAGCTAAATATTTACTCATGATCAACAATTGCACACAGCACCATCGGGACAAAGAGAAACCATAAAAGAACATATTACAATTAGCAACTTCCCCCAGCCCCAAAAGCGCCATAAAGCTGAGAGGTAAAGCTCAAACAATTGATGATATTTCTATTACAAATTACAAGTTATTGCCATGCCTCAGCCTGATTATTCTGCAATCTAAAATTTTATTTTATTACACCTCATGTGCAGTTTTTTCAGACTCCCACCAGCTGCACCACTGAAAACAGCATACAATAGGTTTATACTATTATATTAAATTTATATGATAATTTACTCAGTGATTTTTTTTTTTAACCAGACCCTAATAATTTCTCACCTTGTTGCTTGTGTGTTGATGTATAATCTGTTGTAACGTTATAATTTCCCTTCAGTTTATTAATAAAGTAACTTTAATAAAGTACTAGATCTATCGGTTAAGCACACCCAAACAGGAAAAAAACATAAATCCACAACCATCTCACCCAAATGATATTCACCCTTGAGGATACACACCCCCGCCGACTTTCTCCTGAATTTAGTTGTAACCAATCAGGGCACTCCGCCCATCAAGGTTACAACAACCAACCGGGGAAGCGAAGGCCTATCGCATGTTTCCTGTGAGCGACATCAGCCAGCTGGATCCTTTCAAACTACTTGCTCACAAAACATCGGGAGCGGTGTAACCTCAGGATAGCGTTATCTGCTGCTTTCACTTGTGTGAGCTCACAGATGCCCATGATTGGACAAAGCTGCAATCGATTCAAGAGTGTGGGACTACAGAAATCATAGCTTTTATGTCCGTTACATCCTTTCCTATCTAATCACAATTTAATATTACAATTTTCCTCAATGAAAAATGTGTAAATCGTTCAGAGTGCGCCACCTGTAGGATGATAAAGAAATGATGACGTTTTACTGCCACAAATGCCCCTAAAGTCTAAAAACTCAACTTGACAGTGATCACACAATTTGAGTAGCTGCAAGCATGCAGACAAACAACTTCTAATGCGGGCATGCAGGACTTCTAGCAAACACTATTTTTGACTAACGCATTTAGTGTTTTGTGACTGGTGTAAGCATGTGTAATGTTAGTTTGATACTAATTTGCTCTCAGAGTTTGGAGAAAGAGGCAGATCAGAGACTTTTAACACACACAACATTTGATAATGTAATGCCATAAAAATTTATTTATTTTAAGCTTCTGTGCTTGGTACAGAATCTGCAATATCTGAGGCTGTCATGACCAATCCAACTGACTGAATACCAGCCAATTCTGGTCACTGGCCAGTCGACCTGCTCATTCTATTATAAAAGTTTTTAAAAATATCTATATTTTTAAAATGGATTGAGGGGCAATAAGTTAATCGCGGCACAAAAGAATAGCAATTCATAACTGAACCCCCCCCCCCCGCTCATCTCTACTACTCAAGATGCAGATATTATTGTATAGACAAAAAATTGGAATAATGAATAATAAAACAATTAAATAACACATCATACATGCATCAGTTCATAATCATGTTTACTCTTTGGGAAAAATTACGATTTATGGGTCCCCCCCCCTTCAAAGTTCATTTTCAAAGACCAAAAAAAAAAAAACCCAACTAAACACATAGGGACTTCCCTGAAACAGGATAACTTCCTGTTATGACACTGGAGACTCCTTCCCTATAGCTACAGAAAAACAAGCTCCACCTTCTGACCAATCAGTATCAATCAGTGCTGTAAAAGGAAGCAGGATTATCCTGAACATGATGCTCCTCCTGCTTTTTAGAAATTAGTGTATACACACACACACATAGGACTCATGGCTCCATCTCACACACACTCAACAGTGACAGTTTTTTTTTTTTTTTGCAGTGACAGATTTGGTCTTACMTCTCTTCCCTAGATACGACACAACATGACTCACCTAGGGTAATGCTGAGCACTTCCTCCAAATATTGTTTACTGATGACTTACCTTACAGTAATATGTTCCTATAAACACACGCACAAATACCATCACTGCACGTGACTAGCTGTTAGCTATTAAACAGGTCAAGTTTTATATATATATATAAGGGTTATAATACGTGTAAGCGAGACATTTCGCAATCCGGAACACAGCATACAGGACATTTAACAGCTTCAGCTAACTCTACTTCTGCTAATTCCTCTGCTGTTCATGTTAATCACAAAACTCACATCGCGCCAGGTTTAAAACATAAAAACAGCCATGTCATGTCAACCTATCTGCTAATTAGTGCTAATAATTTAGCCATCTTATCAACTCGTACAACTTGCCAGACTTCGTAAGGGCCCAAACAGTCTTAGCTTCGAGCTACTAGCATATTCAAGCTACTTTCCACAGGGACATTTGTTTTGTTAAAGATAATAAATTCAGTTCCCTAACTCGACTGAATGTAGGCTTTTGATCACTTTGACTCATTAACCTTTACTTATGACGATTTTTAAGTTTTTAAAGAGCGCCTGAGTCACAACAGGGACAGCCACATGACACGTGAGAGATCCGCTGAGGTGAGCTAAGCTAAACCAAGCTAGGCTAGGCTAACGAGCGCGCAGGCTATATCAGTGTACGTCAATGGGAAATGTTAGCGCGTGAAGGTTTTGCTAGCTAAACAATTAACCGGCTAACCCCCCCAGACATCTCGATAAATCACCAGACAACCAAATAAACAACTGGGAAACGCAACAATGCCTGATTTTCGGTCAAATAAACACATTTTCTTCCCGCGGTGCTAAGCAACGGGTCTACGGGAAGCTGGTTCTAAACTCACGAGCCGAACACGGACCCCATGCTGCCCCGCTGCGCGCGAGGCCCGTTAGAGCAGACGCGCGCGCGCCACCAACACCACATCATCATCCCGCAGAGTCTTTACCTCGTTCAGCTGTCTCTCGGCGGCCTCCCGCAGATTCGGGTCCATGGTGCCCCGCAGGGCTTCGATCAGATAGTTGGGGTCCATCACGGGGCTCAGAGTGCGGCTCGGGTGTGTAAGGCTCGGCGATCTGTACGAGTCCGGGGCGATACGCACATGGGACGCACGCGCGGCTCTCCAGCTACCGGCGCGAAAGGAAGAAGGCTGTGACCGGGCCGGATAGATCAGCGCCAAAACCTCCACATCACATACTACTTCCGCTCAGCGCGTGAGGTCAACTGGGATATGTAGTTCTCTCTTTACGCGCGCGGGCCAAAGTTCCGAAAAGAACGTTTTCTAGAAGTTACTCGTATGTTACGCAATAATCCCTCAACTGATTGCGTTTTTCTGTGTGTGTGTGTGTGAATTTTGAGTAAACGTTTTAATGTTTCTCTCACCCTTAAAGCAATAATCAGCCTGTAGGCTGCATTTACTCCATCCACACCAACATTGACTCCGTACATGTACTCACCCCACAGCCTGTGATCATCCTCAACTCACACTGCAATGATTGCTTTCTTTTAATTATTTGAAAATTTTCTGCTGAGCTCCTAAAGTCTGAAAATATGACGTTTATTTATATTGTGGGAACAAATTATCTTATGAGAACAAATTATTGTCAAGTGGGAACAAGATATTTATCTTTTGTGAACAAATGCTTTTTCTTTTGGAAACAGGTTATTTATCTTGTGGGAACAATTTATTTTTTTGTTGGAATAAATTTACATTTAGGAATTTGGCAGATGCTCTTATCCAGAGTGACTTACATTATCACATTATACATAAGAGCAGATGGCAGTTAACTTATTATCTTGTGAGGGAAAATGTATTACCTTATGGGAAAATGTTTTTATCATGTAGCAACAAATTATTTTCCTTGTAGTAACAATTTATCTTGAAGGAACAAGTTACTATCTTGGGGTAAAATTGTCTTGTTGGAGCTTACTTTAGAAAGTTAATATCTTGGAACAACTTGTAAATCATGTTGTTCCAACATATTATCTTAAGTTATAACCTTGTTGGAACAAGCTATTCTTGGAATTTTTTTTGTAGGAACAAAATATTTATTTTGTGGGAACAAATTGTTATCTCATGTGAAGAATGTATTATCCTAACAAATTATTCATCCTGTGGGAGCAAATTTCTATTCTTCTATACCGCTTTTCCTCTACAGCGTTGTGATACCTATCCCCGGAGACTTTGGGCATGAGGCCATGTACCAATCCATCACAGCTCTCTTTATATTCTCAATATTTCTAATAATATACATATTTCCAGTTTATTTCCACTGTTGTGTGTGATTTGTTTTATTTCTATGCTCATATAGTACATCTATTTAAAGGTTAATAAGGAGTAAGCTTATCTCTTAAAGGGAATATTATGCCTATTATGCAAAACTCACTTTTCACACATTGAATTCAGATCAAATAAAAAGCAACATAGGTAATATAAGATTTATTTTTTCCTTTTGATATTTTTGTATTGGCCTGGGCAAAAAGATCTTTTTTTTCTATTGTTACTTCATACACCAAGAAACCATCACCTGGGACAACGCTTGACCTGGTCCAGTTCTGCCATTCTCTGGGCACCATTTCTAATAGCTACAGTAAATAAGGCTAGGCTATTGAGTAGCAACTAACTGCTAACAGTTAACCTAGCCTTTTTTAGCTCTTACAAATGCTAGTTTAGTTGTTAGTTAATTAATGATTACTAAAAAAAAATTCCTTTATTTTGCATGCACGTGGGATTAGATTAAAAACAGGTAGAAATGTTGATAAGGTCCTGAGTATAATAGTTTCTGGTCCATGCAAACTGATAGSCAAGGAAAATGCAAAAACATTCATTTGTTCTTCTTGTTTTACTGCAGTTGGAATCCAGTTCATTTATTATTTATATATCCGCACTGTGCCCGCTAGTAACTAAACCATTAAAACAATTCTGTTCGTCCTGCCACCAGTGGCCAGTGTAGCACGCATCCCTCACAGCGACAGCGACTGTAACAGTAGACACTGTCCTTATCAAATTTTATATCATACTACGAGGTAATAATGTATCTTCAAAATTTCCTAAAAATGGCTGGCTTTGTCAGGGTTGAGGGTCCTGAATTTCTAGTGGTGCCCCGACTATTGTTATTACTGACAGTGGAGTCATCAGGACTTGACTATGACATGACTATGCAGTGACCTCCATCATAATGGCATGTGGTTTATCATTGTATAATTATTGTAGTGTATCATTGCATTATATAAAAAGGTTTTTATTTCATTTATAACTTTGTATGTACAAAGTAATAGTTTGGGTAGTAGTAGGTTTTAACATAGAAAATATGATTGATGTACATTTGTGCCCATAATTATTCATACCATTGGTATTTTTGTAGTGTTTTTGATTTGTCTTTAAATGAGTTCCATAATACTTTTATATATTTAATATGTGACAAACAACTAACGAAATAATAAGATGTGATATTTAAAAAAAATACAATTTATGGGTTTTTATTGACAAATATCCAAAAATCACCCTGTTCAGAAATGTTCATAACCTTTATATTACAATGTTACAATAATCAGTAGAAAAGCCTTTGTTCTTAAGGATGGCCTGCAAACACTTCTTGTAGGTCTCCACAAGATTTCTGTAGGTCTGCTGCGGAATGTTACTCCACTCTTTCTTTTCAAAAGCCTCTAGTTKTTGGAGCCTGGAAGGCTTCTAGCCCCGACCCAGATCTTCAACTCTCTCCAAAAATTCTCAATTGTGTTTAGGTCAGGGCTCTGACTTGTCTCGGAACCATTGCTTGACCACTCGCATCATATACATCGGGTCATTGTCCTCAGGCAGGTTGAGCTTGTGTGCTGACGCTGACAGGTTTTTATTAAAAATCTTGACATAGTCCTCCTTTTTCATGATATCATCTATCTTAACAAGGTGCTAGTACCACTGGCAGAGAAGCATACCCATGATTGACCGTTGGGATGGTATTCTTAGGATTGAAGGCTTCTCCTTTCTTACGCCAAACATACGCAGCATCCATTAGTCCAAAGAGCTCCAGTTTATTCTCATCTGACYGGAGGATGGGTGAGTGAAAGCTTGGATCTCTATCTTGGTGACCCCTCGCAAAGGCCAGACGTGCATGCCAGTGTCTCTGGGTAAGGTGTTGTGCCTTTCTGGGATGATGTCTATGGATATCACCTGAACTGTGGATCCTGATACCGTCTCCCCTGCTTGGTTTAGGGTTGTTGTTTGCATTACAGCAGATCTTTCTAGGGACTCTAGAGGATACGTTCATCAATGTTTTTGACGGTGTTGAACAAACYGAACTTCATGATGATACATCGAAATCGCACTGTAGCCTTTGCCTGCACTATGGACATTGACAACACGTTCTTTCTTCTTGGCCATGGTGACGGTGAGTGAGAATACTGAGCAGGTGTTACCATTTAACATTATTAGGCCTTATACCTAATTGATTATATTGATTATAGTCACTGAAGTGTGAAAGCACGTACACTTTCACAAAAGAAGGAATTTCTTCTTAGATAGGGAATAGGGTATGGTTCATTTTGAACAGGTTCAAAAGAGAATCTCTGGCCCTATCTATTGTTATACAAATTAGGTTTACCTAACACATACATGGGGTTGTGCATAATATCTAATATATATTGAATACAATGAAAGTTTTGCCAAAGTAGTTTTTATAGATGGAAAAAATAAAAAGTATTGAGTTATCCAAGGGGTATGAATATTACTGAGGACAACTGTATGTGTTCTTTGTATACATGCATTCTGTTGTCTTTATATTTGGTTGAAATTACATTTACTACGACCATTGTGCATGTGTGCAGTTTACACGTTGCTGCTCCTCGCTCTGCTCCATTGATTCAGCAGGCTGACATAAAAGGTGATGATGTGATGATGACTGTTACACGGTGAGGGATGCCTGCTTCACAGGAGATTTTGCTGCATAATCTTTCATGTGTAGATTTAAAGTCTAGTAAGCATATAGAACAAGGTTGCCTCCAAACCAGGCCAATATGATTTCAAGACATTGATGATATAACATTGCAAAAGGAATTTTTGATATCTCAAACAGTCCAGCCATGTGATGTCTTGAACCATTACAAAAAGTGGCTAATAACTTCCTTAGTAAGTCATGTATGTAAGTCATTATGGTATTGGTATTTCCCTTTTAAATGCATGTGCCCTCTGTGCCTACTGTCTTTCTGGTGCGTATAGCGCAGAAAGACGCTATACGCAGTGTATTTT